>CM024564.1:22385341-22941959 GCA_014182515.1 Eucalyptus microcorys
TTCAATTGGTATCAGAGCTCGTGTACTCATTTAATTGAAGTGTTTTTACTTATGAGTTAAAGATCTATGGCTAGTATATTGGCTCCAGGTTTGGTTGAAGACCAAAGCAACACCAGACCACCTTACTTCAATGAAAAGGAATACATCATATGGAAAAACATGATGAAAGCATTCCTAAGATCGAAAGATCCTCTGGAATGGGATGTGGTAGAAAAAGGAATCATTCCTAAAGCTGCATCAGTTTTAGAAAGAGGAAAAGAAGTTGCAATTGCTAGCGAGATGACTCAAGAAGAAATAACCAAGAGACAAGCTCTTGATGCTAAAGCAATTTACTCCTTATATTGTGCATTGTCTCATGTGAGTATAACAGAATATCTTCTTGTGAAACAGCTAAAGAAGTCTGGGATAGGCTGTACATTACCTATGAAGGAACTGATCGAGTGAAAGAAACAAGGATTAATATTCTACTCGGACATTATGAAGCCTTCAAGATGAAATCAAGAGAACCTATCACTGATATGTTTAGTCGTTTTGTTGAAATTGTAAATGGTCTAGAGTATCAGGGACAGCCAATCTCAGAACCAATAAAGGTCAACAAATTACTATGTGGACTCTCCAAAGATTGGAATCACATAAAGACTTCAATAAGGGAAACACAAAGGATCATGCCGCTTTCTGTAGACGAACTAGTTGGCACACTTTAGTCCTATGAAGTAGAGAAAATCAATAAGGAGGAAGATCCTAAAGGTAAGAAATCAATTGCTTTGAAATCTAATGATGATTTTGATGTTACAGATTCTGAAGATGATATGGATGATGAAGAGTTAGCTCTTACGATAAAGAGGTTCAGGAAACTGAACAAAAAAGGAAGAAGGTTCAATTGGAAGAAACAAAGCACTCAAAAGTTTTAAAACAAATCTACTGAGGATGATGAAGCCAATAAAGATGTGATCTGTTTTGAATGCAAGAAAAATGGACACATCAGACCCAACTGTCCTATGTTGAAGAAAAAGAAGGGAAAAACTGAGAAATACAGGAAGGCTCTCAAAGCAGAGACATGGAGTGATACTGAATGCGAAGAAAGTGATGAAGATTATGCCAACATTTGTCTAATGGCAAAATCAGAATCAGACTTAGACTCTAAGATAGATACAGACTCAAACTCAGATAGTGATATCGGGGTAAGCAATCTAAAGATTCCTATTAAAGTCTTGAAATACATTGATGAGCTTTGTCTTAGTCTCAAAACTTCTCTTAAGAGGATTTTCGAGCTAAAAAGGAAGAATTCTACATTGAAGCAACAGGAAAACTCGAGAAAGAAAAGTTTGAAAATTTAGACAAAAGCTTTGTTGTTTTAAAAGAAAATGCAGACTCTCTTTCAAAAGAAAATACTCTTTTAAAAATTGACATTTCAAGTATTTCAAAAAGATTTTCAATAGGATCTGATAAGCTGGAAAATATTCTTTCAGTACAAAGGCCTTACTTCAACAAGTCAGGCTTGGGAATGACTTTAGAAATTGTTCCTTTAATCGATTTTCCAAAAGTGAAGGAACGAATCAAACAAAGACCAACAAAGACTTTTTACATGAATCATTTTCAAAAAGTTTTATAAAACCTGTTGGCCGAAGTGCTCTCAAATGTTCAAAGTGTAATAGCTCAGAACATTTTGAGAAGAATGTCCTATGGTTTAGAGACCTGTTAAGAAGGAATGGACAAAGACTGCATATTGCACTAACTCTTCTAGACCCAAGAAAATATGGGTACCAAAGAAAGCTTGAGTTTCTTTTTTAATTGCAGGTCACCATCAAGAAAAATGTTAAATGGTATTTGGATAGTGGTTGGTCAAGACATATGATTGGAGATTTAGGTTGTTTTATAAAACTTATTCAAAAGAATAGTGGAAAAGCCTCTTTTGGTGGAAATAGTAAAGGAAGAATTGTTGGATGTGGAACTGTAAATATTGGAAGTCTCACAATCAATAATGTCTCCTTGGTGGAAGGACTAAATTATAATCTACTCAGCATTAGCCAACTGTGCGACACTAGATTCAAAATCAATTTTCAAGAAGGAGTATGTTCGAGAACTAGTAAAGATTTTTTTCAATCTTTTACTGGACGAAGACATGGGAACATCTATCTTCTTGATATAAAACCAGAAAAATCTCAATCTCTAATTTCAATTCAAGATGAAGCAAATCTTTGACATCGAAAGCTTGGCCATGTCAATATGAAGCAAATTGCCAAGATCTCTTCCAAAAATCTTGTTCGTGGACTACCCAACTTGAAATATCAAAGTTCTAACTTATTCACACCATGTGTGTTGGGAAAACAGGTTAGAAGTTCTTTTAAATCAATAAATCAAGTTTCTACTAATCGTGTTTTGCAGCTTCTGCATATGGATCTCTTTGGACCAACCAGAACTCAAAGCATTGGTGGCAAGAGATATTGCCTAGTAATTGTGGATGATTATTCTCGATTGACTTTGGTTTACTTTCTGGCAAGTAAGTTTGAAACCTTCTCTTTTTTTTTCAAAGTTTGCCAAGAAAGTTTAGAATGAGAAAGGATATGCTATTTCAAGCATACGGACAGACCATGGAGGTGAGTTCGAAAATCAAGACTTTGCAAAATTTTGTGATGATTTAGGTTTTCAACATGTTTTTTCTTCTCCATACACTCCAAAGCAGAATGGAGTTGTGGAAAGAAACAATAGATCTTTGCAAGAGATGGCAAGAACTCTTTTAATAGAAAGTAATATTTCTTCTCGTTTTTGGGCTGAAGCAATTTCTACAACATGCTATATTATTAATAGAGTATTCTTAAGGCCTATTCTGGAGAAAACTCCCTATGAGTTATTCAAAAGAAAAAAGCCAATTGTTTCTTACTTTCATGTGTTTGGTTGCAAATGTTTTGTTTTGAAAAATGCAAATGATCGAACTGGTAAGTTTGAAGAAAAATCAGACAAATGAATTTTCCTTAGCTACTCAACCTCAAGCAAAGCTTACTGAATATTCAACAAGAAGACTTAGACCGTGGAAGAAACTATGAATGTTCAATTTCAAGACGCTCTGCAAAATGATCTTATTCAAACTCAACCTGAAGAATCTGAATCTACTTTAGAACTTACAAAGTCTACTTCCCCTGAAGTAGATTAGACTTTTGAAGATCATCAACAAACTGAAGTTGAAGAATCAACTGAAGATCAGCAAATTGTCAAACCAACCAGCAACTGGAAACACAAGTCTAGTCATCCCAAAGAACTTATTATTGGTGATGTTAATGAAGGGATTCGTACCAGATCCAAAAAGCAAGAAGAGTCTAGTGTCGTGGCACTTATATCTGAAATAGAACCTAGAAGCATAAAAGAAGCTTTAGTTGATGAAAGCTGGATTGAAGCAATGCAAGAAGAACTTAGACAGTTCAGCATTAACAATGTTTGGGAATTAACTCCTAAACCAAAAGGCAAATCCATCATTGGAGCTAAATGGGTTTTCAGGAACAAGATGAACGAAAAAGGAAAAGTGGTGAGGAACAAAGCAAGACTCGTGGCCAAAGGATATACGGAAGAAGAAGGAATAGACTATGATGAAACCTATGCACCAGCAGTTAGGTTAGAAGCAATTAGATTATTACTTACTTTTGCTTGTTATAAAAACTTCAAGTTATTCCAAATGGACGTCAAGAGTGCTTTCTTAAATGGATTTATCCAAGAAGAAGTCTATGTGAAACAACCTCCTGGATTTGAAGATCCAAAGAAACCAGACTCAGTATTCAGACTGAAAAAGGCCCTATATGGATTAAAGTAAGCACCTCGAGCATGGTATGACAAGTTAAGTAAGTTTCTAATTCAAAATGGTTTTAACAAAGGGAAAGGGGTTACTACCTTGTTCATTAAAAGGGAAGGTAAAAACTTTCTACTTGTTCAAATCTATGTCGATGATATTATATTTGGATCACCTAATGAAAGCCTTTGCAAGAAGTTTTCTAAGACTATGCAGGATGAATTTGAGATGAGCATGATGGGTGAACTCTCTTTCTTTCTCGGATTACAAGTGAAACAATTGAAGGACAGAATTTTCATTCACCAAGAAAAATATGCAAAAGAACTTGTCGAAAAGTTCGGTTTGGAGAATTGCAAAAAGACTGAGATACCAATGTCAAGTTCTTCGAAGCTGGACAAAGATGAAGGAGGAAAGAAAGTTGACCAGAAGCTCTACAGGAGTATTATTGGTTCACTTCTTTATCTTATTGCTTCTAGACCTGATATTTTGTTCAGTGTTTGCATTTGTGCTAGATTTCAATCTGATCCCAAAGAATCTTATCTAAGTACTGCAAAACGCATCATCAAATACATTGCAACTACCTCAAAGTTAGGTCTGTGGTATCCCAAAAAAGGAGACTTTACTCTCCTTGATATTTAGATGCAGATCTAGCAAGTTGCAGAGTTGATAGAAAGAGTACATCCGGTACTTGTCAATTGCTGGGAAATAGGAAAGTATCTTGATTCTCAAGAAAGCAAAGCACTATGGCTCTTTGAACAGCAGAAGTAGAGTATGTGGCCCTTGGAAGTTGCTGTTCTCAAATCTTATGGATAAAACAACAACTTAGAGACTTTAGAATCAAAGATTCATGCACTGAGATCAAATGCAACAACACTAGTGCAATTAATCTTACAACAAATCCAATTCTTCATTCAAGAGCAAAGCATATAGAGATTTGACATCACTTTATTAGAGATCATGTTCAAAATGGAGAAGTTATGATCCAGTTTATCGATTCAAAGAATCAACTGTTGGACATTTTTACAAAGCCACTGGAGAAAAGCCTATTCGAGTCTATATGCACTAGACTGAACATCACATCCTTTAACCATTAAAGTCTGAATATGCTTAGACTCAGAGGTAAAGTCTTAAGGTGCTTAGACTCAGAAGGCCAAGAGTTACGACTGTAAGTTATTTTTGGTTATAGTAATTTAATTTCTTGGAAAGGTACGGTTACTTATCGCTAATTGATTGGAATCATCTTTCCAAGTTTTGCTCTTGAATTAATAGCACTTATTCATTTTCAAAAAGGCAGCTATTCAAAAAGGTAGTTATCTATTTTCAAAAAGGCAGTTATTCATTTTCGAAAAATGAAGTTATTATTTTCAAAAAGGCATTTCTATTTTTCCTTTTCGTTACCTCGCTTCACTTGCTTTATATACTGTAGAAATCCGTCTTCTTCATTTTTCACTCGCAAACCCTAACTTACTCCCACTTGCTCTCACTTACTCTGTTGTTTAATCCAAAAAGTTTTCATCTTTTCGAGCAAAGTTGTGAAATTCTCCCTTGAATCGACAATGTCTTCAAGAAAATCTTCGAGAATCACAAGCAAGGGACCATGCCATATGCCTGAGGGTCCTACCATTTCGACTTGACCGAGGAAGAAGATTCTTCTCCACAACAACCAAGTCAACAACAACATTCTCAATAGTGTCAAACTCCTCCGCCGACTCAACCAGAAGAAGAAATTGTGGAAGAAGTTGAACATGTAAGGACTCTTACTCCTAAGGTTGCTTTCAAGATTTACTCTTGCTTGAAAAAGGGAGGTACTACTATGTCATTGATTGATGAATTTCTAAGAGAGAGAGGATACATAAATGAAACCATGTTCTTACGTGACATGGAAAAGATGGGAATTGCTGAAAAAGGGTCAGCTGAAAAAGCCTTTGCCAACTTTCCTAGTGACCCATGTTTTGGTACGGCTAATCAACCCGAAGGGCAGGATGATGATGAACGAATGTTTACACATTTTCAACCTAGATTAGGTGTGGCTGCAAATGTTGCAGGTGACAGTTCAAGTCTTTTCAGATCGAAGAATCACAAAAGGGTTTATTTGGACCTAATGAAGAGAGGGGTCATGAACCCTAGGAGTATTGATTTTGATTTTCTTGATTCGGTGAAAGTAAATCTGCGAGAGAAGTTTGCTCTTTTGCAATTGGAGCACTTTTGTTCTGAATCTACTGCTGCCTATCTAGAACTCACAACCTACTTCTATTCAAATTTATCTTTTATGGATGCAAACAGTTTCTCTTTCACTGTGAGAGATAAGGAGTTCATGGTGAATATGGATACTTTGGCTGACCTAATTGGGGTGGAAAGAGAGTGTTTCCAATCAATTAGTGTATCTGTTGCTCATGCTACACTATCATTGGTGAAAGACAGGATTCCAGAAGGCAAGATATCCTACCCTAGGATGAATGCTACCAATATCTTGCTGCGCAAGATCGTGATCAACTACATTAGGCCAAAATCGACATCCAAGACTGATGTGTCTCGGTCTTAAGCAAAATTGATGCATGCCATCAATATTGGTTACAAATTCTCTCTGCCTCACACCATCTTGTTTCACATATACAAGATAGTGGTGAAAGATAAGGGACAACTCCCTTATTCTACTCTTATCATGCGCCTTTTTAGGCATTTCCACATTCACATTCCTGCACCTCTGTGTTTGACCAACATTACTTCGATGGTGATTGGATTCAAAATGATCACCAAGATGCGACTGAAGAGCTTAACAAGGTGTTAGAGTGCATGAAGGAGAAGTCTCCAATTAAGGCGAAACCATATTCTACAGGGGCCAAAAGGAAAGGCAACCCATAGGTGCTTCAGTAAAGAAGAAGAGAACTCTCATCTTGCAGGATGAAGAAGATGAGGATGAAATGACTCTTTTAGCCTTAAGGAACTTGAAGAGTTTCGTTAGCTTTCGTGAGACTAGAGAAGAGACTGAGAAAAGGGATGCAGACAGAAGAGAATGAGAAGAAGTAGAAGAAGGAAGAGAAGAAGAAGAGGAAGAAGAAAGAAGAGAAGAAGAAAGAATAGAAGAAGAAGAAGAAAAAGGAGAAGAGGAAGAGGAATGAAGAGAGGGGGAAGTGGCTCGAGATGAATCTTTTGAGCCTATATTGGCTGTATCCCTGTCGAGCAATTCTAGAATGACAAAGAGTGGAATTGGTGGTGAGCAAGCTCAAGAACATCATACTTGTGCTGCCACAGAATAGGAAGAGGAATCAATCTCTCCTCCTAAAGGCACTCATTCAGGGGGAGATGCGGAGAAATGAGGTGCATCCACTCATAGACATGGTGGACACTCTGCTGGACCAAGCTCTACCACAGTACATTCAGCAGACATTTCACGACTGCTAGAAATTCTACTGGATGTCAGGAAAGAGCAATATCCTATAAGTTATGAAATGCAGCTTCTCAAGAATGCTTTCATGTCCACTTCAGTGTCTCTACACAAAGGTATGGAAAGATAAGTCTCTAAACTAGAAGTTATCCATTGTTTTTGTCAAGAAACTTGTGGATCTAGCCGAATGGTGGAGGATTAGAAGTGAAGTTGCTGTTTTGTGTTGATTTGAGCTTGATGAGTACTAAATTGAAGTTATAAGTCATTGCACGTTGCATTAGAAGCTTGCATGTCTCGAAATCTAAGAGTGAGTAAGCTGTGATTGTCGAGCAAGGTGAGGAAGTGCTTGCCGAGTGGAAAGATGTGGTGTATGTTGCGGTGAGTGAGCTTATGGATGAATATGTGCTTGAGCGGAGCTGTAGAAGGGTTCTTTATTAAAGAAAAACCTATTGAGAGTATTCTTAGATGCTGTGGAAGAGTCTTGAAGTGTTGTAACATAGATTAGTAGAGAAACAAATGGTTTGAATGAGCTAGAAATGAAGAAAACCGTATATAACGATTCTGTTTTAGAGAAATTTAGATAGTAAGTCTTTTTATTGTGTCACCTTGATTTCTAAAGATGAAGATAAGGAAATGAATCATTTTAGACTGAGTTTGACATTTAACTATAGTCATATGAATGTAAAAACATGAAAATAGAAGTGTACTTATTGAAAACAGTAAGCTGTTTTGTAGAGAATAGCTTGACCTTTGATGATTATGTGAATTTTCTGTAATTATCTAGATAGAATTGAACTTCGAATCCTTAATCAAAGTTGTAGAAAAAATCCTTAGGAATAACATATCAAAATTTGAGAAAAATAAACAATATTTGGTTAACAAAATGATTTTTCTCAGTAGACGCTAAATCTGGAAACTATTACTAGTAAAGATTGTAGCGATTACTACTCTTAATACAGTGAGAAATAAACTTAGGTTTCTCCACAGAAAATGTCAATATATGTCTCTAATTTAACATACTAAAATTTTGTAGTATTCCGATAAGAATTGATATACTTTTTGTGTCCGAGATCAAAACTGCGCATTTTAGTTAATGATCTGTTTAGACCTGAGGATATGAAATCGTAGTTGTGTCTTTTACATTAGTCTTGCATGACACACATAGAGTCTAGTGACCTTATAACAGATGTTAGTCGTATAAAAGTAAGTCTCATATATCATTTGAGGTATAGGCATAAATAGTATCATGTGTGTGCAATGAGTGCAGTGCATAGTGCTTAATTATGGGGTAAATATCCGTTTGGCATGGTATGAGACATGTCATAATGGGTTTTATCTTATAATTTGTACACGCACTTGTGCTAGGTACATGAGAGTTAGGTGTATAGTTATATACTTTGAAGTCTTTTTCTTTTGCATACGATAAATGCATTCATCAAAGGTGTGGTGGTGTGAAATGTGTGCTTAAATGAGTGAATGAACCCATCGGTACTAAGATACCGGTGATGCCCCTCAGAAGTTGGGATGCCCATGCCGTGTGATCTTGGGTGCCTCGGTCCTGTGTTATCGAGATGCCTCGGAGTAAGATGCCCTTGTGTGTGATCAAGGATGCCTCGGTTGTGTGATATTGGGATGCCTCGGAGTGAGATGCCCCATGCTGAGTGATCTTGGGAGGACCTCGGTTGTGTGATACCGGGATGCCTCGAAGTGAGATGCCCATAATAGAAATATTGTGGAAGTCCGGATAAGGGAATTTTCGGAAGTGACTCGATCGGGCTGGCAGAGTTTCCGGTGGGTAAACTGATTGAGGGTGGACTATATGCACACTAAATATAATTTTACTTGGTGAGTGAGTTCATTCATTATTGTTGCATTTCATGTTGATATGGATTGATTCTGTGATGGATATTTATAGATATGGATGCATTCAAGATGTTTTGTATCAGGTGGTTATACATATGATGTGTTAGTATTGAATTGATTATACTCATGACAATCCTATCTTAATATCTTAAGCTGTTTGGTCATGATTCCCTTGTAAACTTGATGGCTGTGGATTGTCTAAGTTAGAGCCTAATTATTTCTTTATTGGGCATAGTTTTTGCTCATTCCTTATATTTTTCAGATTGATAGAATGGACATGCCCCCAATAGCTCATTATGGAGTGATGTTTGGCCCTCTTCCTTTTAGTAATGATGGACCTGGAGCTGGGACGGATGGCGCTTAGATGCCAGTGATCATGTAGAAGCTGAAGGGATCGTCTTTTGTTTTTGTTAGACGTGGGCTTGTATGGGACTAGCGGAGTAGATACCCCTCACCCTTATCCCTGGCTGTTTTACATGCGCCTTTACTTTTGAATGTGTAAATATGATGTATATAGATGAGGTACTTGTAAGAAGTCCAGGTTGATTTTTGTAAGCCGGAGTAATGAAGCTTCTCATGATCTCTATATATAATCTTGATAGGTTTGTCTATTATGAATTGATAGGAATATTATAGGATAACCTTATGATATAAAGTTTAAATTTTAAATAATCCATGTTATAGATGCTAACCTTCAAAGGTGAACACCATAGTCTAACAAATGGAATTTATAAGTCTTGAAAAATGATAATATTTATAATTCCGCTTGCGCTTAGTACGTGACGCTACTGGGACATCACATAATCACTCTTGAGTTAACTAATCTATTAGGCGAGGCCGTTAAATGTGGCAGACTAGAGAATTCGATCGGAAATTGATCACTTGACCATAAAAATCGGCAAGGATCAATACGACACCATTATAATTGAATTGCGGGTGATTCCGCATGATTACGAAATTCGCGTCGAACAAAACTAACCTGATTTTCTATCGATTTTGTACTCAATATATGTAATTGAAACCTTGCGATTTTTACGACAACCAAGAGTCGTCTACGATACGGAGATGCACAAACAAGGATCGAAAATTATCAACCACGGGTCAAATGTGCTAAATTCCCTAAAAGCTACCCAATAGGTTAGGTAGTACTAAAATCGCATTCGGTCGATTTTAACCATGGAATTGAATTCAGTTTCAGGAATCGGATGTTTGAGCGTGTCATAATTCATTTATTGGATGTCGTCTCATCTTTAAGATAATTTCCGTCGAGTCCGGAATTTTTGCGGAAAATCAATTTTGGACAAATCGAAATAAAAGTGGAAATTCAAATGTGAAGAGGAGGAGCTATTTTGTTGCCCATAATGCCTTTGTTTGTGAGAAATTGCAAGGAAATTAGCAATTGGATGGCCCCTTGACTATTAGGCGTGAAGACTTTGGGGCAATGCAATGTGCATTAGATATTTCATTAGGTTTCTAATTGGCCAAGCTCTGGACTTTCTTTCCCCCCTCTCTCTCTCTTTCCCTCTCTCCCTCTTGCGCGTGACCCCTCAGCCAACTAGCTTGCTTCTGCCCATTTCCCTCACATTCTCCATCTTTCAAGTCCTCATCCCATCTTCCCCCACACGCCAGCCTGTTCCTCTCCATTCTCCTTCTTTTCCCTACCGCCAAGCCCTCGTTCTCCTTCCACAGAAACTGCTTCCCTTCATTCTTGTTGTTGCCGCACCCTTCCCCCACCAACAGACGTCCCACACCACTTGAAGCCTCCACCTCAGCGCCTCCATCGTCCACCAAGCAGCACCCTCGTGCCAACTCCACAGCCACCCAACCATAACTGCACCACATCCCAGCTGCCATCCCGCGCTAGTAGCTCAGCCCACCAAGCTGCCCGTCCCACCTCTAGCTGGTCCGCCAACCTCAGCCGCACCGAGCCACCAAGACCGGCCAACTCAGCTTTCCACGGAATTGAACCAGCCACAAGTCATGAGCTTATGGGCTGTTTTCCTTTGCCGTTAGGCCTCCGTTGGAGACGCAGTAGTCTTGGGTTCTCACCACCGTCGCATTGTCGTCGCCGTCGCCGTCGCCGTGAGCCCATCGCCGTCGAATTCCGGTCAGTTAATCCCTAATCCCTTATTAGGTTGTCAATTGATCTTAGAGGGTTAGATTAGTGTTAATTAGCTTGGTTAGATTAGTGTTAAGTTTGATTAGCCTAATCTTCAGATCAGATTTATTGGACACTCGCCATTTGCGATTTTTGTGGGTTAAAATGTGTCACGATTTTGAGGTTGCTTCCTACTTAAAAATGTTCTAAACATATTTATCTATGACATATATTTTACTCAAGATTTTATGGAATTTAAAAGAATGATATTTCAGTTTTGTTACAATCAAAACAGAATCTCGGTTTGTGATGGAACCAGTGACCTTTCGGTGTTTAAAGAATTTTTATTAACTGTTAGGGTTCGATTTTTGAAAGAGTTTCTTGACAAATTGTTTTCTTCACATTTGTTAGTTTAACATAGTCAAATTTCAGATCAAATAGACAAGTTTTGGACCTCGAACCAAGCTGATTTTGGAAAACAGAATTTCTGGACACGGACATAGTTTTTGTAACGGTTTGAGCGATTTATTTCTATTAATATAGAAAGATCTGGGTCATGATGTCTGCATAAAAAGTGTTTATTTAAGTGTTATTTATAATATGTTCAAATTTTAGAATTTTCTGAACTCGTTTGGTTATGTTTCTGGAATTAAACTTGGAGACGCGTGAGTGGACCCGGTTTTTGCCGGTTAGGACCAGTTGTGGTTTTGTTGTTGTTCTTGGTGTAGTGCTTGCTAGATAATGTATATTTGGTGATGTGGCTGACTTTTGGCATACTTGAAAATTATGTGTGATAATATGTGAATGGTTGTTCTACGGTGATTGTTTATTATTATTGCAAAGGATGGCCTTATGGGCAATTTATTAGAAAAACAATGAGGTGTCGGGTTTGGGCACCAAAACTTATTTGCTCAATAAAAGAAAAAATGAGGTTTTAAACTAGGTGCATGCAAATTTTGACGATTAATTTTGAGTACTTGAGCACCTACTAATTTATTTCCAAAAGTTTTGAACAAAAGAAAAGGGGTTACTAAAGTTTAGTTCCAAAAAGGAGTGGTTGGAAAAGAAAATATAAAATAAATGAGGTGTCGGGTTTGGACGCCAGATTTTATGTGCTCAATAAAACGAGGAGGTTTTATACTAGATGCGTGCAAAGTTTGGTGGGTTAATTTGAAATACGTGACCCCGTATGAATTTATTTCGAAAAGCTTTAAACTAAGAAAAAAAGGAATTGCAAGGTTTATTGTTTTAAAAGGAATTTTGGTATTTTGGCTAATTGATGAAAGAAAGAAATGGCTTGATTGATGATGTGCTTACATGGTCACTAAGTAGAACCCATCACCCAACTGGTGTTTGGGGGCGATGCTCGATTTTTATCGGATGCCCAGCAGGGGTCCAGAAGCCGAGTTGCGGTGGAGGCCGGACTAATGCTCCGTTATGGAATGCCGTCTAGGTGGGGGTTCTAGACGTTGCCATGCCCGATAGAGCGGGATGATACCTGGTTATGCTGGATGACCGCCAACTTTCGAGTTGGCCGTGGCCAATGGGTCGTAATAATTGGAACACGCCTGAATGGTTGTGCTATTGCGCCTAATTATGGTGTAAAATTGTATGGCATGATATGGGACGTGTCATAATAGTTTTATAATCAGGACCCCTGTGAATGTTTGCAAAATGAGGATTTGTGTTCCGGTTGTTAAATTTCGCTTGCTATGTTTATAATGCATATGTGACGCACTAATGTGCAGGGACGTGCCTAGACGAGGTGAGTTATGTATGACGCGTGTTTAGGACTACCTTTGAGCCGAATTTGCATCCTAATCGGGGTTTAGTGTTTTGACTCGCTGAGATTTTATCTCACCCCGTCGTGGGCTAACCTTTTTTGGGGCCATAGCGTGGAGATCTACTGAGTGCAGATGTGATGGGTGCGAGATGCAACACCTTTTGGCTGGCGCTACCATTAGCGAAGTTTAGGGTGACCTTGATCCTTGAGGTCTTTTAAGGGGGTCGACAAGAAGTGGCCGCTGAAAGGCTTGTAATTATTAAACTTCTTAGGGTCATTAGTTGGTAAGGAAATTGTTGTGTTTGGGAAATTTTTCCTTGTGTTTACTATCCCTATATTTGATGGTTGGTCGGGTGTGTATTTAATACGCTTCTGCATGTGCTTAATTGAAAGAATAAAAAAGAAAGGATCGGCGACACATCTTGGGACATCGCACTTTTAATCGACCATCGAGGGATGTTCGCATGCTCGGGGTTTCAAGGTGTGACAATTTCTGTCTCAACATGGTATCAAAAGCCATCTAAGGCTTACGCCTCTTTCAACCCGAGCTTACTTCTTCTCCTTTTTCCCCTACAAGGGTGGTTAATATGGCCCTGAAGAATCCCACTGCTGCCAGCACCACCATAACTGCCATTACAAATCCCTCACTTCCTCCATTCAAATCTATTCACCACTTCCTTTCTCTATGTCTTATAGCATCCAACTACTTACTATGGAAAGCACATGTTATCCTATTCCTCAACGAACAAAATCTCTATGGCCATGTCAAGGGAACAAAATGTGTGCCTTTGATATGGCATAAGCAGCTCTCCGACAACAACATGACGCTTCCATCATTAGTCTATTAATTGCGTCCCTCTCAAAATTGATTTTACCTTTGATTATTGGTAAACCAACTAGTAAAGCCATTTGGGATGCTCTCAATATCTCTTTTGCCTTAGCTTCTGCTACATGTATGCTCTCTCTTCATCTCATTGTTCAAAGTCTGCAACAAAAATAGGACTAAGTAGCTATTGATTTCGTCTAACATGCTAAATTCATTATCAATGAAATGGGTGCTACAAGCAAGCCTCTTGAATCGGAGGATTTCAATGCCCACATCTTTCATGGTCTCCAATCTCATCTACAAGACATTGTTCCTACATTACTTTGTCGTTTTAAACCAACCTCATTTATAGATCTTCAAGGTTTTCTCCTTAGTTACGAAAGTATTAAGGCCTTCCAAAAGTTGCAAATCTTTAAGCCTTCCTCTCAAGCTAACTTTGCTATAGCCAACTCTGCTCAATGAAATGCCTCCACCCCTTATGGTCCTCTTTCTCTAACTATGGTTAGTAGAGGTCATGGGGATCACGGCAGTTGCTTTGGCCGTGGTCATGGTGCCCATGGTGCTCAACAAGGTTGTTTATGGTATTCCATCTATCAACATACAAATCACATTACTGCCACATGCTACTATCGCCCTCCAAGTATGCTGTATTACTCACCTCCTACACATACCCTTCTTCAACTTCATCTTGTCAACCCTCTTACTCTCCCAATGCTAACTCAAGCCATGCACTTCCCCCTCTTTTACCTACAACTACCAACACCCTACCTTGGTACCCTGGCACAAGTGCCTCCCACCATGTCACACTTGATATACAATCCCCCTCTTCCTATAAAACTATTAATGGATTGGATCAACTACATGTCAAAATAGTAAGGGTTTCAAAATCACTAATATTGGTACTTCTTCTATTCCCTCCCCTATTTCAAATCTTTCTTTATGTTAAGTGATGTTCTTCTTGTCCTTGATAATTCTAAGCATTTACTTTCATTTCAAAATTTGCATATGACAATAATGTCTTCTTTGAATTTTATCCTACCCACTTTCTTTTTAAAGATCTAGTGACCAAGGCGATTCTTTTTTCCGGCCCAAGTAATGGTGGTCTTTACACCATACTGCACCAACCTAAAATACCTATTGCCAACATTACGAAATGGACTGCCATTGTCGGTGGTATTGGCCATCTCCATGAGCATCTCTTACGATGTATGATCAAAGAGAATAATTTGCCATGCAGTCTACACGGTTGAATCAATTATTGATAACCTATCAATTGGGTAAAGTTAGTCATCAGTCTCTAGGAACTTGCAGTTTGTTTTTGTTGGATTTGATTTATAGTGATGTTTGGGATCCTTCTCATTTTGTTTCAACTAATGGTCATTGTTATTTTTATTTTTATTTTTCTGATGATTGCACCAAATTATTTGGTTTTATCCTCTTAAAGCAAAGTCAAATGTTTACTCTTTTTTTCTTACTTTCCAAGCTCTTGTCAAACGCCACTTTTCACGAAAAATAAAAGTCGTTCAAATGGACTGGGGTGGGAAATTTTGTACCCTTCCTCATTTCTCTCAAAGAATTGGTATTGTTCATCGCATCTCCACTCCCATACCCATGAACAGTAACAGACAATTGAGTGTCGTCATAGGCATATAGTTGAAATCAATTTAACATTATTAGCTCATTGCTTTGTCCGTCACCAATGTTGGCACTACACATTTGAAACGGCACCTATCTCATCAACCGGATGCCATCCAAGGACGATAATTGCGCTTCCCCCTTTCAAATAGTTTACAATCATTCTCTGCATTATTCCTTCTTAAAAATCTTTGGGTGTCATTGTTTCCCATATCTTCGTCCTTATAATGCCCACAAGACGAAAATCTGCTCCATTCTCTATATTTTCTCAAGATACAGTCTTTCTTACATAAGGTACCACTACCCTAAGAATTGGGCCCTTTCATGACCTTTATCCTTCCCCCTCCTCAACATCCTCTACTCCACCACTACCGCCACCCCACTTAGGCTAACATGCACCCACACCATATAACTTTTCTCTTGTCCTCCTCAAATTAATACAGCCACCCCCCCGCTCACCAAACCAACCTTATTCACAAAAGCCAACAACGTCCCTGAGTAGCATACAGTTGTAACCGATGAATTTGATGCCTTGTGAAAAATATGGCACATGGACTTTGGTTCCTCGCACTTCCTCCATGAACATCATTGGGTGTAAGTGGCTTTATACAGTTAAGCACAAAGCGGATGGTAGTCTTGAGCACTATAAATGTGACATCCCAAATTTCACCAACCTTTATTAGTGTAATTAGATCATTAAGAGCTTAGATTATTTTAAATCGGGCCAGAAAAGTGAACCCAATGGATCGGAGGAATGTGTGGGCTTGAGAAGTAGGCGGGCCACACGAGTTTTCGAATTGGGCTTTGATAAGTTGAATGGAAGAGCTGGGCTTGGGCTTAGTTTAGAGCGGGCCAAGACTCAAATTTGTTAGATTGGTAAATTTAGTTTAGTGGACCGTGATCGTTATAGATTGAGCCTGTTGGGCCAGAGACGGGTATTTAGGCCCGAGTGATTTTATTTTCGATTAAGTTCATAGATTATAGTTAGGATAATTAGATTAGTGATTGCAATATTAATGTCAATTTCTAAGCTTAACATTTTTGTGATGAATTCTCTATAGATTAACACTTACTAGTTAATATGTCATATAATGTCATAACTTTGTAAAATTACAAAAGGATTGAAATCAGGTGAAATCAAAAGGAAATTAAGTGAAAAACATTAGAAACAAATGAACTGACTAACAATATGGATTAATTGTTAATGGATGGCGAACAACGGATGGCGAAATTGTCCAGCATGGAGGCCACGACATCTCTCTCTCTCATTTCTCTATGTTCTCGCATCACCCACGGTTTATATCCCCAAAAACTGAAACCAACTCATGAGACATCATCATTAGCAAATCTCATGATTAGTCTAGCCTAGGATGAGACCATAGCCCCATTTCCCTTCTTAAATTTCGTAATCCCTCTCTCTCTCTCTCCAAAAAACGAAAACCCATCTTCTTCTTCTAGTCTTCTCTCTCGGTCGAACGACGAAGGAGAAACCAGTAACTGAAAACAGCGATTTCTTCTTCTTGCATGCGAATTTTAGGTGTTGACCTTGAAGAATCTTTGAGTTATCTAGTAGCTGAACAAAGGTAAGGAAAGATAAGTCTCTAAACTAGAAGTTATCCATTGTTTTTGTCAAGGAACTTGTGGATCTAGCCGAATGGTGGAGGATTAGATGTATCGTTGCTGTTTTGTGTTGATTTGAGCTTGATGAGTACAAGATTGAAGTATAAGCCATTGCATGTTGTCTTTGAGGCTTGCATGTCTCGAAATCTAAGAGTGAGTAAGTTGTGATTGTCGAGCAAGGTGAGGAAGTGGTTGCTAAGTGGAAAGATATGGTATATGTTGCGGTGAGTGAGCTTATGGATGGATATATGCTTGAGCTGAGTTGTGGAAGGGTTCTTTGTTAAAGAAAAACCAATTGAGAGTATTCTTAGATGCTGTGGAAGAGTCTTGAAGTGTTGTAACATAGATTAGTAGAGAAATAAATGGTTTGATTGAGCTAGAAATGAAGAAAACTGTATATAACGATTCTGTTTTAGAGAAATTTATATAGGAAGTCTTTTTATTGTGTCGCCTTGATTTCTAAAGATGAAGATAAGGAAAGGAATCACTCTAAACTGAGTTCGACATTTAACTATGGTCATATGAATGTAAAAACATGAAGATAGAAGTGTACTTAATGAAAACAGTAAGCTGTTTCGTGGAGAATAGCTTGACCTTTGATGATTATGTGAATTTTCTGTAATTATCTATTTAGAACTGGACTTCGAATCCTTAATGAAAGTTGTAGAAAACATTCTTAGGAAAAACATATCAAAATTCTCCATAGATACTATACCCGGACGTCATTACTGGATGTTAGTAAAAATTGTAGCGATTACTACTCTTAATATAGTGAGAAATGGACTTAGGTTTCTTCACGGAGAATGTCAATCTATGTCTCTAATTTAACATACTCAAATTTCATACTATTCTGATGAGAATTGGTATACTTTTGTGTCCCAGATCAAAACTACGCATTTTAGTTAATAATTATTTTAGATCCAAGAATATGAAATCGTAGTTGTGTCTTTTACATTAGTCTTGCATGACACACATAGAGTCTAGTGACCTTATAACAGATGTTAGTCTTATAAAAGTAAGTCTCATATATCATTTGAGGTATAGGCACAATTAGTATCATGTGTGTGCAATGAGTGCGGTGCATAGTGCTTGATTATGGGGTAAATATCTGTTTGGCATGGTATGGGACATGTCAAAATGGGTTTTATCTTATAATTTGTACATGCACATGTGCTAGGTACATGAGAGTTAGATGTATAGTTATATACTTTGAAGTCTTTTTCTTTTGCATACAGTAAATGCATTAATCGAAGGTGTGGTGGTGTGAAATGTGAGCTTAAATGAGTGAATGAATCCATCGGTACTGAGATGCTGGTGATGCCCCTCGGAAGTTGGGATGCCCATGCTGTGTGATCTTGGATGCCTAGGTCCTGTGTTACCGAGATGCCTCGGAGTGAGATGCCCTTGTGTGTGATTAAGGATGCCCCGGTTGTGTGATACTGGGATGCCTCGGAGTGAGATGCCCCATGCTGAGTGATCTTGGGAGGACCTTGGTTGTGTGATACCGGGATGCCTCGGAGTGAGATGCCCATAATAGAAATATTGTGGAAGTCCGGATAAGGAATTTTCGGAAGTGACTCGATCGGGCCGGCAGAGTTCCGGTGGGTAAACTGATCGAGGGTGGACTATATGCACACTAAATGTAATTCTACTTGGTGAGTTCATTCATTCATTATTGTTGCATCTCAGTTGATATGGATTGATTATGTGATGAATATTTATAGATATGGATGCATTCAGGATGTTTCATATAAGGTGGTTATACATATGATGTGTTAGTATTCATTCGATTATACTCGTGACAATCCTATTTTAGTATCTTAAGCTGTTTGGTCATGATTCCCTTGTAAACTTGATGGCTGTGGATTGTCTAAGTTAGAGCCTTATTATTTCTTTACTAGGCATAGTTTTTGCTCATTACTTATATTTTTCAGATTGATAGTATGGATGTGCCGCCGGTAGCTCGTTATGGTATGATAGCACGTATTGAGGCTACCCTTAGTGATGTGTTTGACCCTGATGTGGAGATGACTTTTACCAAGTATGAGGCTATGCTGTGGATGGATGATGGTAGAGCTGAGATGATCCCGATGAAGTTCGTTGCATGGTTTGTTAATCACGAAGGAGTGATGTATGGCCCTCTTCCTTTTGGCGTGGATGGACCTGGAGCTAAGATGGATGGCGCCTAGATGCCAGTGATCATGTAGAAGCTAGAAGATCATCTTTTGTTTTTTTGACGAACGTGGGCTTGCGTGGTTTTAGTGGAGTAGATACTCTCACCCTTATCCCTGGTTGTTTTTATATGCGCCTTTACTTTTGAATGTGTAAATATGATGTACATAGGCGAGGCACTTGTAAGAAGTCTAGGTCAATTTTTGTAAGCCCGAACGATCCTAACAGGTTTAGTAATGAAGCTTCTCATGATCTCTATATCTAATCTTGATAGGTTTGTCTATTATGGATTGATAGGACTATTATAGGGTAACCTTATAATATCAAGTTTAAATTTTAAATAATCCATGTTATACATGCTAACCTTCAAAGGTGAACACCATAGACTAACAAATGGGATTTATAAGTCATGAAAAACGATAATATTTATAATTCCGCTTGCACTAGTACGTGACGCTACTGAGACGTCATAATAAAGCTCACCTGGTCACTAAGAGTTTTCATCAGCAATAAGGCTTGGATTTTACAAAGACCTTCAATCTAGTTGTAAAAATTACCACTGGTCACTCCATATGATCTCTAGCTATCACTCAAGGATGGCAAGTGCGACAACTAGATGTGCACAATACTTTCCCTACACGGGGTTCCTTTTTGAAGAGGTGTCCATAGAGCAGTCCCTTAGGTTTGACAACCCAACTCGTCGTGACTACGCTTGTAATTTGCATTGTTCTCTGTGACATCTTGAAATTTGACCCTGTCCCAATAATATGAAATGGGAATTTTGTTGACATGCCTGGTTATTTTACTCTAAGCGGGCCCCTCACGAGTTAACTAATTTATTAGGTGAAGCCATTAAGGGATGGAAACGCGACAAACTAGAGAAATCGATCGAAAATCGATTGCTCGACCATAATAATTAGCAAGTGTCAATATGACACTATTGTATTGAATTTGATTGGATATAGGTCGATTTGATGGAATCACGTAATTGAATTGTGGGTGTTTCCACGTGATTGCGAAATTCGCGTTGAATGGCACTAGCCTGATTTTCTATCAAAATTATACTCGGGCCACATAATTGAAACCTTGCGATTATGTGACAATCGAGGGTTGTCTACAAGTCGGAGATGCACAAATGTGGATCGAGAATTATCGACCACGGGTCAAACGTATTAAAATCCCTAAAACCTACTCAATAGGTTAGGTTGTACTAAAATCGTGTTCGGTCGATTTTAACCACGAAATTGAATTCGGTTTTGGGAATTGGACGTTTGAAAGTGTCACGATTCATTTTTAGGACGTTGTCTCATCTTTCGGAGAAATTTCGTCGAGTCCGAATTTTGCGGAAAAATCGGTTTTTCGAACAAAATGGAAAACAAGTGGAAATTCGGATTAAGAGGAAAAATGGGATTTTGCTGCCCAAAAAGGAATTATGTGGGGGAAATTGAAGCTAATTTGGGATTGGGTGGCCCCTTGACATTAAGGATGAAGACTTTTGGGGCTTATTTCATGATTGAATTAGATATTTTCTTCCCTTAAAGTCTTTGTTGGCTTTAATTCTTCCCCCCCCCCCCCTCTCTCTCCCGTTCATTTCTTTCCCTCCTTTAGGCATGTGTGAACCCCTCTGCAGCAGACCATCTTCTTCATCCCATTCTCCCTCATGTTCATTCCCCTTATCCATTCTCTCCCATTTTCTCTCACGCCAACACCACCAGCACACTCCCCTTAGCCCACCATCCCATCCATCTCACGCCCATACACCACCAACACCCACATCCCAACTCCACAACCCGCTGCTCCATCTCCATTCCCTTTCTTTAATTGCCACACGCCCATTTCACCAGCCCGCCAACTCCACGTTCGGCAACCACAGCCAACAAACCACCCATATTCAACACTTACTTCATGCCCGCATCCCCACCGGCTTCAACCGCCTAGCTCACCACCTTTTCCCAGCCACGGTAGCACTCGCAACCACCACCAGCAGCCCCATCCAGCATCGCTTCAGCCCCAAACTGAGCTGAACCAAGTCCCTTTTGGCTGTGAGCCTTGTGGGGCCATTTCCATCGCCATTGAGCCTCCGTTGGAGATGCAGTAGTCTCGGGTTCTCGCCGCCATCGCGTTGCCGTCGCCGTGAGCCCGCCGCCATCGAATTCCGGTGAGTTTAACTCCCTAATCCTTGATTAGGTTGTTAATTGCGCTTAGGGGGTTAGATTAGTGTTAATTATCTTGGTTAGATTAGCCTTAAGATGGATTAGTGTTAATCTATTTTGGTTAGATTTGTGCTAAGTTGGATTAGTTTAAATTCGGATCTGGTTACTAGACCCTCGCCAGTTGCTATTTTTGTGGGTTAAAATGTGTTGTGATTTTGAGGTTGCTTCCATCTTTCAAAATGTTCTAGACATCTTTAAATATGACATATATTTTACTCAAGATTTTATGGATTTAAAAGGATGAGATTTCAGCTTTGTTACAATCAAAACATAAGCTTGGTTTGTGCTGGAACCAGTGACCTTTTGGTGTTTAAGGGATTTTCATCAATTCTTAAGGTTCGATTTTCGAAAGAGTTTCCTCACAAAAGGTTTTTCTCACATCTTGTAGTTTAACATAGTTAATTTCAGATCAAACGGACAAGTTTTGGACCTCAAATCAAGCTGATTTTGGAAAACATAATTTCTGGACATGGACACAGTTTATGTAACGGTTTGAGCGATTTGTTGCACTTAATATAGAAATATTTGGGTCAAGGTGTCTGCATGAAAAGTGTTATTTTAAGTATCCTTTATAACATATTCAAATTTGAGAATTTTCTGAATTCGTTTGGTTAGGTTTCTAGAATTAATTCTGTAGACACGCGAGTGGACCGGTTTCTGCCGGTTAAGGCCAATTGTGGTTTTGTGGTTGTTCATGGTATCGTGCTTGCTGGATAATGTATATTTGGTGATGTGGTTGACTTTTGGCATGCTTAGAGCTTATGCCTGATAATATGTGAATGGTTGTTCTATGAAGAGTGTTTATTATTATTCCAAGGGATGGCCTTTGGGCATTTAAATAGAAAGAAAATTTAGGTGTCAGGCTCGGACACCAAAACTTATTTGTTCGATAAAAAATTGAGGTTTTAAACTAGGTGCGTGCAAAGTTCGACGGATTAATTTTGAGTACATGAGCACCTACGAATTTCTTTTCAAAGGTTTTGAACAAAAAAAAAAGGGGAATTACCCAAATTTAGTTCCAAAAATGGCGGTTGGGAAAGAAAATAGAAAATAAATAAGGTGTCGGGTTTGGACGCAGAATTTTATGTGCTCAATAAAACAAGGAGGTTTTATAGTAGAAGTGTGCAAAGTTTGACAAATTGATTTTGAGTACATGACCGTGTATGAATTTATTTCCAAAAGTTTCGAACCAAAAAAAAAAAAGGAGTTGCCAAGTTGTTATTTGCAAAAGGGATTTTTGTCATTCTTGGCTAATGAGAAAGATAAGAAATGGGTTGATTGATGGCGTGTTCGTGTGATCACCTAATACCCCGATGCATATGAATATGTGGGATAATGAACCCATCCAGATGCATATGAATATGCGGGACGATGCCTGAATAAGTTTGGATGCCCCACATCAACGGATATTGGTCGCGGTGGAGACCGGGCCGATGCTCTTGTGTGGAATGCCGTCCGAATGTGCATGAATACGCAGGATGATGCCGTGCTCAATGGAGCGGGACGACGTCTGGTTATGCCGGATGACCACCGACTGTTGAGTTGGCCATGGCTAATGAGTCGTAATAATTGGAACACGCCTGAATGATTGTGATATTTGTGCCTGATTATGGGACAAAATTGTGTGGTACAATATGGGACGTGTCATTACGGTTTGGTCTTATAATCGGGACTCTTATGAATGATTAAAGGATGAAATGATGTGTTTTGGTTATTAAACTGCGCTTGCTACACTAATAATGGTATATATGTTGAGCTAACGTGCAGGTACGCGCCGAGGCGAGGTAAGTTCTATATGGTGTGTGCTTAGGACTGCCTTCGAGGCAAATTTTTTGCCTAATCAAGGTTTAGGGTTTTGACTCGCTGAGATTTTATCTCACCCCATCGTGAACTAACATTTTTCAGGGCCGTAGCATGGAAATTTGCTGAGTGCGGACGTGGTGAGCATGAGATGCGACACCTTTTGACTGGCCCTGCCGTTAGTGAAGTTTAGGTGACCCTGATCCCTGAAGGTTTTTGAGAGGGTCGGTTGGAAGTTGCTAGTATAAGGACCTATAAATCATTAAACTTCCTTAGGACAACTGTGGTTAAATAAATAAGTTGTTTTTGGCAACTTTTGTTGTGTGTTTCACTATCCCTATGTGTTTGTTTGTTGACTAGGGTTTATTTAATTCGCTTCTGCATGTGCTTAATTGAAAGAAAAAAAAAAGAATGGGTCGGCGACATGTCCTGGGATGTCGCATTTTTAATCGACCGTCGACGGGTGTGCGCATACCCAGGGTTCAGGGCGTGACATCCCCGCCTGAAATAGTATCAGAGCTAGTCAGTGTTTGGAGTGATAATGTGCGATGAGTTTTGGGATTGTTAGCTAAGAAATACATTTTCTTTATGCTTACGCCTGTGATTGATTGATTGATTATTTAGTGCGGGTCACTCAGATTTCTAATTCTTTGTTAGAATTGGAAAGCATGTTTCTATAAAGATTATGCAAAATGAGCGATCCTGAGCAGATGACTCCTCAAAAGAGGGCAATTTCAATTTTTACTTGGGAAAGGATGCCAACTAGGATTGGTGCCTGAGGTAGAGTGTTGGTTGAGGCTAGTGCGAGGGAAAGAGTATTGCCTCAGGTTGGTACTGGGGTAGGAGCACGAAGTGACCCTAGGTTGGATGGCATTGTTCATGCGCCTAGAGACTCCAGGGAATATGATGAGTTAGCAGGCTCAGAACCAAGTTGCTGCTACCGCCACCACCATTGCTGCCGCTAATGCCATTGCTGTCGCATTTGCTGAAGTCCCACCTGGAAAGGGGAACGGAGAGTGACCGATGCACAAGTTGGTGGAACAGTTCTTGAAGTTGAACCTGCCAAGGTTTACTGGAGTGGGTGATCCTAAGGCTACAACCCTCTGGATCCGAGAGCTAAAGAAAGTCTTCACACTACTAAGGTGCTCTAAGGAAGACAAGGTAGTCCTGACTATCTACCAGTTGCAGGGTAATGCAAGCACATGGTGGGAAGCCACCAGAGGGAGAATGTTTCCCGTAGGTACGGTTTCAGAGTGGAATGCCTTTATTGAGGTCATTTATGGGAAGTACTTTTCAGACTGCGTGAGGGAGCAGAAAATGGTTAAGTTCCAGTGTCTTCGTTAGGGTCAGACGTCAGTGGATCAATACGAGGCGAATTGTCCAAGTATGCACTGAGGCTGATTGAAGACTCGGTGGACAGAGCGAGGAAGTTCAGAGATGGTCTGAGACCAAAGATCAAGGATCCACTGGTACCACTGAATCTTAAGGACTACAATGAGTTATACGAGAAGGCCTAGCTAATCGAGAGGAATTTGAATGAGCGAGCTGCTGCATCTGGGTCGTAGCTCATGCCCAACAGGGATAGCAAGCGGCTGGGGAAAAGGCCGACGATAGAAGGAACGTATTCTATTCCTCTCAACCGAAAGAGTGGGATCAGAAAGCTACACACCAACCCAAATGAGGTGTGTCAATTCTATGAAAGGAACCATGGATCAGCACTGTGTACAGGTAGATCGAGAGTGTGCTATGGATGTGGCCAACATGGCCATCAAGTGAGGAACTGTCCACGCAAGCCTATGGGAGCACAGGCACCACTACTGCAGATAGGGCACTACTAGGATGGGTGACCTCCTAGGAAAGTGCCTATTTATGTGAAAAGGGATAAAACCGTGAGGCTTAGTATGGGATAGGCCAAAGCGGACAATGTCTTTGTGAGTTAGTCCTTATAGAAACGGGACCCTTTCGGTAGATGTGTAGTTCGGGGACGAACCAGGCGAAGGCTAGTGGGCTTGTAACACCCCGGTCTAATGATGGTGGGGAGTGGTCGCCAAGGCTAGAGGGCTTGAGCAAGGAGCGACTCCACGCAGTCTTCTAGGATGGTGAAGGGGACATGAATAAACCAGACTATCCACCATACAGGAGGGATAGTGTTTCTAGGATAATTGATCAGAGTGGCGCAGCAAAAGTATCATCAAGCTTGTAGGACTTCGGTTCCTTGAAATTAGGTCGGAGAAAGGAGGACCACCGATTAGGGTTATACTTAATTATCTTGCCTATGTGTGACTTGGATGTCATAGTTGAGAAGGATTGGCTCAAAGAACAACGAGCCGTATTGAATTGTTGCTTGGCTCAAGGAGCATCTTGCCATAATGGATTGTTATTGTGAAGTAATCCAGTTTAACCCGTTAGCGGGTGGAAGTTTTGAATCTGTTAGGAATCGAGGAGGATGCTCAATTACTTTAATCTCGTCGCTTAAGGCAACCCGGTTACTAGACGTGGGTTGCTAAGGTTATTTGGCAACCTTAGTTGATACGTCAGTTGAAGAGCCAAGAATGGAGGACATTGCCGTACGAAAGGACTTTGCATTGGACAGATATGCTGAATTGTACGTGTGACAGAGAGTTCGTCTTTATGGAGTACTAGTGACGATCATGTCAGATCGAGACCCGAAGTTCACAGCAGCTTTTTGGAAAAGTTTACAAACTGCCTTGGGAACGAAGCTGCAGTATAGCAGCCTATTATCCATAGATAGATGGCCAGTCTAAGAGGACGATTCAAACCCTCGAGGACATGCTGTGAGCTTGCGTGTTTGTTTTCAAGGGATGCTGGGAGGAACAGCTTCATCTAGTTGAGTTCGCCTACAACAATAGTTATTAATACAGTATCAAGATAGCACTGTTTGAAGCATTATATGGCAGAGCTTGCAGAACTCCTATTTGTTGGGACGAAGTTAGAGAACGTAAGATTACGGGTCCTGAGTTGCTTTAGCAATTAGTCGACGCCGTCAAAGTCATTCGAGAAAGACTCAAGACCACTCAAAGTCATCAGAAGAGTTATGCAAATAAGCGGCGAAGACTATTGGAGTTCCAAGTTGGTGAACATGTATTCCTTAAAGTGTCACCAATGAGAGGTACTTCGCGCTTTGGCAAGAAAGGGAAGCTAAGTCCAAGGTACGTCAATCCCTTTGAAATTTTGGAACGAATTGGGACTTTGGCGTATTGTCTTGCGTTGCCGCTGAGACTTGCACAAGTGCACAATGTCTTCCACATGTCGAGGTTGAGGAAGTACGAGCCTAACCCGACCCACATGCTGAATTTCGAAGAATTAGACGTGAACGAGAGAGTGTCGTACATGGAGAGACCGGTTCGGATAGTGGATCGAAAGGAGCAAGTTCTGCATACCAAGACGATCTCTTTGGTTAAAGTGCTCTACAACACCATGGTTCCCAAGGTTAAAGTGCTGTGATGGCGATGCCTCTGGATGCCTAGGGACTAGTGAGCCCCAGAGGTTCCCAAGGAAAGTCGGGATGCCCGGAAGTATGACGATACACATTCCGGAGGGTAGGGGACATCATTGACATGGTGAGCCCCAGAGATTCCTCGTGATGCCAGGTGGAGTGCGAGATACCTGGAGGTGTAACGTAACATGTTCCGGATGCCCAGTGACTGAAATATGGAATTGGAGGCCTTCGTGATGCCGGGTTGGGTGTGATATGCCTAGAGGGATGCAAACACTAGTCCTTCGGAAGATAGTGTTAGTAGACGACGAACAATGTCCATCTAGTATATGTAAATAAAAAGTTCCTAGTTATTATCTATGTGTATCTAGTGTGCATGATTTCAGTGTTTAGGTAGGGAGTTGTTGGATCCGCTTCCATCATGTAAATTGCGTAGGGACCAATGAAAAATGTGATAGACCCCCAGATTCATGGATTCATCGAAATCCAAGGGTATTAGAATAAAGGACATCCAGGACAAGGAAAGAAGTATGGCAACCCTAACGAATTGGGGGCTGTCAGGGGGCACCACAAATCGGGCCGGGCGGGTCAACGGGGTTGATCCAAGTCAGGTGAACCGGATTGGGTCGAGGTCAACAACGGGTCGGGTCAGGGTCAATGGGTTGGGTCCCAAGTCGGGTCTGGGTTGATCCATAACCTTGGTGGTTGACGTCATTCCTAGTGCATGCACACACACTAGTCATCACCATGCGTGGCTACGTATGCGGGCACGTGGCAGTATGTGGCAACACGTCTTCGACGTGTGCCAACTCCTAGTGATGCTTGGGGGCACGTGCGACCTCCCTCGGTGGCACATCGACCACGGTTTGCTCATCTTGACAAGCCCATTCCGTTTTTGTAATTAAAACTGATTTTTATTGAACAAAAAATCACAAAAATATGGCAGAAAAAAACTATGCAATCGTGTTCTAATCTATGGAGGCTCTAATACCACATGTAAGACACGACAACGCAACCTAAGATCTCCATAGCTAAAATCAAGAATGAATATAAACAAGTAAAGAGATTAACGCACTTGATTTGGACCATTATTCTTTATGCAGAATAACAACGATCCAAACGCATGAATTTCTCATCTATTGCCCTTTGTATCACTAGTTCAATGAGACGGCTCCTTACTTTAGTGCTTAATAAACGCCCCTTTGTGAGGATAATTGTGTATGTTAAGGTTAAAGGAGAGATTTGAGCATCATTTATAGAGTTTCCAACCACGTTCTCTCATTACAGGCAGGGCTCAACTCGGCGCACACTAGCCAGCCCCATATTAAATTGATTAAGAAACCTTCTATCTCACCTTAGACCAACCCTGTAAAATAGGAAATTATAATATTAATTAATTTAACCCATACTAGGAAAACTCTTACAATTAAATTAGGCAAATCAACTATCTTTAAGAGTTGCCAATCCAACTCTATCAACGATTCAAATTTTCCCAACTGTGTATGGAGCTCCTTTTCTTTTATTGCAAAGCACACTTGTAAATCTTGACGTATAAGCTTAACTAACCCTCTAATAAAGCATGGGAGTTCACTGCTATACTTGTTCATACATATTAGTTAACCTTGTAAATAATGCACACTCGTAAACCAATTTCATTAACACATGAAATATCTAGATCCTCCAAACAATAGAATCAGAATGGAGTTGGCGAGAATTTCATTACATTGATAGCAAACACATTCACCTTTACTTTGACAACCGACGAAAAGAAGGCTTCAAGAGTCAACATCTAGCAATTTCCTTGCCTTATAAACCTCTTCAATAACCGATTGAAGTACTTCTTCGTAGCTGCAGCAATGCACAATTGAAGGACAGCTCATTTTAGTTGGACAGACAGAAATTTAAAGGTTTTCAAAATGATGGATAAGGACACCACAACGCTACAACTTTAGTATGGCGTTTACTTGAGTGCCATAACTTTTTTTTCAACCACATAAGTTTCATAACTTGTAAAAAAGTTTGCTCGAGTACAATTATTTTCAATTAATCATCCAATTTTTTGAAAAAAGTTCACACAGGTGCCGGAAATACGATGTGGCATAGCATTTATGGTGAACATTTTTAAAAAGTTACAGCACTTAAATAATCGGTTGAAAAGTTGTATGGCACTCAAATAATCGGAAAGAAAGTTCTGACATTCAAGTAAGCACTATATATAAGTTATGGTATTTAAGTGAGCGTTGTATGAAAGTTACAGCACTTGTGGTGCTCTTTTCCCTTAAAATGATGATCTAACCGTTGATTTGATTTCTCAAACACCTGTAACCTGAAGATTTTTAACTCCGGAAAATATATATGTGTGAGTGTGCGCGGGGCTGTAATAGTATGCAATTTTGTTCTATTCGACCATAGAGTTCCTCCAGCTACTACAGACAAGAAGGATCCGCTTCTTATTCTACAGGATTGAATTTGCTTGAGTGGACAATTTGTATGCAAAAGGGTTGCATTCCAGTAACTTTGAAACTCTCGGTGTTGGGAAAGTTCCATTGAATGACTTATTTACCTCATGATTTAGTGGCGAAATAGCAGATTTACCTGTTGTTTTTCAAGACGAAACCCCTCAATGCTGCGACCTTAATGAGGGCCTCTTTCCATGACTTCACTTCATCGTGGTCGAAATTCGCCTGGTGCTTGTCTAGGTCGCTTTTGTATAAATCAGTTTTGAGCTTAACATCATCAATCTCCACATCATAGAAAATGGGGAGGATTCTTCTTTTCCCCTTTGATTCTGATGTGCATTTTACCATGTGAGCAAGTATGCGGAGACACCAATGACCAGAAACATAGTTCCTAGAGAAGATGGGTATGTAGATATTAGAGTTAGCAAGTAACTCTTGAATCTCTTCCCCAGTCTCTTCATTGGACCTCAAGTCATCATTATCACTATAAACAGACATTTGATTCCAAAGCATCCGAGAGTGAAGATAACTGACAATACTATGATGAGTGTCTGGTCCCTTAAAACTCAGGAACACATCGGTTATAGGCAATCTGTGGCAAAGCCAAGTCGATCTCGGGATATTCAACAATCTTTTCAGGATAGTGCGGCCACGACTACCAAACACCCAGCTTTCTAAGCCCTCGATGCCCTCAATGGATCTTAAATTCGGACAAGCTTCTAGCTCTAGATGTTGTAGCTTACCCAACTTGGATAAATTGGGTAACTTTCCTATTAAATCGCAACTGGAAAGGAGGAGGTACCGCAAAGTTTCCAGTTCCGACAAACCTTGAATCTCAACTAGCCTATTCAAGCCCTTTAGTTCCAAGTGCTCCAGACTCCTCAAAAGTGACAGACCTAGTATTTCCTCAAGGGATTCACATCTTGTTATGTTCAGTTCCCTCAGATGTGTTAGACCTGGAGTGACCGGCAGGTGTGATATTGGACATTCAATTAAATGCAGAACTCTCAAATTTAATAAGTTGGAAAATTGTGGCAGTGGACTAATACTTTTGAGTTTCAAGTGCGACAAATGAGATGGAAGCTGATAGCACGGTTGCTCCCTCATCAAAGCTGCTTTAAGTTTTGAGTCATAGTCCCGCCTAGTAGAGTGATATCTACTTCTCAAATTGCTGAATCTATATAATTCCAGATGTTCTAAATCGGTGATGCTTGAGGGGTGAGGGACAAGAGAGAAGTCCATAGCTTGAACCACAAGGAATTTCAAACTTGATGGAAGAGATGGCACTTGTTGAAGGTCAATTGAACCCACTTCAAGTTTTTCGAGATGGAGACGACTTATCTCTGGAGGCAGTCTAGAAACACTAGTAAATGCTAAGTTCAATGTCTTCAAATGAAATAGCTTCCCAATTTCCTCCAAGTTCTTATCTGTCAGATCCAAGGATTTGTAGCCATCTAAAACTTCAAGCATCTCCAGTCCTCCAATAGAAGGGGGAAACTCCTTTATCTTCGTTCTGCTTAGTATCAACATCCTTAGTTTCTTTAAGTTTCCGATCAGATCGGGTAGTTCAACTATGCCTGAGTTTGATACATCCAACTCTACCAACATTTTTAATTCCCCAATTGAGCTTGGAAGTTCCTTTATCCCCACGCACTCGCGTAAAGTTACACATGTAAGATTCATCGCCCCCCCAATTGAGTCTGGAAGTCGACAAATTTTGGGGTGCTGGCTTAATCTGAGACTCAACAAAGATTTCAAGTTGCCAAATCTCTCCGGAAGCTTCAAGGGTTGAAAATTTTCGGGCATGACGATATGCTTCAAAGATTGTAGAGAACTGACTTCTTCAGGCAATTCCTGAAGAGAACCACACCCTTTGACATTCAAAGTCTCTAGGAGTTGAAGCTTAGAAATGGAGGGGTGAATTGTGATTAAGTTGGAACACCGAGCAAGTACTAACGTCTCCAAAGATGTGAAATTAGAGAAGTCAGGTGCCCTCGTCAACTTTGTGCAATCCGTTAAATCCAAAATTTTTAATTTTTAGTCATCTGTAGGAAAAGAAAATGTGGAGTTAAAAAGAATGAAACACATCAATCATCCTATATTTTTTACAGAGTAAATATTCTCATTTTTATAACTCGATATACTCTCTCATTTACTTGCAATTGGCGCAACTAGGTCGCTTCTAACACTTCCTTTGGAGAAAACGGAATAATCTTCCGTTCATGGTAAGCATGTACGGTCAATGTAATTGAAAATTATTTCCTTTTTTATAAATTTACTACTCGTATCTAAACCTTAGTGGTGGAATAGTAAGTACTAAAATTCATAATCTACTAGAGATTTGTAGTGATAAAACAGTTTGTTTGTAGAATATCACTGCTAGTCGACACCACTAGTAAACTATATAAGCAATTAATTCATATTCTACAAATGAAAAACCAGCTCATTTGTACAAAAACGAAAGGCTGTTTATATTCTACTAGGGTAAGCCTGGTAAATCAATCATGTCGTTAGTCTTTTTCTGACTCGCAAGCTTAAGTACTTGTAAAGTCAAAATAAATCTAACAATTTACTGCGATTTTATAGTACACGGATAGTTTTTCTGTCCATACGTTGCAATTGTTAACCAATACTACTAGTAAAGTATGTAAGCAATCCATAATCTCCCAGCGAACGATAGTTCGTAGTCTAAAAGAGTATTTCAACTTGATTAATCAATTAATATATTTGTATGTTACTGAAAAATAAAACTTGGTACTCGGTAAAATCGAAGCAATGGCCACTATTTACTAACCATTTACCATAGAAAATAGTACTTTGTTTGTTAAAGTATCTACGCAAATCAAAATCTACTAATATATGAAGGGGTTCGCTTGTAATATTCAAAAACAATTGGTAATCCGCTTTTAGATTCGATGATGGTAAAATCGTTATTTTGTTGATAATTTATAGAACTAAAATTTTGCCATTCAGTTCTTACTTATCAACAAGATTTCGAACTTACCATCTATCATTCAAATTTTACAATGCACAAACAAGTTTTCGTTTCAGTATTGAATTAATAGAAATCTGCTTGCAAATTGCCATTGAAGTTTAAATCTTCCCATGTTTTAAGACCGTTACACATAAAACTATATTTCGAGTCTATCAACTATACGAGAATTGGGCACTTCTGTATATCCCTCACTCGTGCATCTTCATGGTGTAGAGTCATAATTAAGTTACTAAAAGGAAAATTGTAAAGCATCATAAAAGAAACTTACGATGTCACAATAATCCGTCGTGATCGAATTTTAAAAGTGTGAAGAAAAAAATATGCAGAGTACAAGGTTGTACCAAAGGAAGACCAAAGTCTAGGAAAGACTCGTGGAATTTGACCACAGCACATGGGGGTAGAAACATATATGCGAAAGAAGAGATAGCACTGGCTTTAATATCAAATTAAAAAATTCAACCATAAAACTTAAGATAATAAACTGAAAGAGACAGTATGAATATAAAAGTATATAAGACCCGTTAGAAAAGAGACTTCAACAAGCCATAAAGCATCCAAACTCCAAACTCCAAAGTACGTAAATCTTTGAATTCCTCAAACCAAGGCGATAATGGATGCTTGAATAATACTATGGACCGGTGAGCACAGCCAACGATTCTTGCTAGCACCGATTTTACGCTTATCATATTTTTCTGTGCCTCGATTACTAAAGCAGTCTGTAATGAATGGACGAAATATAGTAAAACAATGATGTTCCGCTCCTAATATCATTTGCTGGGATGATATGCTGATGCCATGTGATTCTATAGTTTCCTCTCATTTTCTTTTCAAATGTGTTTAGTTGTTAGTAGTCGACTCTAGAAGTTAGACCAGCACAAAAAATTTTAGATCAAGGCAGAACGCCACCTGTGTACCATGTTTGAATGATCTGTAAACATGGAAAGAAGGTGAACAGAGCAAGATATATTGTACCTGCATTTGACTCCATCCACCCCAGTCATCTTCGATATTGCTCCTTGAAAGGTCTAGCACAATCAAATTAGGAAATTGAAAACTCTTCGCATAAAATTCCTTATGCGTAATTTCCCAAGAAAACCATCTTAGCTCCAAAAGAAGGTTCTCGAAGTTGCCCAAAATATCGATGCCTTTCATTCGAAAGAACCTTAGATTTGGTAGAGCAACTAATTCTTTAGATTCAATGCTACGGCTGCAGCCATCAGAACTCAGGCTTAGTGCTACCACATCTTCATTTCTCTGCACATGACAAACTCGATATTGAGCATGCAACATACGATTTACAGAGCTACAACAGAAAGGGCTCAAAAGCATGGTCAAACAATTTCTGTGATGGTTGAACTCGCCACATGCGCTTTCTCGAACTATGGCAAACTCTTTTTCTCAACAAGTGGTTGTTTCCTCCTCTTCTGCATCAACTAATTTTCGCGTATGAAGGAATCAAATTTTCGATTTCTACTTTTCAGGAAATATAATTCAACATATTAATTAAAATTCTTCTTCATTAATTCTAAAAAAATCGGAGTGAAAATAATCTAAAAATTTCTTGATAAAGCAAGTTTTTTTTCATTTCACCTGGATCACACGTAAACTGTTCTTAGTTTTTTCAAAAATTCACTGGAACTAAGAAAATAAAGCAAACCTTCAGGCAATCTCTTTTGGCTCCCCTTCAAACTTTGAGACCCTTGACCGAAGGTTTGACAGAAGATGTGACCCCGACAAGACAAAAGCGACGGAAAACAAAGCTATCTTTTGGATGCATATTTTAATCAAATTGCTGCTTTAAATGGGAAAGAAAAATTCAAAGAAATCAAACATATGCAGTTCCCGTTTACCTTTTCTCCTTCCAGTAGTTTCAGGGCATCCTCTCGAATCCACACCCTACAAAACTTGCAAGGATATATTTGAAGAACAATGTACCTTCCAAAGTCTCGAACTTGATCATGCATCCAAATTTTATCATCTCGAACTTGATCATGCATCCAAAATCTATTACCCTCTTTAAATTTGATAAAGGACCTTTGAGAGAGAACCCTCATTGCAATGCTGGGAAAGTATCCACAATCCTTCCACATGATAATCGGATATGTTTTGTCGGTATTGATGAAAAAGCAGGCAATATCCAAAAATATTTCTTGGTACTTATCCTCTAATCTTTCATAACTTATCATTAATGTATCTTGGACATCCTTAAAAGGACCTTCCTTTAACTTTTGTAGTGTCTCGTCCCATACTTCTCTTTTCTCTGAATGTTCCAAATCTTTGCCCCAGTCAAAAAGATTGGACCCTATCACTGTGACGGCCAAGGGAAGCATGCCCACTGTATGAACAATTTCTGTTGAAAGAGCACCATATTCTTCTGGAGCGGAGTCACTTCTAAATGCATGCTTATAAAACAAATGAAGTGCTAAATCAAATCTCATTTCACAAACTTCATAACGGAAAATATCTTCAGGTTGGTTGAGGACCTCTTTACTAAATACGCCCACTTGAGCCATTAGGACGCTTACGTCTCTAGTTGTGATAATGATTCTGCTACCAGAACAAAACCAATCAGATTTTCCGGCTAAATTTTCGAGTTGCTCTTTCTTGTCTAGATCATCAAGTACAATAAGTACTTCTTTATTACTCAATGCTTTTTTTATCATCTTGATTCCATAATCAACATCTTTAATTTGGTTAGCAATCCCATGACCGGCCAAATCTGATAAGAGCTTTTTTTGCAATTCTAAAAGACCACCATGAGATTGTGATGATGCTCGAACGTCTTCAAGGAAACTATAGCGTTCAAAGTGGGATAATAATTTGTTGAACATGACTTTGGCAAGAGTTGTTTTTCCAACACCACCCATACCATGGATACCAACAAAACGTACACCATTAGACCCAACATCCAACAATTTCATTATGTCTTCCACCTGAGCGCTATCTTCAACCCAATGTTCAGTCACAATCTTGTGTCTTGAATTAAGCTTACGGGAAACCTCTTCTACAATCAATTCAATTTGCTCTCCTTGGCTGCAGCAAAGCATGAAAATTTCGTTTCAGTCAAAGACATGATAGACTACAGGACTCCAGGGAACATGTAGATACATAACTCTACGCATGGAAATTATGCATTATAATTAGTTGAACAGGAAATTTTCAGGTGCAGGTTGGGTTTGACACAATTTTCTGCGGGTTTGAGAAAACATTTTTCATCCACACCTGATTACCTTTTGTAGGTTCTCGAGCACAATCTTAGTCAGGATTCCATCAACTTCTAAATCTAATGCCACATCGATATAGTTTGAAATTTTGGACACACAAAGTTTCTTCCAAAGAAAAAGTGCAGGAAAATTCCCCTCTGTAAGAGCCTTCTTTCAGTCCATTAGGGCCAAACTTCTTTTTGTGCATGGAGATGCTTTTCACACACACACAACATTTAAAAGAGGGCCAATTCCAAAAAAAAAAAAAAAAAAAAAACCAAAATTTAGGTCAAATTCCAAATTTGCCCTGAACTTTTTTTCTTATATAAAACCCCAAATTTTAGGTCCAGTCCTAAATCTACCCTAATTTTTTTTTTGTCTTAGAAAAAACCTCAAATTTTAGGTCTAATCCTAAATTTGCCCCAAACTTTTCTTTTGTCTTAGAAAAAATCAAAACTTTAGATCCAATCCCAAATCCAACCTAAATTTTTTTGTCATAAAGAAAATCATCAATTTTTACTATATTCCTAAATTTGCCCCCGTTAGCCCTCTATCCAAAAGTCACAGTTAATAGTTCTTAATTTTTTATATCCTAGAACAATTTTATTTTGGAAATAATTTTCCATGTCGCTTTGTCAATGTGTATTTATTATCGATGTGAAAATGCCACTTTATATTGGGACTGGACCACTTGATAGATTTAAGAATATACTAAAGTTGATTTTTTTTTATACAAACAGAAGGTAAAATCTCAAATTGATACACCCATCAATTGTTACGTGTTATTTAATTCAACAATTTAATAGTAAAATTTAACAAAAACTAACGGAAGGTGGTCAAAAAATTAATTTAAGGTAAATTTGTTACATGTCTACCAATTCGAGATTTTTTGTGGTGTTAACTCTTTTTTTTTTTAGACAAAAGAAAATTTGGGACAGATTTGGGACTGGACTCCAAGTTTAGGGTTTTTTTATGAGAAAAGAGAAAAGTTTGGAGCATATTTAAGACTAGACCTAAAGTTTGGAAATTTTTATGAGACGGAAAAAAGGTTTGGGGTAGATTCGAAACTGAACCTAAAGTTTGGGATTTATTTTGGAATTGGCCCAAATTACATATCAAGATTTAACTAGTTGTGAAAATTTAACGGGTTTCAAGCCAAAAAGTGTAAAAACTTGTTCAAGGCAAGACTATATATATGCTGAGGTTCATGAGGGCGCAAAACTCGAAATTCACGGTATCATTGTCCTCCGATCTGACGTGTCCACTTTTTCCTTGTCCTTTTGTTTTTTCCTTACTTTCTCTTTTTCCAAAGGGAATCATAAAAAGGTAAGATTAGTTGTCGGTGATTTCGTTGGTACGTCACAATCACAACGTGCAATAAAAGAGATAGGACGAGTAGGGTGGAGCTGGGTCCCGCAGTATTCACAAAGGCCTAGCTACTCAGGTTCACATTTCTGAAGGCATACTGTCGTAAGGTTGATGGAAGAGACAGGATGATAATTACCACATGATCGACATGGCCATAAAGCAACTTAACTAAATCATAGTTCATATTAACCATCATTGTGTTCCTTTATTTTTGTTTTTTCGGCGCCACCACGTCTTTCCTCCTCCTCTATAGGGCCAATTCCAAAATAAAAAAAAAAACTCCAAATTTTAAATCCAATTTCGAATATGTCCAGAATTTTTTTTGTCTCATAAAAAACTTCAAAGTTTAGGTCCAAATTCAAATCTGCCCAAACTTTTCCTTTTTTTCAGAAGAAACCTTAAACTTTAAGTCAAGTCCCAAATTTGTCCCGAATTTTGTTTTGTCTAAAAAAAAAAAAAAAGTTAATATCACAAAAATCCCGTACTAGTAGACATGTAACAAATTTACCCTAAACTAATTTTTGACCACCTTCCATTAGTTTCTGTTAAATTTTACTATTAAATTGATAAGTTAGATGACACATGTCAATTAATAAGTATACCAATTTCGGGTTTACCCTCCGTTTGTACAAAAAAAAAATGAAAAACAACTCTTAATATATTCTCAAATCTATCCCGTAGTCTAGTCTCAACTTAAAGTGGCATTTCCACATTGATAATAAATACACATTGGTAAGGCAACGTGGAAAATTATTTCCAAAATAAAACCATTCTAGGATATAAAAAATTAAGAACTACTAACTATGACTTTTGGACAGAGGGCTAATGGTGGCAAATTTAGGAATATAGTAAAAATTGATGATTTTCTTTTTGACAAAAACATTGGGGTAGATTTGGGACTGGACCTAAAGTTTTGAGTTTTTTTTTTTTTTTGAGATAAAAGAAAGGTTTGGGGCAGATTTGGGACTAAACCTAAAGTTTAGAATATTTTCTGAGACAAAAAAAAATTTAGGACTGGACCTAAAGTTTGGGTTTTTTTTATGAGACAAAAAAAAGTTCAAGGCAAATTTGAGATTGGACATAAAGTTTGGGTTTTTTTTTTTTTTTTTTTTTTGGAATTAGCCCTTTAAAAGATGTGTGTGTGTGTTCAATTTCTTCATACTACGTCAATATTTTATTTTCATTAAATAATAATTATAATATTTCATAATAAGGAAATTTTGTAAAATCTTTAACTGTCCCTTTTTTGCATGGATGCATCGCATGTGCACTTTTATAATGTTAATTATGCACTTTTTATAAATAAAAAATCTAATCATGTCTTGGTATAATTTTAAAATTGCATTACTCCTATTAATCGAACAATTTTACATGAGTTTTTTTATTGTACAAAATTGATGATTACCACCAGAGGTGAAAAATATGGAAAATCACATGATTTGTACTATACTTATTGTGGTAATACAGTTAAGTAAAATAATTGATTTAGTGAAAAATACGATTAAGTAAAAAGTTGGTCTTACCTATCTGGTCATATTGGCTTAACTCAACATAAATTGAAAAAATGCCTTGTTTGGGTTGGGTTTGACTCGATTTGTTGAGCTTAAAAAAGAAAAAAATAGCCATTTTCTATTTTCTATTATGGGTTATCGGCTGTTTTGGTCTAGCTTTCATTAACTTCCAATGCAAATCTTAGCTTTCATTAACTTCCAATGCAAATCTTAAATAAAAATGTCAAAATGCTTTATGTTTGGAAATTTCGAGGGACGAACTTTCATTCAATGAAATGTAAATACTGTGCATATTAACCATAAAAAGTAGAGGAAATTTACCCTTTGCCTTTAAGATCCCATCCCTTTATACGTGCAACCTGAAGAAGGGCATCTTCCCACCGCTTCAATTCATCGGAGCCAAACTTCTTCTGGTGCTCGGCCATGGCTTTTTTATACAAATTGGTTTTGAGCTTAACATCATCAGTATTCACGTCGTAGAAGATGGGAAATATATTTTTCTTCCCATTAGATGTTGACGTGCATTCTACCATGTGCGCAATCTCCTGGAGACACCATGAACTATTAGCATAACCCTTAGAGAAGATAGGTATGTAAATTTGAGACTTGTCAAGTGCTTTCAAAAGCTCTCCACCAATTTTTTTTTCGAATTTGAGTTCTTCATTGTCGAAGAAAACACTGATTCCCGCATTTCTCAAGCCATTGTAGAGGCAACTGGTGAATCCATTGCGAGTATCTGGTCCCCGGAAACTCAGGAACACATCGTACTCTTTGTTAGATGCATTGTCGGTTCTCAAGTTTGACTCTGAGTCCCTCCTTAATGCCTCCTCCTCTTCTCCAGACGAATCGTCTGGTCTCGAGGTTGACTCCGAGCCCCTACTCCTCCTCGAGTTCGTGATATCAAAATTACAGACTTGTAACCTAATCCAGACGTAAAATAAGGAATGTGAATTGCACAAGCAGGCTGAATTGTATTAAACATGTACAGGAGCAAAGTTTTATTATATTGTGCATTATCTGTAAACAAGAGATCGAAAAGAAGTGGAATTAAATTACTTACACTCTCGCTACAGCCAAAGCGACGGTGGTGATTAGAGCCTGACCTCCATTGGATCCCATCTGTGGGCCGATCCTCTCAGCTCTATTCACCCAGAGCGGTTCTCCGATCTGTAAAGATGGCTAATTGGGACGGTTCAGCGAAGGAAGATCGACGCGGTGAAGAGAAGGAGGGCAGACAACGCGGGGAGGTTGTAGGCGACTTTCTGGGAAATATAAGGAAGTCGCCAAAAATGAGAACACGGAGGCGCGCGGAGACAGAGAGGGGTCAAAAAAGCGGGCAGGGTCAACTTTTATGTCCTGGTGGAAAATTTAAGTCTCAATATGTCAAGATCATGTGCGGTGCACGTGGTCCACCACTAGCATAATTAAAGAGCAGGTAATTGAAAATTAAGAAAGAAGAAATCTGACGAACAACCAAAAAAAAAAAAAAATCTCATTGACACGTTTTTCTTAAATGTAACTTCTCGCCATTTTTTAATATTTGAAGAAATATTTCAGCTTTGGCAAGAACGTGAAAAAGGTTGATTTTTGCTTGTTTTAAGCCAAAATAAACAGGCTGAGGTGAGTTTTTTGACTTTTCAGCCACAAAGAGTTTAAAAGAGTTCCCACATGCTTTTCCTTTTGGGTTAATACCCTGAAAAATCTAAAACTAATAATGAAGTAGAGATTGGTGATATATATCTTGCTTCTATCATTGGGAATGAGGTAATGACAGAGAGATGTGTATAGAGTAAGGCATCACACCTTCATTTGGGTCCACCCAACTCAGTCATTTTTAATATTGCTTTTGGAAAGGTCGAGCACCACCAATTTTCTGAAGTGAAATTTTTCCACCTGGAAAGTCATTTGACATGTTTGCCAAGAAAGTCATCTTAGCTCCGAATAAAGATTCTCTAAGTCGCCAGAAAAATCAAACTCTTTCACTCAAAGAAACCTTAGTTTTGGTAGACAAGCTAATTCTTCTCGTGTGACACTATGGCCGTCGAACATCAGGCTTAGCGCTTTAACATCTTCATTTTTCTGCATGTGATGGACTCAACATTGAGCATGCAAAATACGTTTTACAGAGCTACAACAGAGAGGACACATAAAGCACTGTCAAACAACTTCTCCAATAATTGAGCATACGACATACGGCTTCCAGAACTATGGCATACTCTATTTCCCACATGTAGTTGTTTCTTCCTCTTCCAAATAGACTAATTTTCGAATTTCCATTCCTTACTGAAGATATCATATTTTCGGTTTCTGCTTTCAGGAAATACAACTTGTATATTAACTCAAAAATCTTCATAGTATATTCTAAAAAAGTTGGGGTTGAAAATAATCTTAAAATTCTTCATGAAACCAGTTTTCTTTTCATTTTACCGGGATAACACGTAGACTGCTCTTTGCTTTTTTAAAATTTAGAAAAGCTACTTTCCATATACTAGAATCCAGAAAATAAAGCCAACTATAGGCGGTCACTCTTGGCTCCTACAAACTTTTGAGACCTTTGGCCCTGAAAGTTTGACAGGGATGTAACCCCTGCAAGAGAAAGGAACGTTCAACAAAGTTATTAATTACAACCAAATTGCTGCTTTCAACTGGAAAGAAAAATATGAAGAATTTCTAGCACCAAATATTGTCACACATACACACATCACGTTTATCTTTTTAGCCTCCAGTAGTTCCAGGGCTTTCTCACAAATCCACACCCTACAAATCTTATGAGGATATTCTCAAAGAACAATTTCCCTTCTAAAGTCTCGAACTTGGTGATGCATCCAAAACCTACTTCCATCTCTAATTTTCATCAAGGATTTGTGTGAGAGAACCCCGATTGCAGTGTGAGGACGGTAACCACAATCCTTCCACATGATGACTGGATATGTTTTTCCCTCATTGGTGAAAAAGCACGCTATATCCAAAAGCACTTCTTTTTCCTCGTACTTTAATTGTCCGTAACTTATCATTAATTTACCAGTCATCATGTGGAAGGATTGGCAAAAAGACCTTCCTCTTCCTCTAAGTGCTTCAGTGTCTCGTCCCATATTTCTTTCTTTTCTGAATTCTTCAAATGATTGGCCAAGTCAAAAAGATGGGACCCTATCACCACAATGGCCAAAGGAAGCATGCCCACTTTACAAACAATTGTTCTGGAAAAATCCTCATATTCTTTTACAGTATAGTCACTTCTGAATGCGTGCTTATAAAATAGATCAAGTGCTAAATCAAATCATTCCAACAACTTCATGAGGCAAAATTCCTTTGGATTTGTCTACTTGAGTATTCAAGGTGCTTTCTTCCCTAGTTGTGATAATAATTCGGCTGCTGAAACAAAACCAATCAAATTTTCCGATTAGATTTTGGAGTTGTTCTTGCTTGACTAGATTATCAAGTACAATGAGTACCTTTTATTACTAAATACTTGTCTAATCTTCTTGATCCCACCACCAACATCTTTAATTTGGTCAATAATCCCTGAACTAACTAAACCTGATAAGAGCTTTTTTTTGTAATTTTAAAAGACCATCATGAGGTAGCGATGATGCCCGAATGTCTTCAATGAAACAACAGCCTTCAAAGTGAGAAGATAGCTTGTTGAACATAAATTTGGCAAGAGTTGTTTTTCCAACACCACCGGTGCTATGAATACCAATTAAACGTACACCATTAGAGCCAAAATCCAACAATTTCATTATGGCTTCCACCTGAGCATTATCTTCAACCCAATTTTCAGTTTCAGTCATGTGTTTTGTATCAAGCTTACGGGAGACCCCTTCAACAATCGTTTCAATGTGTTCTGCTTGGCTGAAGCAAATCATGAAAATTTCATTTCAGTCGAAGACGTGATAGAATACGGGACTTTAGGGAACATGTGGATACACAAATCAGTTATTTCAACTACTTGAGCCAACGGAAATCAAGCATTAAAATCAGTTGAACTGGTAATTTTTGCGGGTTTGGAAACGCAAAGTTTCTTCCAAACAGATGTGGTTTGCAACAATTTACCTTGAGAAAAGGTGTCAATAGAATTCCCCCTTGCCTCTAAGTTCCCATCCCTTTATACGGGCAACCTCAACAAGAGCCTTCTTCCAAGGCTTCAACTCATTATAGCCGACATCCTTCTTGTCCTTGGATATCGCTTTTCGGTACAAATTGGTGTCGAGTTTAACGTTACCCTTTCCATACAAAACTTAAAATATTGTTCGCTTTCCACATATATGGGTTCAATATTTTCGTATTGAGTCGATAATTTCATTTCATCAAAATTGTAGTTCCAATATATCATAATAGGGAAATTCTGTAAAACCTTTTAAACATCCATTTTTTGCATGCATGCATCGCAGGTGCAGTTTTGTAATTTTAATTATGCACTTTTCTATAAAATAATTATATATAATTTTTAAATTGCAATACTCCCATTGATTCAACAATTTGACACGAGAATATTAGTGTACAAAATTTGTGATTACCGTGGGAAGGGAGACATACATAAAAACGCAGGATTTCCACTTTACTTATTGTGAAAATATGATTAACTAAAAGTTAGTATTACCTTTTGGGTCATATATGGTTAATGGGACATGATTTGGATGGGACAGAATAATAACGCAGCCACCGGCGAGGTCCCCTGAGCCTCGTCGTGATTGGGCGAGGCTTGGGGGGACCTCGCCAGTGGCTGGCGAGGCCCTTGTCTGGCCAGTCATTGACCGGCCATGGCCAAGGTTGATGACCGGCTAGAAGAAGGAGAAGAAAAGAAAAAAAAAGAAAAGAAAAATATTAAAATGTAATAAAATTATTAATAAATTAAAAGAAATTTTAAGTCACAAAAATATATGGGGTTGTACAAAACACAATTTTCTTCCAAAAACAGAAATTTTATTTAGTCACCAAATGTCTTCAAATGCTCAAAAAGTGTTTCCGAGAATAGAAATATAAAAAAGTGTTTTTCAAAAGAAACTATTCTCAGGAACAAAAACGTTATTATATGCACCCTTACTCACTCTAACTCTACCATACAAGCACAATGAATTGCATCTTTATATGTGCAAGTCTCTTTCTCGTGCCTCGACATTTGTCAATATATGTATATGTACAGAGCAGTTATTTAAAATTCCAAGTCAAGTCGATTACTAGCCTGTAGCCGGCCCAGCATGATGAAGTTTAGACGTTGATCAAAACGACCTCTTGATGGAGTCCAATTTATGGCCGATCATCTACCATGCATTCACCAACAATTTAACCATGGCGCACAAAAAAAATCTAAGCGCCCGTTTGATAGCACTCCAAATAGTGCCTAATTCTATTATTTTGTTCCCGAAATAAAAAAAGAATAGAAATCCACTTGGTAAATTTTTTGTTCTCGGGTACAAAAATCTATTATTTTTATTTCCGGGAAAAAATCCATTTTTTTGTTCCTCAAAATAGATTTGGAATAGAATCAATGAGTAAAAAAAGTTGCTTCTTATTCTCAAGAACAATTCCTAAAATCAAATCTAATTTTTCCTCTTCTCTCTTCTCTTTTCATCTCTTTTCATCTCTTTCCTCATTTTCTCTTTCTTTTTCTTCTTTTTCTTCTTCTTTTGGCTAGTCGTCGGCCTCGGCCATGGTTGGTGACCTTGCTAGAGCGTCGCCAGCCCCAGCGACATTGAGCCACAATGAGGCCGAGCCTTGCCATGGCTCAGGCTAACAAGCCTCATCGTGGCTCAGGTCGCGGGGGCCGGTGATGCTTCAGCGAGGCCGCCAACCCTCATTTGACTAGTCATTGGCCTTGGCTAGCAATCAAAGGAAGGAGGAGATGAAAAGGGAAAAAGAAAGGAAAAAGGAAAAAAGATAAAAAAAATAAATTATTAAAAGATTAAAAGAAAATGGTTTGAATTAGAAATTTTAAGGGTTTAACCAAACGTATTTTTACTTCAGAAATAAAATGTTGGATAGTTTACCAAATGTCTTCAAATGGTTAAAAATTGTTTTTGTGAACAGAATAAAAAAATCATTTATGAGCAAAAATTATTCTTAATAATAGAATGATTACTAAATAGGTCTTAATTGTGATGAGATTTAGCGAAAGAAGTGCTTCTCAAGGAGAGATGAATTTTGGCTATGTGATTGCCCTCAATGCGAAGAAAACATCAAGAAACGCGGGGCAGAACGAATGTGAGTTTCCGAGAAGGAGAAGACCCGCAGCTTAAATTATGCAAACCCCTAAAGTCAAAAAGCTCGGTCAACCACCCCTATCAATAAGCCATACGAACGCATGAATTTCCTTCCTCGGCTTGTCTTAATCAAAAGTTGACTCGACTTGACTTGGCTTTTCACGGTCCTTTGCCGTCGGTTGCGTCTACGTACTAACGCCCTATTATCGGCGAACTTTACAGAGTCAAGGTCAAACTCACGAAGCAAGTTCCTCGTTTTTCTCCTCCTTGGGATCTGCTAAATGCTAATTGGTTTTTCTTTTATTGCAAATGAGTTTTACTTTTCGGGAAAGCCAAGATTTTGATCAATTAAATTAAACAATTTTCATGTTTAACTGAAATTCTCCCTAGCTAAGCAGGCCTTAATAAATCACCAATTGTGCAACCAATCAAGTCATTAGTGATGTAATGAGCTATTAACGCAAGATCTAGAGAGAGGAAAAAACAAAATTCTGTTTTATTTCAAAAATAAAAATGTTGGATAGTTTACCAAGCGTCTTCAATGGTCAAAAATTGTTCTTGCGAACAAAATAAAAAAACCATTTATAAGCAAAAATTATTCTCAATAATAGAATGATTACTAAATAGGCCTTAATTGTGACGAGATTTAGCGAAAGAAGTGCTTCTCAAGGAGAGGTGAAGTTTGGCTATGTGATTGCCCTCAATGCGAAGAAAACATCAAAAAACGCGGGCCAGAACGAAGGTGAATTTCCGAGAAGAAGAGGACCCGCAGCTTAAATTATGCAAACCCCTAAAGTCAAAAAGCTCCGTCAACCACCCCTATCGATAAGCCATATGAACGCATGAATTTCCTTCCTCGGCTTGTCTTAATCAAAAGTTGACTCGACTTGACTTGGCTTTTCGTCCTTCGTCGTCGGTTGCGTCTATGTACTAACGCGCTATTATCAGCTAACTTTATGGAGTCAAGGTCAAACTCACGAAGCAAGTTCCTCGTTTTTCTCCTCCTTGGGATCTGCTAAATGCTAATTGGGCTCCACTAATTTTTTTCTTTTCCTTTTTCTTTTATTGCAAATGAGTTTTATTTTTCGGGAAAACAAAGGTTTTGATCAATTAAATTAAACCATTTTCATGTTTAACTGAAATTCTCCCTAGCTAAGCAGGCCTTAATAAATCACCAATCGTGCAACCAATCAAGTCATTAGTGATGTAATGAGCTATTAACACAAGATCTAGAGAGAGGAAAAAACAAAATTCTGTTTTGAGTCCCTGACATATATGTGTGAGGGAATTAATGGATGGATTAAGTTAGATTTCTTGCACTATCAAGTTTAACACGCGATGTCTTGACACCTACAATATGAAAAAAGTTTTAAAGTTTAGAGAAGCCTCTCAAATCAATTATTACTATGTTGGAGTTTAGTCCATTCCATACTTAAGCAGTCTAAACTTTGGGCCTCTCAAATTGAATTTATGGGCCATTAGTTTGTATCAACATTCCAATCTAACCTATTTGAATTAGAAGTTCCATGTTTTAGCACCTTCTCAAGATTTTCTATCTCCAGTCACATTTCGCCCGAAACTGAAAGTGCTATTTACGAGTGGCCCTCCTCTTTCTAAGCAATGTCTAGAGTGAATTGTAGCTATTTTTTTTTATTATGTCATCGATCATGCCTTTCCCCAAAATTTAAAAATAAATAGGAAACAAAAAAGAAATTTTTTTATCGATGTATGAGAACTCTTTGAAATTCTCTTAGCCATGTTGGTGTCAAGCAAAATGTTTTCTTTTCTAGCAAAGGACTAGTTTTACCCCTCCAATTTAACATGGCCCGTCCGATTGGTAAATCGGATGTTTAAAAGATCTCCAAATTGAGATAAAAAAAAATGTTTTAGTTGTAAAACATATGATACAAAATGGACAATTATGATTAGGGTCTTGTTAATAAGTTCCCCAAGAGCATATAATGTGAATTTGGAGTGTGCAAAGGAACCAGGTACCGCCCAGATTGCCTGGACCACCCAGAACCAAACCGAATCGCTCGGAACTAGACCAAACCGCCCAAGAATTGATGATTCCTAAGGAACCGGTCCAGTTCTTGGTTCCAATTTATTGGAACCGATGAGTACTAGTCCAGTTTCCGATTCCAAGTGTGGAACCACTCACCTAGATCGAATCGATAATATATAATATATATTTAAATTTTAATATAAATAACGAAAAATCTTAAATCCCTAGGCTACTTATTAGTATTTGTATTAGATACTTTGTCTACTTTTGCCCACTTATAACAAGTTTGATGAGTGTGCTCTCTTACTTACACACTTCCTAACATACTAATATTGTTAGTTAATTGGCTCTAAGTAGGAGTATGTCACACCCCGATCCTCAAGCACGCACTCATCTCTTACCTGGTCGATATAATTGCAACATCTCAAGACACATTGCCGACCCATTCATTTTAATACGCATGTGAAAGCATATAATTAATCCTCAGATAATAAAATAATGGGATAGAAAAGTAGGACCAATTTTTCACAAGATACCTTTTTATAAACACACAGGTCTATACACAAAAGTTTACAAAATGAATCAGCTCCCTACAAAAGAGAGTTCTTCTAAGACTAACTAGTCGAATATGGTCACCGATTCTTGAGGCTTCGCCTCTTGAACTCCGGGGCTCTTGGTCCTTACCAACATCATCTACAGACTTGAAAATGGTTATACAAAAACCAATGAGACAATGTCTCAGCAAGTTCTACCCCCAAAGACTCGATTAGAAGCCAATACGCCCTAAGAGCTTTCTAAGCACAATCACAAGTCAGAGGACTTACCTTGGCCTCAGTCTTCTCCCTGCAAGTTAGCACAATTCATAAACTCATCGAGTTACATCAACACATCGATCATTCACTTAGATTGACTTATCGATCAATCGACCTAGTCAATTACATGTCAATCAAACCATTTTTCGGTCATTTTAATCAATACCATGCATTCTCTAAGATGATATATCTAGTCACCGAGCCCATGTGCCTTCTCCAAGATGATATATCTAGTCACCGAGCCCATGTGCCTTCTCCAAGATGATATATCTAGTCACTGAGCCCACGTGCTTTCTCCAAGATGATATACCTAGTCACCCAGCCCATGTGCCTTCTCAAATATGACGTACTTGGTCATCGAGCCCACGTGTATTCTCCAAGATGACGTACTTGGTCACCAAGCCTACGTGCATTCTCCAAGATGACATATCTAATCACCGAGCCCATGTGCCTTCTCCAAGATGACGTACTTGGTCACTAAGCCCATGTGCATTCTTCAAGGTGATGTACCAACTCAACGAGCCAACAACTCATAACATCTTTCTCCAAGATAACATACTTAGTCATCGAGCCAACGTAATACAACATTCTTTCTCACTTTTCATCATACCCGATAAATTAGCCGTGTGTGGATACACAGTTGGCTTTAACAAAAATACCATAATTTCACTTTCACAATTCCCACCATTTCATATAGTCCACCAAAATATTTTTGGTGTTGTAAACCGATGCACGGTTAATTTCCAATCAATTACTGAAATTAAATCAATTTAAGAATAAATTCCAAAAAACGTAATTCATAAACAATCAGCACAATTTAAGGCTCAATTAAATAAATATATCACACCGCTGCAATCAGCGTAATTTTCCAGTCACCAACCATCCCGGTCTAATTTCCGAAAAATAAATAAATAAATAAATATGGAAAATATTAAATAAATGTAATAAATCCAACTTAGGCCCATTATAGCCTAATTGGAAGCCGAGACGAACCCGGAAAATTTATGAGACTCATTAAATAAATACTTGAGTGTATTTACTCGCTAATTGTAATATTTAACCACCTAATGTGCATCCCTAAATTTAATAATCTAATCTAATCTATCCACCTAATCACACTTATTAAATATAGTCAACCCCTAAACATCATTAACCAACTAAGCGAGGATTAGTGAGTTAAACTCACTTGTTCGGTGAGCCGGTCGGTGCAAATCGACGGGGACATAAAGGGGGACGATTCTCTCCAAAGCGGGCTAACTTTCGGGGCCCGGAACCACATCAAAACGGGCCGCAAAGCTGCTGGAAAACCCACTGTTTTAGCTTTTGTTTTGAGCTGCAAAATAGAGGAAACAAAGCTGGTTCGGCTTCGGCTTTTGCTTTTGCTTGCTGGACAGAGGAGAACCAAGGCTGAATGGCGAAGAAACGGGTTAATTGGAGCTTTGGCGAGTGGGTGGTCGACAACCGGTGGCTCTTGGGGATCTAGAGGGTCTTGTAGGTGGATAGAACGGTCAAAAGAAGGGTTGGAATGGGAGAAAAACGAAGAAAATCGCGAAACAGTGTAGGCGGGCAAGGGACCGATGGACCGGCAACCAGTTCCTTCTCGTCGGCATACCGGACGATCGGCGACTCCGTTCGGTGCGAGGTCGGGCTCCTTTGAACGGTTTGGATGTGCCGAGAACAATGGTGGATGGCTCGGGGGCAGATTCACACGGGAAGTTGACTTTTCACTCGGATCTTTGGCGAAAGGTCGATTGGAGCATAAACTGAAGTGAAAATAGAGGAAGAAAAACAATCCGGTGGGCATGCGGCTTGGTCAAACTGCAAAGGGCTTGCTTCTTTGGTTTTCTCAAGCTTCTAAGCACCCTCCATAATGGAGAAAGCAAGTGGAAGAAGAAGGCTGCTGCAAGAGAGGGGGCCACTTGGCTTGTTTTTCCACCAAATTGTCCCATTAACTCAACTACAGCCATGTCTGGCTTCCTTGGCCACAGTCCAGCCACTCATGCTCCCCATCTAGAAGCTTGAAATGGTCCAAAAGTTGTGGGGGTGGGGGACATACGAATTTCATGTGTTTTGACATCAAATGGGCACTAATTGCTTCTCAATTCAATCAAATTTGGCCATCATAATTTTAATTAGCACCTCAACGATCAAATCGATATTTTTCCTCACCAATTTATCCCACATGCTTCCTAATTTCGCAATAAAAAATGATTCTTGGCATTTTCTGAATAAAAATGGCTTTAAGACGATATTTTCCCAAAAAGTCTTGAGTTACAGAAAAATCTTTTGAGACTGAGTTGATGTTCTTAGAATTTATTATGATATGACAGAACCTTCAATTTCTAAAATCGAATTCAAATTCACGGTTAATTTCACTTCGATGCATTTTTAGCGTAATCTAGACTACCAGGTAGCTTTCAGAACTTTTTAGTGCAAATGACCCGTGATCGATTTTCTTCAAGCCATAATGAATCTACTAGACACATTGGCGACTCTTGGTTATCATGAAAATCTTGAGGTTTCAAATACGATTACAAGGTACCAAAACGAAAAATCAAATTAATACCGGTCGATGAGAATTTTGCAATTTAGTGGAATCACCCACGTTTAACCCATCATCTCAGTCGAACTGACCTATCTCTAATCTCCAATCGATTTATATCTGTGCCGTAATGATCTCGGCAGATGAGCACGGTCAAATAGTCGATATTCTCAATGGCTTCCCTAAATAGTCTAGTTATCTCACAAGTGATTAGCTCTGAGAAAAGCACTATAGGCGTGTCGATGAAATGCTCGATTTATTGAATTGAAAACAAAGTTGAAAATCTAGGATGTCACAATTCTTCCCCTCTTATAAAAATTTCGTCATCAAAATTTAAACCTTCACAAATCCTTAAACAAAAAGGTAGGGGTATCATCGTCTCGTCAAGTCTCACTTTCCTCGGTTGCTTCTTCAGTCTCGTGGTGTTGTCAGACCACTTTGATCAAGGGGACCATCTTGGTACACATAATATGTTCTGAACTACAAACTAAATCAGGCTTTCCACGTATGACACTCTACCGTCCATGTTTAATTCTTCAAGATTTTGCATGTGGGTTGGTCAGGCTCATACATCCTCAATCTTGACACGTGAAAGACATCATGCACTTGCGCCTACCTTGGTGGCAACGTAAGACGATACGTTAGGATCCCAATTCTTTTCAAAATTTCAAAGGGACCGATGTACCTTGGTTTCAGTTTTCCCTCCTTGCTGAAGCACAAGGTATCCCTCATTGGTGACACATTCAGAAAGATGTAATCACCAATTTAGAACTCTAAAGGCCTTCAAAGCTCAACAATACAATATTTCCGGTGGTTATGAGCGGTCTTTAATCTGTTTCTAATCACGACAACTACAATCATTGACTGCTGAACTGACTCTAGGCCTGTGATCTTTCTTTCTTTGACCTCATCTCAACAAACTGAAGTTTTGTATACTCTATTTTGTCCTACTTCAAAAGAAACTATCTCACTATTATGCTGAAACTAGGAATCCTCGGGTCTAGATTTGATAAAAATTCATCACTGGCACTCCATGCAGACGAAATGTGACACACATACACTTCGATATGCCTACTCGAATTAAGATCTTTTCGTACCATGGTAAAGTGAGCCAACTTCATCAGCCTGTCGACCACAGCCTCAAATGGAATCAGTACTCTTCCGACTCCTTGGTAAGCCTTACACAACGTTCCATCATGATATTCTTCCATTCCTACTCAAGACTCTTGAGTGATTGTAAAAGTTTCTTTCGGCTTACATTACTGAACTTCTATTTACTAGCACATCTGACACTTGCAACCTGTCTAGTGATATCTATCTTTATATCGGTCTACTAATCGAGCTGACGCCGATTCTGACCTACTTTGTACTGTTTGGTCAAATATTGTAACTACTATAGTGAATTCCTAACAAGATCTCCTCCTCAAGTTCCGTACTATTTGATACCTATCATCACCCATGATACTTCGGCATTCCATTTTCCGAAATCCGAAAGTCAACCTTTCCTTTATCGGTTTTCTCTCGTAGGATTTTCTAAACATCTGGGTCCATTAACTGAAACGTCTTGATCCTAAACTAGGCCTTCGGTTCAATTTTAAGGGTGGCTGTAAGATTCGAAAGGTGGCATACCTCAAGCCCGAAAACCGAATCTCGAGCTCTCTCGAGTAAATTCTACTCCTTGATCACCATATGTGCAATTGAAGATTTTTGACTCAGTGCACTTGTGACTTAATTTGTCTTTCCAGGGTGATACAAGACATCACAATCATAGTTCTTCCAAAATTCTAACTCACAACACTGTCTCATATTAACTCCTTCTGAGAGAATAAATACTTGAGACTTTAATGGTAAGTGAAGATCTGAAATCTTTCTTTACACAACTAATCAAGCTATTCCTTGAACATTTGGTTTGTCAAATCCATGACAAAAGTTGGAATGTTCACCAGACCTAATGGCATTACAGTACTCTCACAAAGGCAATATCGAGTACGAAACGCTGTCTTTGGTATAACCTTTTTCCTGATTCTCAATTGATGATAACCTATCCTCAAGTCGATCTTTGAAAACATCGACACTTTTTGTAACTGGTCACACAATCCGTCGATCTTTGGCAGTGACCACTTGTCCTTGATTGTCACTTGATTGAGTCGACGATAGTCGATGCATACTCGCAACGGACCATCTTTCTTTTTTTCTCACAAACAAAGCTAATGTTTCCCCAAAGTAATGATGAATTCCTTATTTAATAATCATCACCTCTGCACCTTCGATTCTATCACTCAAACAACGACAATTGGTAAGAAGCCTTCGAGAGTGGCTCTGTCCTAATGCTAGCTCGATCGCAAATTCTATCTTTTTCTCTAACGACAGGTCTGACAATTCCCATGGAAATACCTCTAGGAATTCTTAGACTACTAGGATATCCTCAATCTTCAGTTCTTCAATCTATCTTATCTATGACAACCGCCAAAGTACCCTTGCAACCTCCGTCTAACAAACGGGTTGCCTTCAACCGACAAGATTAATGAAATCGAAGATTCTTTTCGATTCCCAATAAACTTGACACTTTCCAATGCTAATGGACTAAGTTGGATTACTCCATAACCATAATTCATTACCACAAGATGCTCCATGAGCCAACTCTATTCATGTGGCATCAAAGTTATATCTCAACAACTAATCAAGCACAACTATAGCTAGTGATTCCCCTTTCTTTCACTTTATTTCAACAATTGAAGTTCTACAAACTTAGTCCAAAACTCTGCTATGCTACACTAATAAAATCTCCTCTAGAACATTCTTCCTCTTATTGGTGTAGGGTCGGTTCCATTCCTATCCCTTTCACCATTCTAATGGCGTCTTAACTGCGGTAGTGGCATTTGTGCTCGTTTGGATTCTCACTAACAGTCCCTCACCTAATGGCTATGTTGGTCACAATCACAGCACATTCTAGCAATACCCGGATACTGGATTTATCTATGCTTCCTTCCATACTTTTGGCACCCATATGGTGAGTCCTCTATCTCCTGTCAAGTGACAGCATGTACTCTTTCTAGTACCGGAGGCCTATTCCAAAAACTCCATGGTGCGTTCTATGGCACATTCCTTCTAACCTGTCCCATCGGCCTTCTAGGACCGTTTCTGGCCAGGTAACCCTGTTGGCTACACTCAAAACAATTTCTTGTCCTAGGAAAGACATAAGGCCAATCTCCGTCATCACACACGGGAACAACATATTTCATTTTGTCTCGGTGCTGACCTGACTATCCCACCCTTCCTATTGGGTGGAATAGAATACTTTTCTCTCAACATCGGTCTTTTCCCTGACCGATTTCCATTTCTACCTATACTGAATCTTGATTTAGATACTAAAGTCTGATCCCTAACCACCAATCCAGGTTGGACCTCAACAGATGCGGCAACAATAGTGGCTCGATCCAAAGCCTATTGACTCAACCAGTTCCCAAGGAACACTAGCGCCCAAACGATCCCATCGAACTTAGGATCACTCAGTGCTGCTACACTAGTACCGACTTGTAGTGGTACTCTTACACTCGGGTTGGCCAAAGCCGACATTCTGCCATAACCACCTAAGGTACCAACCTTTGTCGGCACTTTACCCCAAGTTACAGAGGCTACTGCCCTCTTACTAGGAGTCATAAATTCTTGATCACTCATGGCTCAGTCTTTAAATATTGAAACCTATTTCCAATTCCATACCGAATTAGAAACAGAGTGATCCAAATAACAAGCAAGTCTACCAATCAGCTACCACAGACATGCACCAGCATAAATTTAATGGTCATTCCTACCACTATCCCATGAACCATCACTCATTATCCCTCTAATCCTAACCTTTGCTCTGATACCAAAAAAAGGGGATGTCACACCCTGATCCTCGAGCACGCACTCATCCCTTACTTGGTCGATATAATTGCGACGTCCCAGGATGCATCGCCGACCCATTCATTTTAATACGAATGCGGAAAGCATATAATTAATCCCCAAACAATAAAATAATGGGATAGAAAAGTAGGACCAATTTTTCACAAGATACCATTTTATAAACACACAAGTCTATACACAAAGGTTTACAAATGTTTACAAAAGGAATCGACTCCCTACAAAAGAGAGTTGTTCTATAACTAATTAGTTAGACATGGTCACCGATTCTTCAAGCTTCACCTCATGAACTCCGGGGCTCCTAGTCCTTTACCAACATCATCTATAGACCTGAAAATGGTTATACAATAACCAGTGAGACAATGTCTCAGCGAGTTCTACCCCTTAAAACTCGATTAAGAAGCCAATACGCCCTAAGGGTTGCCTAAGCATAATCACGAGTCAAAGGACTTACCTTAGCCTCAGTCTCCTCCCTGCAAGTCAACACAATTCATAAACTCATCAAGTTACATCAACACATCGATCATTCACTCAGATCGACTTATCGATCAATCGACCTAGTCAATTACATGTCAATCAAACCATTCCCCAGTCATTTTAATCAATACCATGCATTCTCTAAGATGAAATATCTAGTCACCGAGCCCACTTGCCTTCTCCAAGATGATATATCTAGTCACCGAGCCCACGTGCCTTCTCCAAGATGATATATCTAGTCACCGAGCCCATGTGCCTTCTCCAAGATGATATACCTAGTCACCGAGCCCACGTGCCTTCTTGAAGATGACGTACTTGGTCACCGAGCCCATGTGCATTCTCCAAGATGACGTACTTGGTCCCCGAGCCCACGTGCATTCTCCAATATGACATATCTAATCACCGAGCCCATGTGCCTTCTCCAAGATGTCATACATGGTCACCGAGCCAACGTGCATTCTCTAAAGTGATGTACCAACTCAACGAGCCAACAACTCATAACGTTTTTCTCTTAATGACATACTTAGTCATCGAGCCGACATAACATAGCGTCTTTCTCCGAGATGACACACTTAGTCATCAAGCCGATGTAATACAACATTCTTTCTCACTTTTATCAAACCCGATAAATTAGCCGTGTGTGGGTATACGGTTGACCTTAGCCAAAATGCCATAATTTTACTTTCACAATTTCCACCATTCCATATAGTCCACCAAAATATTGTTGGTGTTGTAAACCGACGCTCGATTAATTTCCAATCAATTACTAAAATTAAATCAATTTAATAATAAATTCCAAAAATGCAATTCATACACAATTAGCACAATTTAAGGCTCAATTAAATAAACAGATCATACCGCTGCAATCAGTGTAATTTACCGATCACCGGACATCCCGGTCTAATTTTCTGAAAATAAATAAATAATTAAATAATTATGAAAAATATTAAATAAATGCAATAAATCCAACTTAGGCCTGTTATAGCCTAATTGGAAGCCAACACGAACCAGGAAAATTTCTGAGACTTGTTAAATAAATACTAGAATCTATTTACTCGCTAATTGCAATATCTAACCACCTAACGTGCATCGGCAAATCATTAAATTAAATAATCTAATCTAATCTATCCATCTAATCACATTTAATTAAATCTAATCAACCCCTAAGCATCATTAACCTACTAAGTGAGGATTAGTGAGTTAAACTCACTTGTTCGGCGAGCCGATCGATGCAAATCGACGAGGACGCAAAGAGGGACGATTCTCTCCAAAGTGGGCCTAACTTTCGGGGCCTGAAACCACCTCAAAATGGACCGCAAAGCTGCTAGAAAACTCATTGTTTTAGCTTTTGTTTTGAGCTGCAAAATAGAGGAAACAAAGCTGGTTCAGCTTTTGCTTCTGCTTGCTGGACAAAGGAGAACCAAGGCTGGATGGTGAAGAAACGGGTTGATCGGAGCTCCGGCGAGCGAGTGGTCAACAACCGGTGGCTCCCGGGGGTGTAAGGGGTCTTGTGGTGGATGGAATGACCAAAGGAAGGGTTGGAATGGGAGAAAAACGAAGAAAATCTCGAAACAGTGTAGACGGGGGCTGGGGATCGACGGACCGGCGACTGGTTCCTTCTTGCCGGCGTACCGGACAACCAGCGGCTCCTTTTGGCGTGGTTGGGCTCCTTTGAATGGTTTGGATGTGTTGAGAACAACGGTGGGTGGCTCGGGGGCAGATTCGCACGAGAAGTCAACTTTTCACTTGGATCTTTGGAAAAAGGTTAGCTGGACAGAAACTGGTAGAAGTGAAAGCATATGAGAAAAATGGTCTAGTGGGCATGTGGCTTGGTCAAACGGCAAAGGGGCTTTCTTCTCTGGTTTTCTCAAGCTTCTAAGCACCCTTCACAATAGAGGAAGCAAGTGGATTGAGGAAAAAGAAGGCTGCTGCAAGAGGGGGGCTTCCTTGGCCATAGTCCAGCCACCCATGCTTCCCATCTAGAAGAAGCTTGGAATGGTCCAAAAGTTGTGGAGGTGGGGGACATATAAATTTCATGTGTTTTGGCATCAAATGGGCACTAATTGCTTCTCAATTCAATCCAATTTGGCCCTCATAATTTCAATTAGCACCTCAACAATCAAATCGATATTTTTCATCACCAATTGATCCCACTTGCTTCCAATTTCGCAATAAAAAACGATCCCCGGAATTTTTGAACAAAAACAGCCATAGGATGACTTTTTCCCAAAAAGTCTTGAGTTGCTAAAAAATCTTCTGAGATTGAGTCGACATTCCTATAATTTATTGTGATATGATAGAACCTTCAATTTTTGAAATTGGATTCAAATTTGCGGTTAATTTCACTTCAACGCGTTTTTGGCGTGACCTAAACTACCGAATAGCTTTCAGAACTTTTTAGTTTAAATGACTTGCGGTTGATTTTCTTCGAGCCACAATGAACCTACTCAACACATTGGCGACTCTCGGTTGTCGTGAAAATCTTGAGGTTTCAAATACAAACACAGGGTACCAAAATGATAGAAAATCAAATTAGTGCCGGTTGATGATAATTTTACAATTTAGTGGGATCACCCATGTTTAACCCCCTCATTTTAGTCAAACCGCCTATCTCTAATCTCTAATCGATTTATATATGTGCCGTAATGATTTCGGCAGATGAGCATGGTCGAACAACCGATTTTTGGTCGAATTCTCAAGTCTATTTGCCTTAAAATTCTTAATGGCTTCCCTAAATAGTCTAGTTATCTCATGAGTGATTAGTTTTGAGAAAAGCACTATAAGTGCGTCGATGAAATGCCCGATTTATTGAATTGAAAGCGGAGTCGAAAATCTAGAATGTCACAGGGAGTCTTTTTGATGATGTGATTCCATTGTGTAATTCTTTGTTGCACATTACATTGCTAAGGCGTGAAGCTTGGTGGAATTGGTTCTATGGAACCCCTCGGGAACCGGACCAGATTGATGGTTCGATTTCGGGGTGGAACTATAGAATCAATGAGTGGTTCCCTATTCCAATTTTTCGGAACTAACCTTTAATGGTTGGTTTTCGGATCTTGAATGTGAACCGCCCATTCGGACCATGCTCACCCCTAATGTAAACGTGTTGGAATAAATCATTATGCAGGCATACCAAGAGAGATGTTGACGAAAATCAATATGTGCTAAGGTGAATAAGACTTTTGACTATTGGAGAATCATCATGATCACTTTGCGGTTCAAAACTTGGGACCAAACTTCAATGCCTTTTGCTTTATACATAAGTTTGGTTTAGCCCATTGACCTTGTCTTAGCCTCAAGTTATTTTTTAACTTTCACTCATTTTCTTGGTTAGATCTTTCTTTTCTATTTGTTTAGCAAAAGTGATCTCCATCTAGGGCTGAAGCAAAATAAGTTCCCCCATCATTTGATCAACCCACCTCATTCGTTAATTTTATGAAAGCCTTGCATTTTTTTTTTTAATATCTTCAATGGAACCAAAAAAGCTATTCTTATGATAAAATCTCCTGTGGCTAAGATATTACATGGAAGTGTCAGACCTTTAGTGATGTACACATGCGACCTGTGAGTGTGAACTTTTCAGCAATTGCTCCTGAGTTCATATATAACAAGAGCGTATGAATAATATACACATATATTATGCTATGTTATATGATTGTTGGTTATTTTCTTATAGGGTGCATCTTTCTTTTAGTAAGAGGAAAAAGGAGAATGGCTTGAAAATTTCACAGAAGAACCAAACTTGGAGCTTAATTATGCGCTAGTTTGAGATGAAATCAAGTCAACTGGTTTTGAGGTTGCTAGCCTCAGGTGAGGGCCAATGGAGGGAAAAAAGTGAAAAAGAAAAGAAAATAAAAAAGAAATCATAAAATTAGAAAAGATTAAAAATTGTAAAAGTTGTCCACTTTAGCGCCTATCATGCAATGTAGGATGGTCGGTGATGACTTTACTGCCACTTCAGCTGTCATGCCCTAAACCTCAAGCACGCGTAGGTGGTCAATCAAATTGCGACGTTCGTAGGACACGTTGTCGACTTAAATCAATTCATGCACATGTGGAAGCAAAAGAAACAATCCTCAGACAATAATCAACATGGGATAGAAAAGTAGGACAACCATATAAAACGAACCACACTTTTATAAACATCTAGGTCAGTCTACAAAGTTTTATACAAAAGTCAAGGCCCCAAAAAGGACTACCTAGCTAACCCTACCCTGGACCCTCCTACTTGGGATCTGGGTCCACTACAACACTGTCAGGAATGTCAATGTTTAGCGGGTCAGCTACTTCCTCAACTTCGGGCTCTTGCTCATCCTCAGGCAACTAGTTCGCCTCAATATTTGCGATAATATTGGCATGCATGATAGGGTCGAGTACCTCCTCACCCTCACCCTCAATGGCGGGTCTATTGAAACCATCAACGGGACCTTCCCGTTCCCCATTAGGCCCGTGAACGAAACCACGCCTTGAATCAATGAGGTACCAACTGAGGTAGGCCCTCATCGGCCAAAATGAATTGGATGGACTTCCATCTAAGGACCTGTAAAAATAAAATCCACAACGAGGTGAGACAATGTCTCATCGAGTTCACGCCCTAAACCCCGATTAGAAAGGTAATACACCTAGAGGAAGTCTAATCACACATCACAAAAGACTTACCTCGCCTCAGCACCTCCCTACATGTCAGTACAACTTATATAACATTTATAAATGTAGTAGATGCAATCAATAACCGGAACACCTCACTTTTAAATCAATCAATCACAAGGGTCTCAATTATAAGGCCAAATCATCATGACACGTCCCATTTCGTGCCACACAATTTTGTCCCATAATCAGGCACGATTATATCTCATTCAGACAAGCGTTCCAATTAATTACAGCCCCACGGGCATGACCGACTCAACACTCAGCGGCCTTCCAGCATAGCTAGGCGTCATCTCTCCCCATCAAGCATGGCAACATCTGACCTCTAGACGGCATTCCAAAAGAAGCATCAACCCAGCCTCCACTGCGACCAGCATCTATTGACAAGGGCATTCCATATAGGAGCATCGTCGACATAAAAGCTCGTGACAAGTTCTCATATCGATCATGCACACACCCAATCCCAGCCAAGGACATCATGCTTTGCACTCAAATGTCTTAGTTTAAATCATGTGTTTGGCCTATTTTCTTCATATTAAAAACACCCGGTAAAATAATCATGCGTGAGTACACGGTTGGCTTGAGTCATAAAATGCGGTATCATTCCTTTTAAAAATCCTACTATTTGATATAGTACTTACAAACATTTTTGGCGTCAAAAACCAACACCCGGTATTTTCTAATTAAATACCAAAAATCCATAATTTTGGAATAATAACTAAAAATCAACAATCATCATTCAATCACACAATTTAACACTCAATTGCACAAACTAACTACACCATGACAATCAGCACGAAATTCTAACGACCGACTATCCTAGTATAATTTTCGGAAATAAATAAATTAATTAAATAAATTACAAAATAATTAAATAATTCACTAATTCATCTACCTAGGCTAATCTAACCACCTAATTGACCTAATTAAATTACTCTAACCAACCTAGCTATATCTAATCTAATTAAACTACCTAATTGAACTAACTAACCACCTAATTAACCTATCTAATTAATCTAATTAACTAAACAAGCTAAAAAAATACACTAATCTCATTTTAGACTAATCTAAACCTCTCCTAAGCATAATTAACCTCCTAAGTAAGGTTTAGCAAGTAAACTCATTGGATTAGCTCGAGCCTACGGCGACAACAAAGGAGATCAAGAAAGGGCCGAAAAAGGCCCATAAAGCTCTCAGCCCAAAGCTGAGAGTTGGTTCTGAGTTGGGCCGGAGTAGCTGGTCTAGGGGCTTGGCAGGCAGAGTTGGATGGCCAGGTGGTGATGCTGGGACCAGGCAGGTAGGTGGAGGCGAGATGGCGAACTCGGGGACCAACGACGGCGACCAGGGCACGGATGGGACATGATGGACAGCGAGGACGACGGTAGGGGCTCGAATGAGTGTGAGGCGGTCTGGCGGTGGCTCGCTCTACTGTTGCTGGTTTGTCTAGTTTGCTTTAGCAATAAAGAGGATAGAGAAGCAATGATGAAGAAGATGGGCTACTGTAGTTGGAAGGGGATAAATGGCCACAAAAGTCCACCAAAATATCCCAAGAACTCAAGTAGAGGCCTCACCAACCTTCAACCCTATCCAACAGCCTTTTCCCCTCCCAAGCTTCCCCAACAAGCCAACTTTGTGCCCCAAATGTTGCAGCCCCATAGCCTACGAATTTCATGCATCCATCTTCAAGTCAACTTCAATTTCACTACAAATTCACTCCAATTGATCTCAAATTGATGGCCAAGTTGATGAGGAGTAAGCCCACACTAAATTCCACAATTTCCCTCGCCAATTGGTCCAACTTGAAGGCCAAAAATGTGCACAAAAATGACCCTCTAAATTTCCCTGGTCCAATTTCGCCAACATTTGATTTTTTGCCAAAAATCCGGGCTTGCCAAAAATTCTTTGAAGGATAAGTCGATGTTCCTAAAATAAATCACGATATGCTAGAACTTTTGATTTCTGAAATTGGGATTAATTTTGTGGTTAATTTCAACCAAACGCAATTTTAGCGTGACCTAACCTACCGGATAGCTTTTAAGAATTTTTAGTACAATTGACCTGTGGTTGATTATTTTTTATCCACATTGTGCATCTCCAACTCATAAGCTACTCTCGATTGTCATGAAAATCTCGAGGTTTCAAATACGAGCACATGGTACAGAATTGACAAAAAAATCGGTTTAGTGCTATTCGACGTGAATTTTGCAATTAGGTAGAATCACCCATACTCTAATTACCTGCCTTTGTCAAATCGACCTATCTCTAGTCTCTAGTCAATTTTAACGGTGCCGTATTGACTCTTGCATATTAGCACGGTCAAGCAGTCAATTTCTGATTGAATTCTCAAATCAGTCGCGTTTAAATTCCTTATCGGCTTCACCTAATAGACTAGTTATCTCGTGAGTGGCCATGTCATGCCCCAATCCTTGGGCACACGCCCATCCCGACCTAATCAATTAAATAGTGACATCCTAGGACGTATCGTCGACCCTTTCATTTTAATACGCATGTGGAAGCAGATATAAAATCCCCAGACAATATAACAATGGGATAGAAAAGTAGAGCCATATTTTTCAAAACTGAAAAACCATAACCAAACTTTTATACAGTACAAACCATATAGTATATATTACAATACTATTCACAAAAGTCAGATCCTTCACAACAAAAGGTTTGCAAGATAGGAGTGAGGGTTCAATCCTCTCCTGGGTCCTCCTCTGGATCCTCCTCTTCTTCGATGATCTCTCATTCTTCCTTGCTTGAGCTAAAGCCCACGGTTGAGTACACCGGAGAGTCATAATCATCCTCAAGCTTGGGATCTTTCGCATCCACCACTGATCCACCTTTAGGATCTGCTATCCCCTTCCCAAACGCAACCTCCAAGGCATACAGAGGTACATTAGATTCCAGTACAGGACCCACCCTTCGTCCATCATTGTAATGGTGGTACCACGATCGGTATTCATGGGGCACCTTTTAAGGTTCAACCATGTCAACCTAGACTACAGACTTAATCAGCACATACTCGAGTCCTTCAAGGTAATGGTGTATCGGAATGTGATAACCTATCTTAGTGAATTTCTTGGGTTGCCCAAAATATTTAGGAGGGTTTGGAGGGGCTGCCATCTATGGCCCTAAAATGTTATCTCACAACGGGGTGAGACGACATCTCGGCGAGTTCTACCCCCTAAGACACAATTAGGAAGCAAATATGCCCTAAGGGCTACCTATGCACAAACAAGCGTCAAAGGACTTACCTTGGCCTTAGTTCCTCCTTGCAATTCAACACAATTCATAATCTCATCAAGTCACATCAACAAATCAACTCGTTTACTTAGATCGACTCATCGATCAATCGACCTAATCGATTACATGTCATCAGGACCTTCACAAGATCAATTCCATTACTCACTTCAATTATGAATCTCGGCCTCACAGGCATAACTTCAATTTAGTGATAATCACGGCCCCACTTGGCATATCTAAGAATTAGTGGTAATCACGGCCCCACTTGGCATATCTTAGAATTAGTGGTAATCACAACCCCACTCGGCATATCTTAGAATTAGTGGTAATCACGACCCCACTCGGCATATCTTAGATTTATTTCTTTGTATTAAAGATACCTGATAAAATAGTCGTGTGTGGGTACACGGTTGGTCTCAGTCAAAATACCATAATTTCCTTTCCACAAATCCCACCATTTTATACGGTCCACAAAAATATTTTTGGCATTATAAACCGACGCTCAGTTATTTTCAAATTAAATATTGGAATTAAATCAATTTAGGAATAAAATCCTAAAATCACAATCACTTCAATTCAACGCAATTTAGGGCTCAATTAAATAAACGTCCACACCACAGTAATCAACATAAAATTCCAATCATCGACTATCCCGATTTAATTTTCGGAAAATAAATAAATAAATAAATAATTACGGAAAATATTAAATAAATGCCAATAAATCCAACTTAGGCCCAAAATGCCTAATTGAACGTCGAAATGGACCTAGAAAATTTCCGAGTCACTTTGGATAAATACTATAGCTCGTCTAGGCCCTAATTGTACTAATTAACCACCTAACATGCATCGGCACTTAATTAAATTTCACTAATTTAATCTAACTATCCACCTAATCATACTTAACTTAATCTAATCATCCCTTGAGCATCATTAACCTACTAAGTGAGAATTAGTGAGTTAAACTCACTTATTTTGTGATCCGATCAGTTCAAATCATTAGGGATGCAACGTGGCTCACTTCTCTCCAAAGCAGGCCTAACTTTTGGGACCGGGAAAGTCCTCAAAACGGGCCTCGAAGGCTGCTGGAAACCCACAATTCCAGCTTTTGTTCTTGGCTGGAAAAGAGTGCAACAAGCTCGGTTAAGGGCGGGGATGGACTAAGGTAGGTTGGAAAGGTCAAACCAAGCCTTAGTGGGAACTCACGGAGGTCGGAGGCAAGCCAAACGACTCCGACACGAGTTGAAACAATGGCTGGGACGTGGGACAAAGCTGCTGGGGCGTCAGGGTCACACGGTGGAGGTCGAAGACGCGCGCACGGCGAGCAAGGTGAGAACGACGCTGCTCGGGCGGTCCGGCGGTCTCGGTGACGTGTGGTGTGGATAGGGCGGCTCAGCTGTCTCTGGTGGCTCCTCCTTGGCTGCTGGTTCTAAAAATAGCACAAACAAGGGGGAGGAAGGCTGATCGGCAGCTTTGAGGGAGAGAAAGGGGGCAAGAGGGGGCCACCAAGCCTTATCTTACACCTCTTGGTCCCATTGACCATCCCCACCACCAGCTATCTTCCTTAGTCTCAAATTAGCCACCCATGCTCTATCTACAACCTTTGAAATGGTCTAAAAGCCAAAGGAAAGGGAGAGCTACGAATTTGCTAAGATTTATTTCCAATTGGACACTTGTTCTTACTTAATTCAACACAATTTGGCCCTCATAAATTCAATTAGCACCTCAATGATCAAATTGGTATTTTTCCTTCTCAATTAATTCCACTTGCTTCCCAATTGCGCAATAAAAAATGATCCCTGACATTTTTGAACAAAAACGGTCCTAGGAAGACTTTTTCCCAAAAATTTTCGGTTTGTAGAAAAATCTTCTAAGACTGAGTCGACACTCCTAGAATTAATTTTGACATGACAGAACTTTCAATTTCTAAAATCGGACTGAAATTCACGATTAATTTCCATTCGGCGCGATTTTAGCGTGACCTAAATTACCGGGTAGCTTTAAAAAAAATTTAGTGTAAATGACTCGCGGTCGATTTTCTTCGAGTCACAATGAACCCACTCGACATATTGGCGACTCTTGGTTGTCGTGAAAATCTCGAGGATTCAAATACGGATATTGGGTACCAAAACGATAGATAAATTAGTCTAGTGCTGGCCGACGAGAATTTTCCAATTTAGTAGTGTCACCCATGATTAGTCACACTTCTCAATCGAACCAACCTATCTCTGATCCGTAATCAATTTTTAACTATGCCATAATGACCTCTAAAGATGGACACGATCGAATAGCCAATTCCTGGTCAAATTCTCAAGTCTATTTGCCTTAAAATCCTTAATGGCTTCCCTAGACAGTTTAGTTATCTCGAGAGTGATCAGCTCTAAGAATAGCCCTATAGGCGCATCAATGAAATGCCCAATTCATTCAATCAAAAAATAGAATCACAGGCCAACTTAAAAAAAGCTATCACATTATTCAATCGAAAATTTCGAAAATCGGGCCACATCAGCGATTTCCGGCCAATTAGTAGATTGTTAAATTGTTTATGACTAAATTGACAAATCATCAAAATGTATAGGACTAAATTGATAAATTGTCAAAAATTTAGTATTAAATTGATACAATTGAAATGTTTAAGAATAAATTGACCGTTGTATAATATGTTCAAGACCTTTTGAACAATTTTCCCTCTTCAAGCTCATCTCTAGCTTCTCAAGATCTCACACTGCAATCTTCGTATTTATGGATACTCACTCACCCTAACTCTGCTCCTTATAATCTCTTGCTGAACTCAATTTGAAACTTCTTCTAGAAGTTTGTCTTTAACCTTTTGAAGAAGTTGAATGGATGCTTAAGAACTGAATCTGAACTTGTTTCAAACTCCACAAGAATTTGTTCCTGAACCTCCTGAACAAGTTGTCTCTACGATGAAGTCATATGTGGCCCCAAACTAGTTTTCGTTACTAGGTTTTAGAGTTAATTTGATAATGTATTTACACTTCTTAATTAATAATTCCTTTGCACACATTCAACACTCAACCACAACATTCCAATTGCTTTTAACTTTCAAAGTGCAATATTGAACAAAACATGCATCGGTTTTGGGATTGCTCAACTCGAAATATAAAAATCAACATCCATAAGTGAGCATTAAATATAGATAAACATATTCACACTGAATGCAAGCAATTTAAGCAATTGAACCATCAACCAGAAATGTTTATGAACATAAATGGGTGGTACGAGATTAGGTTGGTTTAGTGGGACAATTTCTTGGCTCATGAATCATCACTGCACTTCTGACCCAAATAAAAAAAAAAAGAAAAAGAAAAAGAATCATTATTGCACTAACTATTTTAGATTACAAATTCAACGAAAATGAAATTTTATATTATTTTTATTGTTGTTATTATTATTATCTTAATGAGTAGACAAAAGAATATATCTATACAACTTATAAAATACTTAACAACCTACAAAAATGGCATCAACAACCTAGATAACTCGTCTCTCATTAACACATTTACCAACAGACACATGGCATTTGTCCACCAACAACAAAATTATTCTACAAAATGGATATTGCTAACGAGTGCCTAGTGAAGCAATTTTTAAGGAGTCAATAAAGAAATCTTTTTTACTTTCAATACATTGAATTCTCTTGTATTACGAAAAGTGAATATTTTAAAAATTGAAAATACTTCGTACCAAATATGTCTAACAAATTGGAAGAGCACTCATTAACATCAGTTTTCTAAAACAAGCATTGGATTAATAATAACATCAACTTGGATGGGGGAGAGAGAGAAATATCTGGGTCTCATTCAAATTCATATCTAGAAGGTGAACAAATAATGAAGATGACATTGCTTAAAATCACATGGTCACTTGTCAGGAAATTATTTAGTATTGGGGCCCATTTACATTATGATACCAGGTACCTTTCGTGACATCTTCATCATCAAAACATCGACCTGTGATCTATCATTCAACTACTTGAGTCCTTCTTGTAGCATATGTCAGCTGTCTCAAAACCTCTTCTGTAGCCTGCAGCAATGCATGACAAAGAAAAAGTTTGTTTTATCAAGCGTGGAATAAAACGATATCAAATGACAACCGATCGGTCTACAGCCACACCAAAATTTGGTTGGACATTGATAAATTTGAAGAAATTTAGGATGCTCTAAAATATTCATGAACCAATGTCAAGTAGCTTTTGTTGATGGAATTGGCGAAATTGGATCAAACTACCAAACTGAATACGTCATCATTATGTTACTTCATTGATGGACCATCATTTGAAATCTAGGGATCTATTTAAAATGAGATGTCGGTTTCTAAGTGATTTGAATTATGAGATAAGCGAATTATACCAAGTAAAATCTTGAGAAACCATGGCATATTCTTACGAATTATTTTTAGTGAGGCTCTAACAAAAAAACAATTTAGTTTGTAGTATTATGCTAACTTCTTCATCTATATTATGTGCAATGAAACAGGATTCTCCTATCTCTCCAAGCATTTTCTTCCTCTTTATATTGAAATGGTCAATTTGGAAATTAGCTGATAATTTACCGTTAAATTCCGCTCTTTAGCTTTTACTGGTAACTTATGACCGGAACGTTGATAACTTTGTGTCAATCCTTTCTATGGCTGCAGAATCTGGGAATCATTCCTCTTATGTATTGCAGAGGACCTAAAGACACTTAAAGACACCTCGAACATTCATTTAAAAAGTATAACTCGCACTCTATCACCTTTGTAACAAATATATTTAACTGCATTTAGTCAACAGTGGACTCAAATCGGAATGATCTCATCTTGTTCTAATCTCCAATCAGCTTTTCTCGATCTTGCAACAAATTAAGCCTATTTTATAGAATTACTTAAATCAAAGTTCCTCTCGTCATTAAAATTTTCTCCATTCCTTTTCTGTACCAGTTTTTCTATTCTTGGATTATTCTATAGAATACGAATATGCTCAAGTGTACAACTATTTGTATGCAAGAGGGTTGCATTGCGCATTGGAACTCTCTATATTTGTAAAGTTCAGTTGAATGACTTATATACCTCAAATTTAGTGGTGAAATAGCAGAGCACTACCTGTTAGTTTTCAAGACTAACCCCCTCATAGCTGCGACGTCAATTAGGGCCTCTTTCCATGTCCTCAATTAGATGCGATTCTAATTTTTTCTACTGATTACTGAAGCTTCCTTTGTTTTATTTCTTTTGCATAGCACCAATTGAGCACAAGTAGTTAATATCGGAGGAACCTCAGACAAGCTAATTCTTCTTGTGCGAAGCCGTGACGACCGAACATAAGGCTTAGCGCTTCAACATCATCTCTTGGAAACTACTGCCCATTTTCGGTTTCTACTTTTCAGGAAATATAACTCTATTATAAAAAATAAAAATAAAAATTGGGGTTGAAATTAATCTTAAAATTCTTCATTAATTTAGGAAGATTCAAACTTAAGACCTTCTAACTTTGATATCATGTGAAGTTATGTGAGACCACCGTCGATTATTCTAAAAGTTTAAGATGTTAGATGAAAGTGTTGTTTATTATTTAATTATTATTTAAAATATTCTAACACTCCCCTTCACGTGTAAGCTAACCTTTAGCCTTGGCTCAAAGTGTAGAAATATGCGATTGGGAAGGCAAAGATGGGCTTGGAAAATTCCAACTGAGGACTTGATAGCTCTAATATTATATGAGATTTATTAGGGGTGAGCGCGGTTCTCGGGTAGAATTGGGAACCGAAGAATCCAACTGGAGGGTCCGGTTCAGTTCACGATTCTAGAGAGGCTAGTTCTGATTCCCAGTTCCCAGTTCCAGTTCTTAAACCTAAAAACCCTAATACTTCAAGTCTTCAATTGAATCAATTCATCTCCTTCTTTGCCCAACCCCTGTCCCCCGACTCCCCCACTGTCCTCGACTCCCTTGACGATGATGCCCTTGACGCCGCTTGCCCTCACGCTTGCCCTGTTGCTGGACGTCATTCAGCCCCCCACTTGCCCCGCCGTTGGACTCCACTCACCCCCAACGACGCCGACATTGCCCTCAATGTCGACGCCCCACCGCTTGCCGCCCTTGATGCCGCTCGCCCCCACTTGCCCCGCCATGTTAGCCCCCTACGCCGCTCGCTCCCTTGCTCGCCTCACCGTTGGACCCCCCACTGACACTACTCACCCCCAACAACGCCCTCGACGACGACCTCAACAACGACGCCCCACCGCTTGCCGCCCTTGATGTCACTCCCCCCCTGGATGGAAACTGCTTGCCCCCGCTGAACAACGCTCATCCCTCGACAACACCCTCAACGACGACACCCGCCACTTGTCAGTAATCTCTGCCGCCCCCTTTCTCTGTCATTAGTTGACTGAACTATCCCTTCAACTGTTGTGGTGGTGTTGCCTTTGCTCATCGACGCTCTTCTTGGCCCCTCCTTGCTTAGTTCATCAACATCACCGCAAAAGCTAGCCGACCTAGGGTTGTCAAGTCAGTCGACCTGGGGCTATTGCTAGTGGTGATCTAGCCCAAGGAATTGGTGAAGCTAAAGCAACCAAATGGTATTTGCTTTAATCAAATAAACCTTGAGCCAACGATGTTTGGGAAAATGGCTTTGCATTTTCTCCAAGTTCAACCTAAACGCAATCTCTGAGATGATTTTTTAGAAGCTTTAAACATTAGATTGATGATTTGCCAAATAGCAGAAGGTGTAACAGTAGTGTACATGTAGGATTATAGTGAAAACATAAGAGGAATAGGGACAAATTGAGTTGTGAAAAAGGATGAATTGTTGAGCATATTCTATTTTGCATTTGTCGCTTGTCAATTTAGATGAGGTTTATAATAATACCATGCCTGAATTTATTTTTTATGGCCTCTATGTTCTGTTCATCTTTATTGGGGTTGATAATTTTCTTTTTGTCTAATTCTTTTTGTAGTTTTTTGTGTATAAAGGAGCTAATAGTGGGCACTCTCTTTATAGACGTTCGATTCTTAGAAGTTCCAGTGATTGTAAGTATTCATCTTGAGCATATATAGTACAAAGAGTAACAATGACCTAAATTATCAGCATCATTATATGAGTTGCATTGAAATAAATGGGTTGATTGTGGTGTTTCATTTCTAGTTTGCTCTTCATTTATAAATTTCTAACTATATTCTATTATTGTTGTGTAGTGCGAAGTTAATGTATCAAGATAACACGTCAATGGAGATGGAGGGATGTGAGGAGATGAATCCGATCATGGAATTGGAATTTTCTAGCGATGAAAATGAAGAAGAGCCATGTCCTACCATGAGTGTGATAGATAAGGTAGTTGGTTCTCATCTTCCTCCTTCTGATAAGAAATATACATCCGAATGCTAGATTATGCAAGAATCAATGATGAGGATGGAAAAATATATCAAGTGAAGTGCATTCATTGTGAGTCTATGCTTAAGTGCCATGTTGCTAATGGTACTTCTACAATGAGGAAGCACTTGACCACGTGCAAGAAGTTTTCTCATAATATAGATAAGAGGCAGAAGTTTTTTGCACCACATAATGTAGATATGGCTGGCAAGGCAATGAGAGATTCTAGTACTTGTAGTTTTTATCGACATGGTCATTTAATCAAGAACGTTGTAGGCAAATGCTTGCTTGGTTGATCATCCTTGATGAACAACCTTTTTGCTTGGTCGAACATGTTGGATTTCATGAATTTGTTAGTGAGTTACAACCTCTCTTTAAATATTTATCATGTTTCACAGTGGCAAAAGATTGCATGAAGTTGTATTTCTATGAAAGAACTTGTTTGAAGACTTATCTTGGAAAGATTAATTTTATGATCGCACTCACAACTTATACATGGAGTTTCATTCAAAATCTGAATTATTTGTGTCTCACTGCACATTTTATTGATGAAAATTGGAAGTTGCATAAAAGAATTATCAATTTTGTGGTGATGCATAGTCATAGAGGTAGGGAAATTGGGAAAATGGTAAAGAAATGTATCTAGGAGTGGAGAATAGAAAGAAAGGTATCCACAATCACCATAAATAATGCTAGTTCGAATGATGTTGCATTGACTATTTGAGGGAAAAACTTTCCAAAGAAAGGTTGTTAATATTATATGGTAGTGTTTTGCACATGAGGTACATAGCTCATATATTAAATTTGATTGTGAGAGATGACTTGACTATAGTACATGACTCTATTGCATGTATCCGAAATGTGGTTAGGTATGTGAGGAGTTCTCTCACGAGAGCTAAAGCATTTCAATTTTGTATTAAGAGTGAAAAGATCACTTACAAGGGTTCGGTTATTCTTGATGTTGCCACTAGATGGAACTCCACTTACCTCATGTTAGACACCACCATAAAGTTCAGAAAAGCTTTTGAAATGATGGAAGAAGACGATCTATCTTTTCAAATAAGCTTAATCATGAAATTCCTAAAGATGATGATTTGGAAAATGCTATTATTTTTTCAGAATTTCTAAAAGTATTATATGATGCCACCAATCGAATGTCGGGAGTTCATATATTACTTCAAATGATTATTTTGAAGGGATAGCTCTTTTGTATAGATATTTGAAAGATGCGGCCGATGCTTCAAATCTTAAGCTTCAAGCTATGGGTGCGAAAATGAAAGAAAAATTTGACAAATATTATGGAAGCTTGGATAAAGTGAATATAATTGTGTTGATTGCGGTTGTGTTAGATCCTAGAGCCAAGTTGAATTATGTGAGTTTCTTGTATGGACAAATTTATGATGATGAATCGAAAATTAAAGAGATGCATTACTAGGTAAAAGACATATTGGAGTGTTTGTATGAATTTTATAAGCAATCTTCTCTTATTTCAAGTGATCGAAATTTTCGTGACCACAATTTGAGTGCAAGTAGTAGTGGTTCCAATGCTGATGGGTGGTAATGAAGGTATAAAGAAGTATAACGCCAAGCTTGGAAGAAAATATTTTTATACTCAAATAAACAATGGTGCAATGACAACAAATCTTAGCTTGATGAGTCCCTTCAAGAAAAAAATGAAAAAGTTCTTGATCTTGACCTTTTGATGTGGTGGAAGACTATTAGCTCAAAATGTAAGATTCTTTCTTTGATGGCTTGGGATATTTTGTCTATTCTCATAACTACTGTTGCTTCAGAGTCAACTTTTATTACATTGGGCCATGTGCTTAATGGCTTTCGAAGTTCTTTGACTCCCAAAGTAGTGGAAGCTTTGATTTGCACTCAAGATTGGTTGAGAGTCATTCATGTATCAATTAATGTTGAAGAGTGCATTAAGAATACAGAAAATTTGAGTTGGTAAGTGATGTTTACATTTTTATATATTGTAATTCCTTTTTATATATCTAATAAGTGAATATTTTATTTAATCTCTTATTTTTTTGTTTTGTTTTATAGATATGGATTGTCTTAATGAGGAGATTATCATCAATAAATAGAGTTTACTAGTTAAAGCGGAATGAATATATGTGGTAAGGCATCTAATACTTATTTTACACTTCCATCCAATGGCTTAGGTCTCATATATTGTTGATTATATAGTCAAGTTGAGCATCATGGTATGCTTTTTTATGTAGGTTCTAGAGATGTTAGTTCTCATCATGTCCAAGGAGCACTTACACAAATTGCAATGCCAGGCTACCTTACATATGGTGAACTTTCAGTCACAAAGAAAACATTGTAGTTATAATTGCAAATAACTGATATGCGACACTTCAATTTTAAATTTAAAGCTATTATTAAGTTATTAACTATGATTGTTGTTTCTTTTGATTTTAGGTGAACAAATTTTGGAACAAATTTTCATGGATGTTTGAGGACCAAAAACTCATCTTTCTTTAAATGCTCATACCCACAATTTTAATGCTCTTGTTTTTATGGTGTAGTCGGTTTTATTGTGTTATAAATTCCCTAATACAAAGTTCTTAAATAAAATTTATGGTCTAGTGAATTTTGTTCAGTTTCAATTTAGACTTTTGCTCCATTTTCTCTATATTATCTAGTTGAATTCCTTGTCAAGAATTCCTTTTCCTCTATTGATAGTTTTTTTCGTTTTATATTCTCTTTGATGAATGACAAGCTTATTTATTATTGTTACGTTCATTTCCATTTTTTTTTAAAAACTAAAAATGAAAAAAAAAAATATTGGAACCTAGAACCGATCTTGGAACCTATAACAAGGTAGGTTCCAGATTCTTAGTTCTGATGGCTAGGTTTCATATTTCAAAAAATGAGGAACGTTTTTTACCCTAGTAGATTCTAGGTTCCACGGTTACTTGTTTCTAATTGCTCATCCTTAAAAAATTTATGCAACCTACCACTACCGACTATTTTAAAAACTTAAATTATTACATAAATGTGTGATTTATTATTTAATTATTATTTAAATATTCTAATACGAAGGATAGAGCTGACTTTAGAACAAAATGATATCATTTTTTTGATGGTGTTGTCTAGGATGCCAATGTTGCAAACTCCATTGGTTATCTTGTTTCAAGAGGGTCGCGACAACACTTGAGCACTCTTATTTTCTTTTTCTTTTTTAAATTAAAAAATGCTTCTTTCTATATACTAGAACCCATAAAATCATGCCAACCATCGGTCAATCTCATTTGGCTCTCTCTACAAACTGTTAAGACCTTTGACCTGAAGGTTTGACAGAGCAATATCACATACACACAATTATTTGCAAAAATAGTACACTTTATCGAGAAATGAAGAGATTCGTGGGTATTGTCCACTCCACATGATTCTTTTCTTTTTTTCTTTTCTTTTTCGTTTTTGTTACAACTCCACTCAATTTTTTTTTTCATTTATCAAGATTTGGCCCCACTCCCAAAATTTTGTGATTTCTCTTAAATGATTTCCAGTCTTGTGTTTTTATAAGTTACACCCACACCCTGGTCTAGTCCATTCTTGTGTTGATCGTGCTTTCAGTTTCTCTTCACACCAGCAAAAATTCGAGCCACTGCCATCTAGGCTCTATTGAACATTTTGACTTGGACCCAATTTTCCTTTTTACCTTAATTTTTTTTCATAACTAATCTTTTGACTAAGCTTTGCGGTTTAAATGCAATTACAATTTGGGCTATATCGAACATTCACTTGTACAATAGTCACTTAAAAAACAAATGAAGAGATATTACTTGGAATGGAATTCCATTTATTTTTGTCTTTAAAAGCAATTTAAGAACTTCTAAGTCTTCCTTCTTGCATTGGCATATTTCAGGTGTCTAGAATTCTCGTTAGCAGGCGATTCAAGTACTTCTTCAAGACTAGACTAAAACAATGAAGACAAAAGAAAAAGTTTGTTTTTTTTTAGGCATGCAATGAAAAAAGGGATATCAAAATGACAATCTAATTGGTCTACGTCTACACCTGAAATTTGGTCTGACATTGCTCAAATTGAAAAAAGTTAAGATGCTTGTCGCAGAATAGGAAGAGAAACGAAATTTCACATGTATATAATTGATTACACCTGACATAAGTATGTGATGGTAAACTCCTTTGTTTTATGGCTCCATTCTTGTGGGCTTTGGCTTTGGTGGTCTTTCGTTTTTACTTGCCTGCCCATTCACTGCTGACGGTTGGTCTGAACGGGTAGTGCTTGAGGCTTCTCCTCCACCTTGTTATTTGTGCTGAATTATTTACAATTACAATGTGCTTGTCTTTATTTATGGATTTATTTACATGATTATATATTATGTGTCGGGACCTACCTTTTCCATTCGGAGGGAAAAATACATAGATTTAGGGATATTACCTAAAAGGTAGGCCTATGGCCCTAACTTAGGTGCGGGCTCTCTATTTCACGCGACGTTGGGATATTTGATATTAAGTCAAATTGACACTCTAAGGATTTTCTAATTAAAAGTCACCACTAGCTCGTTGAGGTTGGTTAGAAACCAAGTGGAGTATGAAAGTATACCTCACTTCATACATAACAAAGAATTTAGGGTTGAAAACTTGGTTACACTAATTAATCAATTATTACCCTTCTAGTACCTAATATTGTTCATTTCAAGATGTTTGTTAGGCAGTTTGGATTGATTTAAATCTATCCACTAACATGTGAGATGATTATATAAGTACATAATCATTAAAACAACAATCAGCAACTAATGAAACATTTTGCAAGGAAAAAATAAATCCAACACTAAGAAATAAGAGAATTATCTTTAAAATAACATTTAAACTCTATTGTAAAACTCAAAAAGCTTATTCAATTTTGAGCACAATTTTTTATCAAAGAATTTCACACATTTTAAGAGAAAACTAGTCAAAAAATAAATTTTTAAGCTTTTTCATAATTTTAGAAAAAATAGAATTTTTTTCGGAATTTTTAGATTTAAAAAAAATCTGATTTTTAATCTGGAAATAGGGACTAGGGTTGGATATCCGGATCCAGCCCTGGTTGGACCTGATGTGCGGGCCCAATTCAGCTCAAAATGGAGGCCCCACCGGCAAAACAAAAACGTGCCTACTGGGCCCGGTCCGGATATGGGACTGGACCCGTGAAGGTGCGGGCCTCATTCTACGGCCCGTTTCCATACTAAGGTCAGGTTTGGGTTATAAAAAGGACGTGCTTCAAATGGGCTTACCATTAGGCCTATTTTAATTAAAACTTCACAAGCCCACTCTCTTCCTAAAGCAACATCAAGCCCGTTACTGAAGCCCTCTTTCAATGAGACAATCCAAGCCCGAAAACACCAACCCAATTATAATTAGAACCACGCCCACCAGCACTAAAACCCATTATGCCCTTATCGCCTTCCGCGCTTTCTCCGTCACGTCTTCTTCAGCATGCCCAGAAACCAACGGCGTCCATTAAACCCAGAACAACAAGACGCCAACTATCCTATATTAAATCAAGAATCACTCGATCCTCCAACGACCACCATCGGCTACCGGAACGTCTTCATGAGCGATCTACGCTCGACAAACCCGACTCAAACCAAACCGTGACAGACCCCAACTCCTCCATTAGTCAAAGTCCAAGCGACATGGAGTTATCCTTGGCCGAGCCGACTCCCAGCCCCTGTAAACATTACCCCTCCACGAACCTGTCACAGTGCAAACCAAGGATGCACAAGACAAGCAATATTTCCTGAAGTAAATCAAACTCAAGAAAAAGTTTGCGGATCTAGTTGAGGCATTTTCACAAACAGTGACGTGCAACACTAGTAATGGAGTTTCTGACTCGAACTTGACTCAAACCCGCGCTGGGTTCTCGACGGAAGACAAGCAGAGATAGATGACAACAGAGCATAGGACCAACGGGGGTGGGGATCGCGTGAACCGGACGATCACGAGCTCCGGCTTGGCATGGTCAAAACAGGACAATAGCAGAGCCGAGGCTCACTTGTAGGGTTTGAGGATGTCGCTGGGAGAGGTCGTCGGACGGGTCCACGCGTGGCTGAGGTGTTTGGAGCTCTCACTCTCTCTCAGTCGCCCCTTCCCCAAAAAAAGAAAAGGAAAGAAAAAATAAAACGCTCTCCTCTGTCCGTTTCTCAAGCTTTCCCCTGAACCTCTTTTGGCTAAACATCCTCTTTCTCTTTTAAAGACCACCGGCAGGCGCACATGGCTTCTGCCACCGCCAGCCTGCCGTGGCCGATTGATCCCTAACCCTAGGATCGTGCTGCGGCCTACTCTGTTTCTGTTCCTGCTAATCTGCTTATTTACGTTGTTGTTGTAGAGGTGTGGGCCACGCGAGTAAAGAAGAAGACCAGCATGTGGGCTAGCCCACGTGAGGAAAAAAAAAAGATTAAAAAAAAAAAAAAAGGGGGCCGGGCAGGCCCACCTTTAGCCTGGCCCCACTCCCTTTTTTAAAATAATAATAATTTATTAAAAAATTGTTGTAAATTTTAATATTAGTAATGCAAATGCTCCTACTATCTATATGCAACGCCGAATTTTAGTAAATTTTGCATTATTCTACCACTCAAAGCACTTTACTTTCTTTTTTTCTTTTACAAGTGGTACACTTTTTAACCACAATGATCACTTTTCTGGTGAGGTGTTGATGTGGTGGGCACATGATAGTGATGGGTGAACATGTGTTGTGACATGGCATCCAAAAAATTGGCCACATATTCACCACCTTAGCATTTTGATGGAAGATTTCCAATTTGTGTTGAATCCGGCCAAAATGCATCATTGGATTAAAAAAAGGTAAAGTTTCCTGCTCTTAATGAAAGAAATCATAATCCAATGACTTAATTGCAAGTACACTAAAAGGTCCATGAACATCCATTAAATTTACCTTGAAATTCCTAAAGATATTTGTTGCTGGAAAATTTACATTGGTGACAATTTGGAAATTCATATATCTGAAGGGCAATCAGCTTTCAGTCTCCCCATTATTGTTACTGACGAACAATCATCATATTCAAAACAAACATTCTAAAAGTATGAAATTGCAATTTCACGTATGGTTATTGCACACTAAGTAATCCAAGTCTTCCATAGAGTTAAATTCATGAACATCAAGAACCAACAAGTTCTCCAGGATTGAAAACATTAGCAATATCTCTTAAGCGAAAGTCGCAATAATGACAAACTATGGAGGCCGGTGGAAATATTGCTCGAGGGAAACGACAGATGTGTCCGGAAAATCTAAAACTAACAAGATTCATGAGACCATGAACAATCTGGATGCTAGATGCACCAAAACAAAGATCAATAAAAGAAGCTTGGGTGACTATCAAATTTGTTAGTGGTTCCAATAAAAAATAGTTTTTGAACATGGGAAAGAGAACAAATTGTCATGGGCAATTTACAAATAACATGGATGAATGTAGGTCCAAGATCCTCATATGATATCGTCTCCCAATTTCATCAAAGATTTTCCATCCGACCCATAGACTTGGAATGGAAACCTCAATAACCTCTAGTGGTCCAATAGTATTGGGTAACTTTCTTATAGATGAGCTATCCATCCTAATTAATTTAGTGCCCTTAACTTGAAAGACTATGACAAGTTATATGAATGGGTCTAGTTGATTGAAAGGGAAGTGTCTGAGCAAGCAGCCATATTTGGATTGTTGTATGCCTATAATCGAGACCACCATCTGTTTACTTGCAAAATATAGATCATTTTCTTCCATTCTTTCAAAAGCTTATTTGAACTTTATGGTAGTGTCTAACATGAGATAAGTGGAGTTTCATCTTGTCACACCCCGAACCTCGGGCATGCGCACATCCCTCGGCGGTTGATTAAAAATGCGACGTCCCAAGACGCGTCACCGACCCATTCTTTTTATCTTTCAATTAAACACATGCGGAAGTGAATTAAATACCGTAGTTAGTAATTCATGCTTAGGTGTCCTATAGAATCTTAGGTTATGATGAGTCTAAATTGAGCCTTACGAGAGCAAGTCAATAAGTGGTCCAATAAGAAGATGGCAAATGTTCTCTTAAGATCCTAGGCATGCCACCTTGCAAACTAGGCTTGTGTCACGGCCCGAAAGAAAGCTGATCCAAGAGGTTCCTATGGGACGGCTGTGACACATCTATGGATCAAGCGACCTTCGACTTGTATCCCCGAGTCTTAGGGTTTTCTCAAGTCTTCTAAAATACTCCTTGGGGTGGGCAATACGGTAATTGTATTTGTATGTAATAAATGCGAGTAGTTGGTGGTTGGGAGATCTAATCTCCACCGTTAGATCGAGGAGATATTTACGGATATGGTTTGCCTTGTATTTGTATATATAAGGGTCTCCTCCCCCTTATTGTACTCATCTCATTCACAAATAATACAATCTAGAGCTTCTTTTTCTAGAGTTTCTCTTTCTAAAGATCCTTGTGAGTTGAGTGTTGTGAAAGGCTGCTTGGGAGAAATCCTAAAGTCGCATGAGCAAGGAACACTAGATCGATTGGCCCGTGACAAGTGGTATCAAAGCAAGTTGTTCCAAGTGCAATGGCTGATCCACGATCCAATGAGGCATTCGCCATGGGTGGTGATTGCGTTGATCGTGGGAGGAACGCCGAGAAGGCCAAGGGAAAGAAGAGCCGTGGTGGCTTGAGTTCGAGGGATCCAATAGGGGATCTTGTGCATCACATGACAAAGCTAGAGTTGTTTGTCACCGATGTCCAAGGATCGGTCGATGACTTGACCTAGACCGTAGATGGAGTGGATCGCTGGAAGGGAGGAGCTCGTAGCTTCAGTGCAAGAGCTCAAGACCGGCATGGGAGAGCTCCGACACGAGTTGCTGGGGACCCTAAAGGAAGAACTCGCACAACGGGACGAATCCCTAGAGGCCATGATGGCGGCCATGTGCACGGAGATAGCGGAGCTCAAAGGTAAGCTCACTGAATTGGAAGTAGCATGCGTGAACGGGTGATCACCATGTAAGGTCCACGAACGGACGCACCCAAGTTGAAGGAATTCTAGGGCTCGCGGGTGGCCAAAGACGTGGACAATTTCCTCTAGTATATGGAGCGATACTTCCAAGTCATGGGGATCAACGACGAGCAATCACGGGTAAATACTGCATCTATGTACTTGGCTAATAATGCATTGTTGTGGTGGCGTTGTCGGTTGGATGATAGGTGTGGGGATCTTATCTCAACCTGGGGTAGATTCGTTGAAGAGTTTTGACGAAACTACTATCTCACTTATGTGGAGGAAAAAGCTCGTGATGAGTTGAAGTGTCTCGAGCAAAAGGGTGGTGTGCACGACTACATCAAGCGGTTTTGGAGTTGCTTCTCCAAATCCCTTTGATGAACAAGACCGAAGTGTACTACCAGTTCATGAGTGGTCTCAAACCATGGACCAAACAGGAGTTGAAGAGGTTCAACGTGGGAGATCTCATAATGGCCATGACCATAGCCAAATCGATCGTGGAGTATAAGGCGCCTTCCACATCCCGATTGGACTCTCGTATGAGGGATAAAGCCATTGGTGGGGGAGATCGGGGCAAATACAACCGCCCGACTGGAGGTAGACCATCGGCTAGTCCTCACAAGGCTTATGTGGAGTCGAGCGGAGGAGGACAAAGGAAGGTACGCTCATATAAATGCTTCTTTTGTGATGGTCCGCACATGGCGAGAGATTGCCTGAACAAGGCCAAGCTGGCGCTCTTTGCAAAGAAGAAGAGCCTAAGAAGAGTCGCGGTTGGGTTCGCTACAATTCCTTAGCACGATCAAGTCCAAGAAGGCGAAGGAGCCTAAAGGCTTGATGTTCGTGAACTTGAAGATCGAAGCAACCACGATGAGTGCACTTGTGGACATGGGAGCATCTGATCTGTTCATCTCGGATGAGGCCGCGAAGAAACTTAACCTACGGGTTGAGAAAGGAGCCAAGTGGCTCAAGACGGTGAATTCCAAGGAAGTCCCTGCAATCGGTGTCGCAAGGGATGTAGAGCTACAACTCGGGCCATGGAAGAGCAAGGAAACTCTAGTGGTACTTCCCCCTAACAACTACGACTTTGTCATTGGGATTAAATTACTAGATAAGATCCATGCTACTATATTGCCTTTTGTCGAGTGTATATGCGTGTTAGACAAGCATTGTCAATGTGTTATCCCGATCCACCATGAATTGGACCGTGATCGAAAAATGATTTCGACTATGCAACTCACCAAGGGAGCGAGAAAGGGTGAGGTGACCATCCTAGCGACCTTGAAGGCGGAGGACAAGAAGGGTGAAGGGAACGAGGTCCTGACGGAGGTGACCCACATCCTCAACATGTTCAAGGAGGTGATGCCCCCTGAGTTGCCAAAGCAACTACTGCCTCAAAGAGAGGTGGATCATCGGATCGAGTTAGTGCCTGAAGCTCAACCGCCTGCCATGGCGTCGTATCGCATGGCACCCCCAAATTGGAAGAGTTGAGGAAGCAATTGAAAGAGCTGCTCGATGTGGGTTATATTCGGCCGTCCAAGGCTCCATTCGATGCGCTAATCCTATTTCAGAAGAAGCATGATGGGTTACTCCGGATGTGCATCGACTACCGGGTGCTAAACAAGCTAACTATGAAGAACAAATACCTAATCCCGCTCATTGCGGATCTCTTTAATCAACTCGGTGGAGCTCAATGTTTCACCAAGTTGGATCTTCGATCGGGCTACTACCAAGTTCGGATCGTTGAAGGGGACGAGCCAAAGACCGTATGCGTGACGCGATATGGATCCTACGAGTTCCTCACGATGTCGTTCGGCCTGACCAACGCTCTAGATACATTTTGTATGCTCATGAATAAGGTACTCCACCTTTCCCTAGATCGGTTTGTAGTGGTTTACCTAGATGATATTGTAGTATATAGTCGGATGCTCGTGGAGCATGTCAAACATCTAAGGCAAGTCTTCCAAGTATTGCACGAGAATGACTTGTATGTCAAGCACAAGAAGTATGCCTTTGCCCAAAAGGAAGTTCCATTCTTGGGGCACATCGTCAGGGGTGGGCGAGTGTGAATGGACAAGGCGAAGATTCAATCAATCATCAAATGGGAGCCGCCGACGAAGGTGACAGGGTTGAGGTCATTCCTTGGCCTCACCAACTACTATCGGCGCTTCATCCGAAGTTACTCAAGCATCACTACGCCACTCACGGACCTGCTGAAGAAGGAGAAGCCATAGGAGTGGACGGATCGATGCCAAATGGCTTTCGATCGATTGAAGAAGGCCATGACCAAGGAGCCAGTGTTGGCGTTGCCCGACCACACGAAGCCTTATGAGGTAAAGACTAACGCATTGGATTTTGCTATTGGTGGCGTTCTTGTGCAGGATGGGCATCCGGTGGCGTATAAGTCTCGAAAGTTGAATGATACCAAGTGTCGGTATATCGTTCAAGAGAAGGAGATGACAGCGGTGGTCCATTGCCTTTGGACGTGAGGCACTATCTCCTGGGATCGAAGTTCATCGTGAGGACATACAACATAGCCACGAGTCACTTCTAGACCTAGAAGAAGTTGAGTCCAAAGCAAGCTCAATGGTAGAATTTCCTTGCGGAGTTCGACTATGTGCTAGAGTACAAGCTGGGGAAGGCCAACTTCGTGGCGGATGCACTAAGTCGGAAGATGGAGCTGATGAGCAGCATGGTGAGTCAACTAGCTGTCCTTGGATCGACCACATCAAAGAGGGGTTGAAGCATGATCCAAGAGCTCAAGCGCTCATTGGGTATGCAAAGGAAGGCAAGACCCAACAATTCTAGTATGAGGACAAGCTCCTCTACACCAAAGGAAGACGATTGTATGTGCCATTCCATGGGAAGTTGAGGAATGAGATCTTACGCGAGTACCACGACTTGAAGTGGGCGGGTCATCTAAGGATCCACCGCACGTTGGCCCTTGTCGAAGATCGGTACTACTGGCCTTAAATACGAGACGACATGGAAGCTTATGTGAAGACTTGTTTGGTGTGCCAACAAGATAAGCTGGAGCAACGTTCGTCGATGGGCTTGTTAAGCCGCTTCCCATTCCAACTTGTCCATGCGAAAGTGTTTCCATGGACTTCATCATCAACCTGCCAAAGTCTGAAGGGTGTCGGACTCTCATGGTCGTGGTGGACAGGTTCTCCAAGTACGCAAATTTTGTGCCTACGACAAATGATTGCTCGGTCGAGGAGGTGGCCAAGCTATTCATGAAGCATGTGGTCAAGTATTGGGAGTCCTGCAAACGATTGTGAGCAATTGTGATCCTCGCTTCACGGGGCGTTTCTAGTCCGAGTTGTTCAAGCTGCTAGGTCGGAGCTAAATATGTCTACAAGTTTGCATCCCCAAACTGATGGTCAGACAGAGCGGGTCAATGCACTCTTGAAAATTTACCTCCGACACTATGTGAGTACAACGCAAGTGAATTGGGCGAAATTGATCAACGTAGCCCAATTCTCCTACAACTTGCAGCGAGCGAGTCGATCGGTCAGAGCCCATTCGAGATCGCAACTAGGCAGCAACCAAACACCCTGAGTGCAATCACATCGGGTTATCGAGGGAGTAGTCCGCCCACATATAAGTTCGCCAAAGATTGGCAGGAGCAAGCTGATCTAGCATGGTCATGTCTACACAAAGCTTCCAAGTGCATGAAGAAGTGGTCGACAAGAAGCGACGGCACATGGAGTTCCAAGTTGGGGACCAAGTGTTGGCCAAGCTGCACACCGTTCTTCGATACAAGGACGTGCACAAGGGGTTGATCCGTCGCTACGAGGGGCCATTTCGTGTGCTGCAACGGGTCGGGAAAGTCGCATACAAGCTAGAGTTACCACCAAAACTCAAGGTACATCCGGTTTTCCATGTGAGTATGCTTTAAGCCTTTCCAGGTTGATGAGAAAGATCCGGATTGAGGGGAGTCACATCGGGTGCCACTCGAGGCAAAAACCTCATATGATCGAGAAGTCGAGAGCATCATGGCGGATCGAGTCATACGAAAATGGTATTGCGCGCCGAAGTGAGAGTACTTGGTCCGATGGAAGGGTCTTCCGAAGAGTGAAGCAAGTTGAGAGCCAGCAAAAGCTTTTTGGCAGTTCAAATAGGAGATTGATACATTTCATGCCAAAGACACGATGAGGGCATCGCTTGATTAGGTGGGCGAGAATGTCACGGCCCGAAAGAAAGTCGATCTAAGAGGTTCCTATGGGACAGACTGTGACACATCTATGGACCAAGTGACCCTTGGCTTGTATCCCTAAGTCCTAGGGTTTTCTCGAGTCTTCTAGAATACTCCTAGGGGCAGGCGATACGGTAATTATATTCGTATGTAATAAATGCGGGTAGTTGGTAGTTAATGAGATCTAATCTCCACCGTTAGATCGAGGAGAGATCTATGGATACGGTTTGCCTTGTATTTGTACATATAGGAGTTTCATTCCCCTCATTGTACTCATCTCATTCACAAGTAATACAATCCAGAGCTTCTCTCTCTAGAGTTTCTTTCTCTAAAGATCCTTGTGAGTTAAGTGTTGTGAAAGGCTGCTTGGGAGAAATCCTAAGGCCGCATGGGCAAGGAAACGCTAGATCGATCGGCCCGTGACACTTGCACCTTGATACCATAGCCATGTCACTTCAAGAAATGTGATTGGGCCACTTGGATAAGTAATGATGGTGCCGAGTAGTATAAATAGGAGGATCCCTCCTCATTTTTGACCATGCCATTCACTTTCTCCTTTCCTCCTCTATTTCCTTTCTCTCAGCCTTTTATCCTCAATCCCTCAAGCTAATCTAAGTTGGTCTTCAAGGTTGCCAAGGTAAGTAAGATTCCTATGTCTCCTCTAGGGCGGTAGTCTCCATTGTCAAGTCTAGTTAGGTGCTCACTCATCAAAGCCGTGGATAGGATGTTGGATCTTTTGTGTGGTTTTGTTCATGTTCGTGCTTGAACATGTGCTTGAGTTGTTCACGCTCGGAATGAGGCTAAGGTTCGTTCGAGTTGAGTTCATCGCAAGACAAAGTTGCCCAAGCCATAAAGCCTTGGTTTTGGCATAAATAGGATGCCGAGTCCAAGTCTCACTTGGTGCAGGGGTCACCTAAGGCCGCAAGGTCCTAAGTTGACATTGAGGCATGTCGATCTTATATCTTGATTAGTATGGGGATTGCCCAAATTCACGCGATCTTGGTAAGGCACCAAGCATGCCTATTTCTATAGTCCAAGTGGACGTGGAGACTTTGTGCTTAGCATTGAATCAACCGCGAGCTGAGGTTCATTCTTGATACATGTGCATTCACATCGGGTTGTAGCCGAGGTCCGTCAAGCTTGGGATCGTCACTAAAGCCAGGTGTACCCAAGCCTCGAGGTCTTGGACATCAGTATTAAGGTGCACCATTTTTTAGCCTTGTTCGGTACAAGGATTGGCGCTAAGTAATTGATTGAAGTTACGAACCACAGATCATTCCTGACATATTTGCTAGTAAAGTATAAGAAACTCAAGACACACACGAATGAATGAGCATGCCTTTGGGCCATGCATGTGTCAACTAAGAGAAAAGATAAGAACCGGCTTGTATGATGCATTTATGCATGCACTTAAAGAGGAAAAAGCATCCGTCACCACACAGTGTTGGCGGCGATGCCTCGTTCATTGAACGAGATGCCTCGATTGGACCAAGATGCCTTGATTGAGCCAGGATGCCTAGGTTTTGAACCCGGAAGCCTCGAAAAGCTAGCCCTGAGAAGCCTCGGTCGAGCCGAGATGCCCTGGTCGAGCTAAGAAGCCTAGCAAGAAGCTGGAAGTCCCAGTCGAGCCGAGAGGGCTTGGTCGAGCCAAGACAACACTAAATGAATTTGCATGATTGTCGGTATTTGCATAAGTATGATGTGTTTATATATTTATTGATAAGCCAAAGGTAAGTATGCATTGAAGCATGTTGCAATGGACATTTGCATGTAGTCAAGGGTAGCAACAAGTTTGCTATTAATTTGCCATCGACATTGTTTGCGAGTGTTGTACTTGCTAAGCTTCGATGATGAGATGCTTTACTAGTAGAAAACTAGGAATTTTACTTATTAAGTTTCCCAAAACTCATCCCTTATCTTTCAGTCTTGTAGGCATGGAAGTCTCTCGTCAATTTTAGGAGCTGCAGTCATGCTAGAGAAGATAGGATTTCCCTGGCCTATGCGGAAAACTTGTAGTGTGATGCAAAAAGAAAAGAGGGCTCGTAGAGAAAGGGCTTGTAAAAGTACTGTTATAATATAAGTCAATGTGTTCAGTATGATGTATGTCACAATCTTCCAGCTGTTGTTTGTCCTAGGAGTTATTTGTTCACGTTTCCACATGTGCATGATAACAAGATAAAAAGAATCGGGATGGCGACGAGCCTAGGACATCGCGAAAAATAACCCTTGCTGGTCGTGATCCTGGGGATGGAGTTAGGGTCATGACAATTTTTGGTATCAGAGCAAGGGTTATTATCAAGAGTCATAAGGTGCACTGGGAGTCATGGGATAGAAAATTAGAGGATCACATGCATGATATGTGATTGCTTGCTTGATTGTTCTTTCTCTATGAAGTGATGATTACTAATTCTGATTGTATCGTAGATAATTTCTCTAGAACTCTATAGATGTATTCTTTAACAGCCAGTATGAGTTCCCAAGATCCAGCGACTACCCATAGAAAATCAGCTTAGGACCCGAATGCTTCGAAAGGAAAATCAAGACAGGATCCCCAACTTGATGGAATTCTACAAGTTCTAACTAATGTTGAGAGCTTGATGGAACAACAGGTTCAACAGCAACGAGCCTCTATTTCCACTAAGACTTTGATGTTTGGAAACAAAAATAGAAATGGCGAATGCCCTATGCAAGAACTAGTTGAACAGTTCATAAAGCTGCAACCTCCAAAGTTTTCCGGGATGAGCCGAAGAAGTTTAAATCAGAGTGGCACAGCAAAAGCAAGGTGGAGTTGAAGTTTCCAACATGGGATTGGACAAGCAAAGGTCCATCATGGGATACATCTTTACTCTTATAAGTGGAGCTATTTTGTGGAGAACAATGCTTCAATTTACTATAGCATTGTCTACAACCTAAGCTAAGTATATGGCAATAATTGAGGTTGAGAAGGAGAGAATATGACTGACTAGTTTGGTTACGGAGTTGGGTTTAAAGCAAGAAAGTGTTGCACCATATTGCGATAGCCAAAGTGCATATGTCTCGTGAAGAATCAGGAACGAAACACGTTGAAGTTCGGTACCACAAGATTCGAGAATTTATGGAGAATGGTAACATTGTTTTGAAGAAAATCCATACTACAGATAATCCTACGGATATGCTCATGAAGACGGTTACTACGGAGAAGTTCAAGTCTTGCATGGACTTGATTTCTCTCACTCATCATTGAAGTTGATGAAGACAGCACCGGTCTAGGTGCGGGCAGGCATACCTTTGCAAGGTATGGTAGAAGGAGAGGTATATTCATTTTCTTGGTTTGAGTAGAGGCTTGTGGTTTATTCAAGCCAAAGGTGGAGATTCGTTGATGTTGTCTTGAATTCCACGAAGTTTTGATTGATAAGAGACTTGGAAAATTCGATTGGGAAGTCTAGGAAGGGTTGGAATGGCAGCTACCGATTGGTTGACTAGCCAGTCGACCAATGGCCAGATTGGTCGATCGGAGTGAAAAAATTCAATTTTCTGCGGATTGCTTGCAGCCTACACGTGTCTAGATATATTTCCTATTTTTGACCTATATGCATGGGATTTCATGGGAAATAGTCCTAATTCAATGTAACTGAGATATGTCATGATATTCTTGATATTTGGGGGATAATCAATAAAGGTTTATTAGTTAGTTTCTTAAACTAATAAGATCTTTAGGGTGGAATTCTTTCCAATTGGAATTAGGGAAGGGGGATCTAAAGATCTATTTATTGAGCATTGTACCTTGTATCTAAATATACTCTTTAATAAGAGATCGTCTCTCTCTCCATGGACGTACGTGGATTTTCGCTGAATTATGTAAATTTCCGTGTTCTTGATTATTTTATTTTATTTTTTCATCTTATCTAGTTAGGGTGCTCATCTGCAAAATATAATCTAGATCGAGGAGTTGTTAAGCCGTGCAAACACTAACCCAAGCGTTAGGGAATTTTGGTTTGTGAACTCGTATAAACTGCATATGTTTAGGTATGTCCCTCTCTTCTCACTGTCTCATTCTAATTCAGAAAGTCTCACCTGCATTTTTAACATCTTTTTGCCCGGAATATAGTGAAGCCATGCTAAAGTAAAAATAGGGAAATTTTCAATGCATGCAGGAGTTGGCCATAGACATAAAATCTAATGGTTATGCTAATAATTAATATAGCATAATGATAATAACATGGCTAGATAAGCCCAAAACAACGTCTTTTTTAAATTTATTTTTTAAATTTAATTTAATTAATATTTAATTAATAAATTCAAGGACTGAACGACATCATTTTGTACATTGATTGCTAAGTGAACATTTCGGCAAGTCATGTACACTACGTCGGATTTTTTGGCAAGTCTCGTTAGAGTTGGTACTTCAATATCTTTTTTTTTTTTTTTTAAGTGGCATTTAAGTGTATATTTTGGAAGTTTTAGCACTTACTGTTCACCCATGCCAAATTTTGGCAATTAAGGTGTACTTTTACCAAGTTTGGTCTAATTCATCATTGACGTACTTTAAGTCCATCACAAGTGTTAAATTCATTTAAATGGGTTATAATGTGTGTTGTCAACCACTTGAAATTGAAACATCATTTTCAGTAGATTTGAGCCCTTCATCTAATAAAGGGCCTCAAATTTTGCCTGTTGCGGTATTCTTCGCTTCAACTACTTTATTCAACACCTCATCCAACAAATTCAATAGGATTATGCTCTTCCCTTCTATGTCAAGTCTACCTTATTCATCTCTTTCTTCATTTTAGGCATTTTATTCATGCCATCCAATGCCTTTGTCGAACCTTTGATATTAACAGGACATACATATTATTCTCCATAGCCAAAAGTTGTTCATTCCACTAAACTTCCAATCTCTTCTCTCACGTTAGAGATAATTGCATTAATAGTAATCTAGACAATGATATAACAAACAAAATGTGACATCCTGATTTTTGACCCTGTTTCTAAATGAATTGAGCTTTTTATCGACGCATCTATAGTCTTTTTCTCTAAGCTAATCACTCACAAGATAATTGATCTACCAGGTGAAGCCATTAAGGGATATGAACGTGACCGACTTGAGAATTCAACTAGAAATCAATTGTTTGACCGTTCTAATTTGCAAGGGTCAATACGGCCTCGTTAAAATCAATTAAAACAGATATAGGTCGATTTGATGGAGGCATTTAATTAAATTGTGGGTGATTCCACCTAATTGCAAAATTTGCGTTAAATGGCATTAAACCTATTTTTCTTTCGATTATGTACTCAGTGCCCGTAATTGAAACCTTGAAATTTTTACAACAACTGAGAGTCGCCTATGAGTCGGACATGCACATTGTAGATCGAAAATAATTGACCACGGGTCAAACACGCTAAAAATTCCTAAAAGCTACCCGGTAGGTTAGGTCTCGCTAAAATCGCATCCGATTGAAATTAACACGAAATTGAACCCGGTTTCAGGAATTTAAAGTTCTAGCGTGTCACGATTTATTTTTAGAACGTCGACTCATCATTTGAAGAATTTTTAGCATGCCATCCAATGCCCCTAGACCAACCTTCGATTCAGCCACAGAACCAAAGTTCCAGCTTAGAGCTGAAGCTTCGTGGGCCATTTTCGGGCCCTTCCGAGCCTTCTTGGGTGCCACCATAGGCCCGAGTCTTGCTCGCCTTCGCGTCGCTATCCCGTGAACTCATCGGTTCATTAAACCGATGAGTTTACCTTCTAAACCTTAATTAGGATGTTAATTATGCTTAGGGGAGGGTTAGATTAGGCTAAGTGGGATTAGTGTAATTAGTTAGCTTGTTTAGTTAAATTTGATTAACTAGTTAGGCCAATTAGGTGGTTAGTTTATTTAGTTAGTTAGTTTAGTAGGTTATGTACATCTAGCTTAGGTGGATTAATTTAATTAGTCCAATTATGTGGTTAGATTAGTGTTTATTGCTTAATTAGTGATTTGATTTAATTATTTTGTAATTTATTTATTTAAATGCAATTTATTTAATTATTTATTAAGTAGTGGAAATTATATGGGGATAGCCGGTTGTTAGAATTTGTGTAGATTGTCGTATTGTAGTTGGTTTGTGCAATTGAGTGCTAATTTATGTAATTGGATGATGATTGATGATTTTTTATTTATTAATTCAAAAATATGGTATTTTGGTATTTAATTATAAAAATACCAGGTGTCGGTTTTTTACGCCGAAAAGGTTTTAAGTACTATATAAAATCGTGAAATTTTAAAATAGGAGAATAACATGCTTTGTTATTCGATTTGACCGTGTGTCCACCCGCACCTATTTTACTTGATGTTTTTAATATGAAGAAAATGGGCTAAGCACATTATTTAAATTGAGGCACGATGTCCTTGGCTGAGATTGGATGTGCGTGTGATCGTTATGAGAACCCGTCACGAGCTTTTACGCCGAACAATACTCCTTCGGGAATGCCCCAAGTCAACAGATGCTAGTCACAGTGAAGACTATGCCAATGCTCCTTCGGGAATGCCATTTAAAGGTAGATGTTATTGTGCTCAATGGTGCAAGACAACGCCCGGTTATGCCAAATGACCGCTAACTGTTGAGTTGGATGTGGCTGTTGGGTAGTAATTAATTAGAATGCTTGAATGATTGATATAACCACGCCTAATTATGGGACAAAATTGTGTGGCACGGAATGAGACATGTCATAACGATTTGGTATATAATCGGGACCCCTTGATTGATTGATTTATGAAAGTGAAACGTTTCAATTATCAAATGTATTTACTACATACATATGTTATATGAGTTGTACTGACGTGCAGGGAGGTGCTAAGGCGAGGTAAGTCTCATATGATGTGTGTATAGGCTGCCTTTAGGTGTATTATCTTCCTAATTAGGGTTTAGGGTATGGACTCACTAAGACATTATCTCTCCCCATCGTGGTTTATAATTTTCAAGTCCTTAGATGGAGGTATGATAGGTACGATATGGGGTCCCGCAAACAATGGATTTTGAGCACACCTTATTCCCTATTCCTAGGACCACCTTGACCCGAGAGCTAGTTGAGTCCGTGATATGGGTTGATGAGGGCCTACCTCAATTGGTACCTCATCGATTCATAGCATGGTTCATTGGCTTTTGACAAGGGTGTCGGGAGGGTCCCCTTTTAGGGTTTTGATGGGCCTCCCGTTAGGGACTAGGGAATGAAAAGTAGGACATCCTATGGATCTCGACACTCTAATGGTGTCATGGTGGACCTGGAGCCCATGGACGAGGTGTCTAGTGCCTAGATGGCTTAGTAGCTCTTTTTGATTTAGACTCTTTTGTATATAAACCCGGTTTGTTTATAAAATATGTTTTGTGAATTGACTGTCCTGCTTTTCTATCCCATGTTTGTTTGTTGTCTAGAGATTTTTATTTCGCTTCCGTATGTGCATTAAAATGAATGGGTTGGTGACGCACCTAGGAACGTTGCAATTTGATTGACCACCAAAAGATGTGCGCGCGCTTGTTGTTCTAGGCGTGACATTGCCGCCCGGAGTAGTATCAAGCTGGTTTATGTTTGGAGTGATAAGGTGCAATAAGTCATGGGATAGTTAATAGGAAAGACTTTTTTCTTATGCTGATGCATGTGATTGATAGCTTATTGGTAGGTTGTTTTGTGGGTCGCTCAATTTCTAATTCTGTTGGGATTTGAAAACAGGTTTAGTAAAGAGTCTGCAAGATGAGTGACCAGGAGTAGAGAACTCCTAGAAAGATGACAATAGGATCTATCATTCGGGCTAAGACGCCAACTAGGGTCGGTGCCCAAGGAAGAGCGCGGGCTCAAGCCAGCGTAAGTGGTATAGTACCACCACAGGTCGGTGCTGGTGTAGCAGCACCTGGCGATCCTAGAATCGATGGGATCGTGCAGGCGCTTGAGACACTAGGAAACGTGGTAGGGCAGTAAGCCCAAAATCAAGTTGCCGCCACCGTCGCTACAGCCAGCCGCTACCGCTGCCACCACTGCTACCGCCAATGCCGCCATTGATGCCGCACCTACCGAGGTTCCACCTGGGAACGTGATTGCTTGATCGATCGATGCATAAGCTTGTAGAGCAGTTTCTGAAGCTGAACCTGCCGAGGTTCGCAGGAGCAGGTGATCCTGAGGTTGCAACCCTCTAGATCCAAGAGTTGAAGAAAGCCTTTGCACTGCTGAAGTGCTTGGAGGAAGAAAAGGTGGTCCTTGCAGTCTACCAATTGCAGGGAAATGCAAGTACCTGGTGGAGGGCCACCAGAGGAAGTGTATTTCTAGAAGGAATGGTCCCGGTGTGGAACGCCTTCGTTGGAACTTTTAATGGGAAATATTTCTCTAGTTGTGCTAGGGAACAGAAGATGGTGGAATTCCAATGCCTTTTCAAGCTCTAGTGCTTATAGACCAATACGATGCGAGGTTTGCCGAATTGTCTCAGTATGTGCCAAGACTGATCGAGGATCTTGAGGACAAAGTGAAGGAGGTTTAGGGATGGCCTCCGACTAGAGCTGAAAGATCCACTGGTGTCGTTCGATCTGAAAGATTACAATGAGCCATATGGACGGGCCCAACTGATAAAGAGGAACTTGAACGAATGAGCCACCACATCTAGGTTAGCGATTCGGGTCTAACCTGGGATGGAAATTGGTTTGTGAAGAAGCCAATGACCGGAGGAAGGTATCCTACTCCGCCCAACAGAAGGGTGGGATTGGAAAGTCAACGCCAAGCCAGAATGGTGTGTGTCGCTTCTGTGGAAGACGAAATGGATCGGCCCCAGTGCCATTCTAGGATGGGTGCTTGCTATGGGTATGGCTAGCAGGGTCACCAAGTCAAGAATTGTCCCTAAAGACCAATAGGATCGCAGTTGCCGCCACCGCCGCCACCGATGGGTCAGAATAAAGGGTATGCGCCACAGAATGCACCGCAGGGCAGATTTAACAAGCCTCTAGCTCAAGGAAAGGTGTATGCTGCCACCCCACGACAGGTAGAGGACTCACTTGATGTGGTCACAGATCCGGTCTCACTGAACAACCATGCTACTTATGCTTTATTTGATCTTGGAGCTACTCATTCATTTATAACTGAGCAGTACGTTAAGTTGGTAGGGTTGAGTCCTGAATTGTTGGGGTCAGTTGTTAGTATATCTACCCCCATTAAAGGATAAGGTGTTGTCTCACGTAGGCTGTCCTGGTTGCAAGTTAGTTATTGGTGAGCGAGAGGGAATGATAAACTTGATAGTCCTAGCCATGTATGATTTTGATGTGATAATTGGCATGGACTGGCTCACCAAGCAAAGAGCTATTGTAGACTATTATCGTAAAATGACTCAGTTTAACCCGTTAGCGGGTAAGAGTTTCGAGTTTGTTGGGTGTTAAGGATGACCCTCGATTACCTTAATCTCGTCGCTTGAGGCAATTCATTTGTTAGACAAGGGTTGCCCAAGGTTACTTGGCGACTGTCATGGATACGACAGTTGAGGAGCAGAAGATCGAAGACATTGCAATTGTGCAAGAGTTTCCAAATGTGTTTCCGAAAGAATTACTTGGTCCACCCCTAGAAAGGGAGATCGAGTTCGTAATTGAGTTGGCCCCCGGGACGTAGCCAATCTCTAAGGCTCCTTACTGCATGGCGTTGTCAGAATTGAAGGAACTAAAGGTGCAGATGCAGGAGTTGTTGGATAAGGGATTCATACATCCCAGTGCATCGCCTTAGGGAGCACTAGTCCTGCTCATGAAGAAGAAGGATGGTTCGTTGCGTCTTTGCATTGACTATTGGCAACTCAATCAGGTGACAATCAAGAACAAGTACCCATTGCCGAGGATTGACGATGTGGCACCCCTCGACGGCCCCCGATCCGATTAGGGTCACCACAGTTCGCTTACCTTTCACTTTCCCTATTAACATGTCACTCTGATACCATTTCAATTACAGCGGGTTCATACAACCTGGGGGTTTACATCTTTTAGATTGGTCCCTTGCGCAGTTCATATACGGAAGCACATCCAACAACTCCCCTCTCTATATTTAGAAAACGATGCACACCAACTAAACATCTTATAAAAATTAAAGCCAAACACTTTTATTTACTTAAACCAGATAGACATCATTCATCGGTACATCAAAATGCCGCAGTCTTCTATACTCGGCTATACTTCAAAAGATGACCGACATCTCCTCCCACAATTGTATGCTTAAGGTCCATCAACTAGTGTCGGCATCCAAAAGTTCCCTCCTTTGCTATCCTTCTCCTCGCGGTCATATCCAACCGCTCAATCCATCTATTAATCTGAAATGTTGGTCCCCGAAGGGGTGAGTACAACCACTCAGCAAGTAAAGGACCAATAAACCACTCAATACATCATGCCACGCAATCAACACAATCATAGCATCACTTGTCATACAAGCATCCATGCACAACTTACCTTGGTATCATGCACATGTCATCATACCTCATGTACCATCATCATCATATAGTCATCACCATCATATCATACACTTATCATCATCATGTCACATATACCATCATCATCATATTACATGTACCATCATCATTACCATGCATCCATGCATATAACATCATCATCATATCATATGTACCATCATCGTTACCATGCATACATGCATATAACATCATCATCATATCACATGTACCATCATCATTAACATGCATCCATGCACATATCATCATCATATCACACGTACCATCATCATTACCATGCATCCATGCACATCTCATCATATCATGCATATATCATCATGCATAATTCAATTTCACTTTCATTTTGGACCGCCACATTTCTCTTTCCCGGGACCAATGTTTGCATCCCACATTCATCACTCGCGCCCAATCCTGGCATTGCAAGAACCATCCGGGCATGTATCCAAGATACAACCGGGCATCTGGCCCCTCCACATTCCGGGCATCTCGCATCCCAACTGGCATCACGAGGAACCTCCGGGCATGTATTCAAAATACAACCGGGCATCCAAAGGGCATCGACTCATTCGAACCTCTGGGCATCTCGCATCCCACCTGGCATCACGAGGAATCTCTGGGGCTCGCCATGAAAATGGTTACGCCTACCCTCCGGGCATGCATCATGATACAACCCCTCACCCTCCAGGCATGTATCATAATACAACCAGGCATCCCGACACTCCCGGGGAAAACCAGGCATCCAAAGGGCATCGACTCATTCGAACCTATGGGCATCCCGACTCCCGGGGCATCGTCAGCTCACACCTCCGACGGTATCATCATCATCATAATTTATATTCACATTCATGGCTCAATTTCAACATGGCATCTAATGTGATGGCAAACAAGATCATTTTCATCATTTGGTTCATATATGCATTTCCAATCATCAACATACATGCAGTAGGATCCAATCACTTATGTCAATACAATCCATGGGGTCCATGCAACATAGAATAATCCATACATCACGACCTTTTTGAGATTTACCAAATTCCAGCTTGTACCATTTTAGAAAATATTTAAATTAAATACCCATATGATTCTCAAAAATCATGAAATCAAGACATGTGATAGAGAAGACAATAAGATAATAATTCCATGAAAAATACATGCCCAATAGAGTTCCACACAAAAGATATAATCCACACAAATACAGCATGCAATTTCGGATAGAAACAGAATGTGCAGTTTTCGAAATAATTCGATTAAAATACCTGAACGACCTCCGAAAGTTATGGAATTTTACCAGGTTATAGTTAAGACACTAAAGTATATTTTTCATGCGGACTTCTAGGCCAAATTTGTTTTAGATTGTTTTCTATAGTCATACGAAGCTTCTGGATCTAGCACCGAAACGTCCAGTGTAGTCGTCTCCGAAATACCGAGTTTTCACCCATTTATTCTTCTTCTTTTCCTCTGAAATTTGGATATTTTTTGCTTCAAGAGGTCCCCTACAACTTTAATGAAGGGATATAAGTCAAATTTCCAGAATATAGTCATCATATGGGTCCATGAAGTCTCGGGTATCCTGTACCGCGTCTCCAGATCTACGGTTTTCAAGAGTAAGTTGATTCACTAGGCTAAACTTGTTAATTTTACTTCAAATTTGAGTATGTTAAAATTAAAGATGTTCTCTAAAATTTTCGTGAAGAAGTATAAAAGAGATTCTTAGTAAAAATCAACATGCAACCACGAATCCACCGAAAGGTCAGTGAAATCGTTCCAGATCTGGTGTCTTCGTAGGATGAGGGTTTTACCCATTAAATCTCCATTATTTTGTCCCAAATTTTATTATGTTGTAGTTTAAGATGTTAGCTACAACTTTCATGAAGGAATCAAAGTCAAAATCCAACTCAAAACATGCATGCAAGCCTTCACAAGATTCTGGGTCAGGCGGTATTCACGAAATCAGCAAGCATATTCAACAACAAGTCACATTCTAGCTTCGGTTTTGCCTATCCTAACATCCGAAATCTACCACCAACAAATCACACATGCAAGACACACATGCAAGAGTGGAAACCGATCCCAACTTGCCTCTAAGATCAAGAGAACGACGGCACACGGGCGGCAAACGGGCGGCGATGGGCGGACAGCTCCTTCTCTCGGCTTCCCCTTCTCTCTCGCCACTCCCTCTCTCTCGCAACCTCCTCTCTCTCCCTTTGGCCGAATTCTCCACCAGCCACACTCTCTCTCTCTCTCTCTCTCTTTTGGTTGTATATATATATGCATGCATTCTTAGTTTGCATGAGGGACACTTGTCCCTAAGAAGGAGACAAGTGTCTCCTTTGCCGAAGACACTTGGAGGCCATGCGGCGCCTCACTCCTCCCCTCCATGCATCGAAAACGGGCTGGGCTTATGGCCCACTTTAGGCCCATCTCACTTGGATCTAAAATCCAAACTTAAATGGCCCAAGTTTATTATTTGTTTTTTTTTATAATACATCTTAATCCTCATTTAAATAAATACCTAATTGCATAATAAAATGGCCATAAATCTTATTGCTAATTATGAATTAAATGGCTATAAAATAACTTGATGGTACTTCCATCACCTATTCATAGACTTTAATGTAACTGAAGGTCGTCATGAATTTTGGGATGCCACAGACGACTTGTTTGACCAGTTGCAGGAAGCGTCGATATTTTCTAAGATCTACTTGAGGACATGGTATCATCAGCTGAGGATCAGAAAGGAAGATATACCGAAGACAGCATTTCGTACACGTTACAACCATTATGAGTTCACTATAATGCCGTTTGGTTTGACCAACACCACAGCTGCTTTCATGGATCTGATGAATTGTGTATTCAAGGAATATCTGGATCAGTTCTTGAAAGAGTTTATCGACGATATCTGATGTACTCGAGAAGTCCTGAGGAGCACGAAAGACAATTGAGGATAGTGCTTCAGACTCTGTGAATTCATGGATTGTATGCCAAGTTCAGTAAGTACGAATTTTGGTTGACTCGTGTGGCTTTCCTAGGTCACATGATTTCAAGCGAAGGAATTTTAGTGGACCCGACCAAAATTGAAGCGGTTATTAACTAGCCAAGACCGACAACAGTGATAAAGATCAAAAGTTTATTGGGATTGGCAGGTCATTACAGACGGTCCGTGGAAGAGTTTTCAGCAATAGCCATGCCGATAACTAGATTGCTGAAGAATGAAGAGAAGTTTGTGTGAACAGACAAGTGCGAGCGTAGTTTCCAAGAGCTTAAGTAGAAGCTAACTACAGCACCAATGCTGACAATTTCATCTGGCCCTGGAGGATATGAGATCTATAGTGATACATCATTCAGAGGACTGGGTTGCATGTTAATGTAACATGGCAGAGTCGAGCATATGCGTCCCGTCAATTAAAACCTCATGAGTTGAATTACCCGACGCATGACTTAGAACTTACAGCAATTATTTTTACTCTGAAAATTTGGAGACATTATTTGTGTGGAAAAATATTACAAATCTTTACAAACCATCAGAGTCTCAAGTATTTATTATCTCGAAGAAGTTAATTATGAGACAGCGATCGTTAGATGGAACTTCCGAAGGACTATGATTGCGATATCCTATATCATCCTGGAAAAGCTAATAAAGTCGCAAATGCATTGAGTCGGAAGTCTTCGATTGCACAAATGGTGATTAAAGAGTGGATCTTACTCAAATGAGCTCGAGATTCGGTTTTCAAATTTGAGGTAGGCCACCTTTCAAGTCTTATGGCCACCCTCAGAATTGAACCGAAAGTTTAAATAAGGATCAAGACGTTGCAATTGACAGACCCTGAGATCCAAAAGATTCTGCAGGAAGATGCAGATAAGAGAAAGCCTGACTTTCAGATTTCTAAATATGGAACACTGAAGTTTCGTGGACGATTATGTGTACCTGACAATGTAAAGCTTAAAAAGGAGATTTTGTAAGAAGCTCATTGTAGCAATTACAGCATTCATCTAGGTAGTATGAAAATGTATCAGAATTTGCGTCAACACTATTGATGGACTGGTATGAAGGTGGATATCACCAAGCATGTCGCCAAGTGTCTGACGTGCCAACAAGTGAAAGCACAGCATTGTAAGCCGAGAAGATTGTTGCAACCTCTCGAGATTCCCGAGTGGAAATGGGAACACATCACAATGGATTTTGTGATGGGCTTACCAAGGAGTCAGCGAGGTAATGATTCCATTTGGGTTGTGGTTGACAGATTGAAGAAGTCTGCTCACTTCATTGCCGTATGAAAAGACTATGCATTGGACAGATATGCTGAGTTGTACGTGCGCCAGATAGTACGTTTGCATGGAGTACCAATGACGATTACTTCTGATCGAGACCCAAAGTTTATAGTGTTGGAGAAATCTTTCTGGAATATTTTGAAGCTGACAAAACGTTTCCATCAGTCTAGTCTAAAGATTTGCAGACTCTACTATTTAAAGTCGAAGACCTCTGACTGCCGGACTCAAGACTCAAAGTCTATTCTCATTGACAGGTTTGTAGTTTGTCGAAGAAGGTCTATCCAGGGGCGAGTGTTTCTTTAAGGATTTGATCTTATCGACTGACGAAGATCTCTTGGCTGGATATGACATAACGGATTACTTTATTCGAATCAAGATTGATTAAAGATCCAATGATTGGCGAAGTATACTTGGAAGGTTCTACTTATGGAAACCGAGATCGTGATTGTATGGGCGAGCAGGATTGATGGGCTATCGACATGTTTCTTTAATAGCTCAAATGATCTTCCAAATTGATTCTGTCCAACGGGAAGATTGGAAGAATTCCTTTGGTAAGTGCCAACTGGTATGATGGCATAAAGGAGTATATAAGGAAGATGTTCCAGTTGTTTTGAGAGTGTACGCGATAGAAGAATTTCAAAGTCTGAAGCTCCTTGTTCCTTGTCAATTCATTTACTGAGCGAAATCTTGTACGCAAAAGAGAGACTATATTTTGAGATACCTTGAGGAAGTGTGGTAGAATATCTACACTTTGTGGAATCGAGGGAAAGCATTGCTGTAACATCTCTTTTATTTATAGTGAAATCCAGCCAGTGGGCTGTCAGTGCGAAAGAGTGGTCGTAGGCTTGGAATAAGCCGAACCACTATAAATCTTGTGTTCAATTTTCTCTTCCCTACTCTCTGTTTACTTTGATCATAATCTGTCTTGGAGAACTTCCTTTCTATTGTTTGCCTAGTATTGTTTTCATATATAGATAAATTGTTTTTACACCTATTCACCCCCCTCTAGGTGTTTGTACTAGCTATATCAATTGGTATCAGAGCCTGTGTACTCACTTTGTTTGAAGTGTTTTACTTCAAAGTTAAAGATCCATGGCTAGTATGTTAGCTCCAGGGTTGGTGGAAGGGCAAAGCAATACCAGACCTCCTTACTTTGATGGAAATGATTACAACATCTGGAAAAACAAGATGAAAGCGTTCCTAAGATCGAAGGATCCTCGGAATGGGATGTTGTAGAAAAGGAATTACTCCTAAAGCTGCATCCGACTCGGAGCGAGGAAAAGTAACTGTTGAGTCTAGTGAAATGACTCAAGAAGAGATAATCAAGAGACAAGCTCTTGATGCAAAAGCAATTTATTCCTTATATTGTGCTTTGTCACCTACTGAATATAACAGAATATCTTCTTGTGTTACAGCAAAAGAAGTCTGGGATAGATTACATATTACTTATGAAGGAACTGATCGAGTGAAAAGACCGAATCAACATTCTCCTCGGTCAATACGAAGCCTTCAAAATGAAATCGGGAGAATCTATAACCGACATGTTTAGTCGTTTACGAAATCGTGAATGGTCTTGAAAATCAAGGTCAACCAATTTCGATCCCATGAAAATAAACAAGCTACTGCGTGAACTCTCCAAGGATTGGAATCACATAAAGACCTCAATAAGAGAGACACAAAGAATCATGCCACTATCTCGTCGATGAGTTGGTTGGAACTCTTCTTTATGAAGTGGAACGAATCAATGAAGACGAAGATCCTAAAGGTAAGAAATCCATTGCATTAAAATCCAATGATGATTCGATGTTACGATTCTAAAGATGATATGGATGATGAGGAGCTTGCTCTCATGATAAGAAGATTCAAGAAGCTGAACGAAAAGGAATAAGATTCAATCCAAAGAAACAGAGTTTTCAAAAGCAAATGACTAAGTCTCATTGAGGATGATGAATCAAACAAAGACATAGTCTCGCTTTGAATGTAAGAAAAAGGACACATCGTACCCAACCGTCCTCTTCGAGGAAGAAGAAAGGAAAAGCTGAAAAGTATCGAAAGGCTCTTAAAGCAGAAACCTGGAGTGATACAAAGTGTGAAGAAAGTGATGATGATTATGCCAATATATGTCTGATGGCACAATCAGATTCAGATTCAAATTCCGAGACAAACTCAGATTCAGACAGTGAGTTTGAGGTAAATAACTTTAAAATCCCTATTAAAGTTTCTAAATACATTGATGAGATGTGTTCTAGTCTTAAGATTTCTCTTAAAAGGATTTCCGAACTTAAAAAGGAAAATTTTTCATTAAAACAACAGGAAAATGCTTTGAAAGAAAAGTTGAAATGTTTAGACATGAATGTTTCGACTCTTAAAGAAAGTGAAGAAAATCTTTTAAAAGAAAATCAATTCTTAAAAATGACATATCAAATATCTCAAAAGATTTTCAATAGGATCCGAGAAACTTGAGAAAATTCTTTCAAGACAAAAACCTTATTTCAATAAATCTGGTTTGGGAATGACTGTGGAAATCATTCCTCTAATTGATTTTCCTAAAGTGAAAGAAAGAATTAAGCAAAGACCCACAAGAAATGCTTACAAAAATCATTTCAAAAAGGTTTTTGTAAAACCAGTAGGTCAAAATGCTCTAAAATATTCAAGGTGCAATAATGCAGATCATTTTGAAAAGGAATGTCCTATGGTTTGGAAACCTGTTAAAAAAGTATGGGCAAAAACCGCATATCATACTAACACCAATGGACCCAAGAAAATATGGGTACCAAAAAAAGCTTGAGTCTCTTTTTAAATGCATGTCACTATCATGAAAAGGGTAAAATGGTATCTGGATAGTGGATGCTCAAGACATATGACAGGAGATTCAAAATGCTTCATAAAACTCGTTCAAGCAAATGGTGGAAAAGTCTCATTTGGAGGAAACAGCAAAGGAAGAATTGTGGGGTTTGGAACTGTAAAAAATTGGAAACCTCACGATAAGCAATGTTTCCCTAGTGGAAGGACTCAACTACAATCTACTCGGTATTAGTCACCGTGTGATACCGGTTTCAAAATAAACTTTCAAGAAGGAATTTGTTCGGAACCAAAAAAGATTCTACTCGATCATTTATGGGTCAAAGACATGGAAACATCTACCTCTTAGACGTGAAACCGGATAAATCGCAATGCCTAATCTCATTACAAGACGAAGCGAGCTTATGGCACGAAAGCTTGGGCATATCAATATGAAGCGAGATAGCCAAAATTTCAGCAAAGAAGCTTGTTCGTGGTTTACCCAAATTATCATATCAAAAGTCCAATCTATGTACTCCATGTGTATTGGGAAAACAGGTAAGAAATTCCTTTAAACCAATAAATCAAGTTTCCACTAATCGTGTATTGCAGCTTCTTCACATGGACCTTTTTAGACCAACCAAAACTCAGAGCATTGGGGGTAAGCAATATCGCCTAGTAATTGTGGATGACTACTCACGATTTACTTGGGTATACTTCCTGACAAGTAAGTCTGAAACCTTCTCTTACTTTGAAAAGCTTGCTAAAAAGGTTCAAAATGAAAAAGGATATGTTATCTCTAGTATAAGAACAGACCATGGAGGTGAATTTGGAAATCAAGATTTTACAAAATTCTGTGATGAATCTGGTTTTCAACATATGTTCTCCTCTCCATACACTCTAGAGCAAAATGGAGTTGTGGAAAGAAAGAATAGATCGCTTCAAGAAATGGCTAGAACTCTTTTAATTGAAAGTAACATCTCTTTACGATTTTGGGCTCAAGCAGTTTCAACAAAGCATGTTATATTATCAATAGAGTTTTTCTAAGGCATATTCGGAAAAGACCCCTATGAATTATTCAAAGGAAAGAAACCTATTGTTTCCTTCTTTCATGTGTTTGGATGTAAATGCTTTATTTTGAAAAATCCAAATGATCGAGTTAGCAAGTTTGAGGAAAAATCAGACGAAGGCATCTTCTTGGGATATTCTACCTCAAGCAAAGCCTACAGAGTCTATAACAAGAAGACTTATTCTGTGGAGGAATCAATGAATGTCAAATTCCAGGATTCTTCACAAAATGAAGGAAGTGATCATCAACCTGACGAATCAACCAGTAACCAGAAGCATAAGTCCAGTCATCCCAAAAATCTCATTATTGGCGACATTAATGAAGGAATTCGCACAAGATCCAAAAGGCGCGAAGAGTCTAGTGCTGTGGCTCTTATTTCTGAAATAGAACCCAAAAGCATAGAAGAAGCTTTATCTGATGAAAGCTGGATTGAAGCTATACAAGAAGAACTCGATACAATTCAGCATTAATGATGTCCGGGAGTTAACTCCTAAACCAAGAGGTAAATCTATTATTGGAGCTAAATGGGTTTTCAGGAACAAGATGAACGAGAAAGGAAAAGTCATAAGAAACAAAGCAAGACTCGTGGCCAAGGGATATACGCAAAAAGAATGGATAGACTATGACGAGACTTACGCTCCAAAGAGCAAGGTTAGAAGCAATTCGATTATTACTTGCTTTTGCCTATTATAAAGATTTCAGGTTATTCCAAATGGACGTCAAGAGTGCTTTCCTGAATGGATTTATTCATGAGGAAGTCTATATGGAACAACCACCTAGGTTTGAAGACCCAAGGAAACCCGACTCGGTATTCGACCGAAAAGGCGTTGTATGGTTTAAAACAAGCACCTCGAGCTTGGTACGACGGACCGAGCAAGTTTTTAATTCAAAATGGCTTTGTTAAAGGTAAAGTAGACACTACTCTTTTTATCAAAAGAGAAAGCAAAAGTTTTCTGCTTGTTCAAATATATGTTGATGATATTATTTTTGGATCCTCTAATGAAAGTTTGTGCAAGAAATTCTCTAAGTCTATGCGGGATGAATTTGAAATGAGCATGATGGGTGAACTAACCTTCTTTCTTGGACTTCAAGTGAAACAATGGAAGGAAGGGACTTTTATTCATAAAAAAAAATATGCTAATGATCTTGTCAAAAAATTTGGACTGGAAAATTGCAAAAAGACTGATATACCAATGTCAAGTTCCTTAAAGATAGACAAAGATGAAGGAGGAAAGAAAGTTGACCAAAAGCTATACGGGAGTATCATTGGTTCACTTCTTTATCTTACGCGCTTCTAGACCGACATTTTGTTTAGTGTTTGCATTTGTGCTAGATTTCAAGCAGACCCTAAAGAATCTCATCTAAGTGCTGCAAAGTGTATTATCAAATACATTGCTTCTACTTCAAGCATAGGTCTTTGGTATCCTAAAAGGGAGACTTTACTCTTCTTGGATACTCGACGCAGATCTAGCTTGGTTGCGAGTTGATAGAAAGAGCACTTCAAGCACTTGTCAACTACTTGGAAGCGGGACGAGTGTCTTGGTTTTCAAGAAAGCAAAATACAAGAGCTCTTTCTACAACGAAGCGAGTATGTAGCTCTCGGAAGTTGTTGTTCACAAATTCTGTGGATAAAACAACAGCTAAGAGACTTTGGAATTGAAGATTCTTGCACGGAGATTAACTGTGACAACACTAGTGCTATCAATCTTACCAAAAATCCAATCCTTCACTCAAGAGAGAAGCATATAGAGATTCGACATCACTTCATTAGAGATCATGTTCAAAATGGAGAAATCTTGATTCAGTTTGTTGACTCAAAGAATCAACTGGCGGATATATTTACAAAGCCTTTGGAGAAAAATCAATTTGAAATCATCCGTTCCAGACTCAACATCCTCAAGCTTGAAGAAGTTAAAGTCTAAAGACTCTCAGACTCAGAAGGTTCTTGACTATAAGTTATTTTATTTTCTCTCATATTACATCTCGGAAAGGTACGATCATCTATCTATAATTGATTTTTGCTATTTTCAATTTCCGTGATAAGTGCAATTTCTCTTTTTCAAAAAGGAATTAATATTTTAAAAATAGCAGTTATCTAATTTTCTAAAAGGCGCTTATCTTAAAAAGGCATCTTTTACTTTCTATTGCGACGCTTGGTATGCCTCCCTTCGACTGACCTATATACAGTCAATTCCTCTTCGTTCAAAAACCCTGGCAAACATTCCAAGTGATCCGCGTTTTGGAGGACTAAATTCGATAGATGGGAATGATGATGACAAATTGTACAGCCAATTTCAACCGAGAATGGGTGTTGCGGCGAAAATTCGGGGAAAAAGGACAAACTTGTTCTGATCGAAGGAACAGAGGGATCTATACTCCAAATTGTTGAAGCGTGGGGTGATAAACCCTAGGAGTGTGGATTTTGATTTCCTTGATGCTGTGAATATTAAATTGAGGGAAAAGTTCCGTCTTCTTCAACTTGAACAGTTCTGTTCCGATACTTCAGAAGCCTATGCTGAACTAATTGCATACTTCTATTCGAATCTTAGCTTCTTGGATGCGAATAGAATCTCTTTTAGTGTCCAAGATCAAGACTTTGTGGTAGATATAGATATGCTAGCTGATGTGATTGGGGTTGAGAGAGGAAGATATCAACCTATCAATATCTCCATTGCTCGTGCCACATTGGAACTTGTTAAGGACAGAAAGACAGGGGGAAGGATTTCCTACTCAAGGATGCGTGCATTCAACATTCTCGCTTCACAAGATTGTGATAAATTGCCTCGGACCGAAATCTACTTCAAAGACTGATGTTTCTAACTCGAGGCAAAGCTGATGTATGCCATCATTACGGGAAAAAGTTTTCTCTTCCTCACACCATTTTGTTCCACATGTATAGAGCAAAGTGGTGAAGGACAAGGGTCGGCTTCCTTATCCAGGTCTTGTGTCAAAGTTATTCGACATTTGAATGTTCAACCTCCACAAATTCTCTCCGTGTTCGATCGTGTGATAAAATGGTGGTAGGATTGAAAATGGTGTCCAAAATGCGTCCGAAAGAACTCGACAAGGAGTTGGAGAAATTCAAGGAGACAACCCCGCCAAGCCTTATCAAGTCTCTTCGGCAGCAAAAGGAAAGGAAAAGAGCCCATGGTTGCTTCATCCAAAAAGAGAAGAGCTCTCATCATTGAGGATGAAGAGGATGAGGATGACATCACCATTTCTGCTATGGCATTGAAGAACCTGAGTCGTTCTGTTCCAGAATCAATGGAACGACAGGAGAAGAAAGCGAAGAAAAAGAAGCGAGGAGAAAGAATCGAGGGAGAGAGAAGTCAAGAAAGAGATGCGAGAGGAAGAAAGGTCCGAAGAAGAAGAAAGAGGAAATCCAGAGGAAGGAGAGCATGAGGAAAACTCTTCTCCACCTAAAGGCATCGAAACAAGGGGAGATGGTGAGAAAAGAGGAACATCCTCATATCTTGCTGCCAGTGAAGGAGTCAGCCGCTCTCTAACAGATCCAGAGGACATTCATGCCTCTCAATTTTCTGAGGAGGGACATGATGCTTCATCGCCAAATCCACGTGACTATGCTGATGTACCATCGTCTACCTTTACTCCATCTGATCGTGCCGACGCCAGTACACAAACTGATAAGTCAGCAGATTTTCGCAGAATTCTTTATGTTCTCTTGGAAATGCGGGGTCAAATATATGCTCTGGGAAGCGAAGTTCAAAACTTGCAGAATGTGGGACAAGCTTCTTTAGTTTCTTTAAATGATCAGATCAAAGCTCTTACTCTTCAGAATCAAGCAAATGCTAAGAGTGAAGAGGTAGCTCAACTGAAGGAAGATTTGAAAAAGCTGGAAGGCATCGTCCAGTCAATGGGAGATTTCCAACTTGTTCGTGTTCCCGAGCAATCTTGACTCTATTCCTTCTCAACCTTTTTTATGATGACAAAAAGGGGGAGAGATGCGAGCTTTGAAATCTTTGAAATTAATCTTTGAGTGTGTTTGTTTTGATGTTTGACTTTGTTTAACTTTGTGTTTGGCTGTGGATTGAATTTGGGTTTTGGATTTGACTGCTTATATTAAGTACTATTGATATCTTATGAATGGCTTTACTCTCATGCAAGACTAACCCATTTTCTGTGGTTGCAGATTCTAGTGTTACCATTAAGCTATTAACCTTTATGAGATATCCATATTTGCTTGAGTAATGTTTTGTAGGTCAAAGATGTTCAATTCTGCAGGAAAGTTTTGTCATCATCAAAAAAGGGGAGATTGTTGGAGAAATCTTTCTGGAATATTTTGAAGCTGACAAAACGTTTCCATCAGTCTAATTTGAAGATTTGCAGACTCTACTATTTAAAGTCTGAAGACATCCGGACTGCCGAGACTCAAGACTCAAAGTCTATTCTCATTGATAGTTTGTAGTTTGTCGAAGAAGGTCTATCCAGGACTGAGTTTTTCTTTAAGGATTTGATCTTATCGACTGACGAAGATCTCTTGGCTGGATATGACATAACGGATTACTTTATTCGAATCAAGATTGATTAAAGATCCGATGATTGGCGAAGTATACTTGGAAGGTTCTACTTATGGAAACCGAGATCCCGATTGTATGGGCGGCGGGATTGATGGGCTATCGACATGTTCCTTTAATAGCTCAAATGATCTTCCTAATTGATTCTGTCCAACGGGAAGATTGGAAGAATTCCTTTGGTAAGTGCCAACTGGTATGATGGCATAAAGGAGTATATAAGGAAGATGTTCTAGTTGTTTTGAGAGTGTGCGCGATAGAAGAATTTCAAAGTCGAAGCTCCTTGTTCCTTGTCAATTCATTTACTGAGCGAAATCTTGTACGCAAAAGAGAGACTATATTTTGAGATACCTTGAGGAAGTGTGGTAGAATATCTACACCATGGAATCGAGGGAAGGCATTGCTGTAACATCTCTTTTATTTAAAATGAAATCCAACCGGTGGGCTGTCAGTGCAGAAGAGTGGATGTAGGCTTGGAATAAGCCGAACCACTATAAACCTTGTGTTCAATTTTCTCTTCCCTACTCTCTGTTTACTTTGATCATAATCTGTCTTGGAGAACTTCCTTTCTATTGTTTGCCTAGTATTGTTTTCGTATATCGATAAATTGTTTTTACACCTATTCACCCCCCTCTAGTTGTTTGTACTAGCTATATCATATAGCAGCCTTCTGGAAAAGTTTACAGACTGCCATGGGAAAGAAGCTGCAATACAGTATAGCCTATCATCCTCAGACAGATGGACAGTCTGAGAGGACGATTCAAACCCTCGAGGACATGCTGCAAGCTTGCATGTTGGACTTCAAGGAAAGCTAGGAGGAACAGCTTCATCTAGTTGAGTTCGCCTACAACAATAGTTATCAGCAGAGTATTCAGATGGTACCGTTTGAAGCGTTGTCTGGCAGAGCGTGCAAAACTTCAGTATGTTGGGATGAAGTCAAAGAACGGAAGATCACCGGCCCAGAGTTAGTTTGACAGTTAATGGATGCAGTTGCAGTTATTTGAGAAAGACTGAAGACTACTCAGAGTTGTCAGAAAAGTTATGTAGATAAGCGTCGAAGACCATTGGAATTTTAAGTTGGTGAGCACGTCTTTCTGAAGGTGTCACCAATAAGGGGTACTTCGCGCTTCGGCAAGAAAGGAAAGTTGAGTCCGAGGTACGTCAGTCCCTTTGAGATTCTGGAGAGAATAGGAACTTTGGGGTATTGTCTTGCATTATTGCCGAGACTGGTGCAAATGCATGATGTCTTCCATGTGTCAATGTTGAGAAAGTATGAACTTGACCCGATCCACGTGCTGAACTTTGAAAAATTAGACGTGGACGACAAGGTGTCGTACGTGGAAAGACCAGTACGAATCGTGGATCGCAAAGAGCAAGTGCTACGTACCAAGATGACCTCCTTGGTCAAAGTGGTCTGGCAACACCACGGGATAGAATGAGCAACCTAGGAAAGCGAAGACTCGATGAGACGACAATACCCCCACCTTTTTTAACAAAATTTGTAATGGTTTAAATTTCAATGATGAAAATTTTATACGAGGAGAATAGTTGTAAACATCCTGATTTTCGACCCTGTTTTGATTTAAATGAATTGAGCTTTTTATCGACGCGCCTATAGTCTTTTTCTCTGAGCTTATCACTCATGAGATAACCAATCTACCAGTTGAAGCCGTTAAGGGATATGAACGCGACCGACTTAAGAATTCGACTAGAAATCGACTGCTTGACCGTACTAATCTTGCAAGGGTCAATATGGCTCCATTAAAATTGATTAGAGACTAGAGATAGGTCGATTCGACAGAGGCATGTAATTAAATTATGGGTGATTCCACCTAATTGCAAAATTCACGTCAAATGGCACTAAACCGATTTTTCTGTTGATTCTATACTTGGTGCCCGTAATTGAAATCTTGATATTTTTACGACAACCGAGAGTCGTCTATGAGTCAGAGATGCATATTGTGGATTGAAAATAATCGACCCCGAGTTCAATTTAATCATGAAATTGAACTCGATTTTAGGAATTGAAAGTTTTAACGTGTCATGATTTATTTTTAGGACGTCAACTCATCATTTGAAGAATTTTCGGCAAGCCCAGGATTTTTGGCGAAAAATCAAAATTCAACGAAATTGGACCGGGAAATTTGGATGGGCCAAATTGAGTGCATTTTTTGCATTCAAGATGGATCAATTGGTGAGGAAAATTGTGGAATTTGGTGTGGGCTTCCTCCTTAGCATTTTGGCCATGAATTGGAAGCCATTTGGCATGAAATTTGAGTTGAATTGGGAGGGAATTACATGAAATTCGTAAGCCATGGGGGCTGCAACATTTGGACCTCATTTGTGGCTTGTTTGGGAAGCTTTGGGAGGGAAATTGGCTGTGGATCAAGGCTGAAAGCTGGTGGGGGCTACACTTGAGTGTTTGGATATTTTGGCAAGACTTTTGAGGCCCTTTGTCCCCCTCCAACCAGCAACGGCCCTATCTTCTTCCTCCTCAGCTTCTTCTTCATTGTAACCAACTGCAAACTCCATTCCAGAGCAAGCAACAAGCCAGCCAAGCCCCTTGCCAAAGCTACTAGCCTCACGCCGCCATTAACTAGCCAGCCAAGACTACCCGCCTGCCTCCAATCGTGCACGTCCACACCGTCCCGAGCCCGCCGTGTCCCACGCTGCCTGTGCGCCGTCCGCCTGCTCGAGCTACTGTCCCAAGCTCGCCAACTCACCTCACTAGCCCCCGAGCCGCCGTCACAACCGTCTATTGTTCCAGTTGCTAGCTCGTCGCCGCCTAGCCGTCCAACTCCACAAGCCAAGCCCCTCGACTAGCCTTTAATTCAGCCACAGAACCGAAGTTCCAGCTTAGAGTTGAAGCTTCATGGGCCATTTTTCGGGCCCTTCCGAGCCTCCTTGGGTGTCACCATAGGCCCAAGTCTTGCTCGCCTTCGTATTGCCGTCGCCATGAACTCATTGGCTCGTTAAACCGGTGAGTTTACCTTTTAAACCTTAATTAGGTGGTTAATTATGCTTAGGGGAAGGTTAGATTAGGCTAAGTGGGATTAATGTAATTAGTTAGCTTGTTTAGTTAAATTTGATTAACTAGTTAGGCCAATTAGGTGGTTAGTTTATTTAATTAGTTAGTTTAGTAGGTTATGTACATCTAGCTTAGGTGGATTAATTTAATTAGTCAAATTAGGTTATTAGATTAGTGTTTATAGCTTAATTAGTGATGTATTTAATTATTTTTCAATTTATTTATTTATTTATTTATTAGGGGAAATTATATCGGGATAGTCGGTTGTTAGAATTTCGTGCCGATTGTCGTGGTGTAGTTGGTTTGTGCAATTGAGTGCTAATTTATGCAATTGGATGCTGATTGATGATTTTTGATTTATTATTTCAAAAATATGGAATTTTTGTATTTAATTAGAAAAATACCAAGTGTTGGTTTTTGATGCCGAAAAGGTTTTAAGTACTATATAAAATCATGGAATTTTAAAATAGGAGAATAACATGCTTTGTCATTCGATTTGACCGTGTGTCCACGCATACCTATTTTACCGAGTGTTTTTAATATGAAGAAAATGGGCCAAGCACATTATTTAAATTGAAACATTTGAGTGCAAAACACGATATCCTTGGCTGAGATTGGATGTGCGTGTGATCATTATGAGAACCCGTCACGAGCTTTTACGCCGGATGATGCTCCTTCGGGAATGCCCCAAGTCAACGAATGCCGGTCGCAGTGGAGGTTGGGCCGATGCTCCTTCGGGAATGCCGTCTAGAGGTAGATGTTGCCGTGCTCGATGGTACGAGACGACATCCGGTTATGCCGGATGACCGCTGACTATTGGGTCGTAATTAATTGGAACACTTGAATGATTGATATAACCGCACCTGATTATGGGGCAAAATTGTGTGGCACGGAATGAGACGTATCATAACGATTTGTCCTTATAATCGGGACCCCTGTGATTGATTGATTTATGAAAATGAAGTGTTTCAATTATCGAATGCATTACTACGTACATATGTTATATGAGTTGTACTGATGTGCAGGGAGGTGCTAGGGCAAGGTAAGTCTCATATGATGTGTGTATAGGCTACCTTTAGGTGTATTATCTTCCTAATTGAGATTTAGGGTGTAGACTCGTTAAGACATTATGACATCCTGAATTTCTCAACCTGTTTTCTACTAAATTAATCGAGTATTCCATTGACGCATCTATAGGGCTATTTTTAGAGCCGATCATTCTCAAGATAATTAGACTAGCTGGAGAAGCTATTAAGGACTTTAAAGCAAATAGACTTGAGAATTCGATCAGGAATCGGCTTCTTGACCGTGCTTATCTTTAGAGGCTATTACGGTACAGTTAAAAACCGATTTGAGATTAGAGATAGGTCTGTTCAACTTAATGTGTGGCCGATCATAGGTGACTCCACTAAATTGGAAAATTCTCGTTGATCGATACTAATCTGATTTTGCTGTCATTTTGATACCCTGTGTCCGTAATTGAACCATCGAGATTTTCACGACAATCGAGAGTTACCATAGAGTCAAGTGGGTTCATTGTGGCTCGAAGAAAATCGACCATGAGTCATTTGCCTTAAAAATTTCTGAAAACTACCCAATAGTCTAGGTCACGCTAAAAACGCACCGAATGGAAATTAATCGCCAATTTGAGTCCGATTTCAAAAATTGAAAATTCTGTCATGTCACAATAAATTCTAGGACCCACAACTCAATCTCAGAAGATTTATCTAACAATTGAGACTTTTTGGGAAAAAGTCGTCGCCGGGTTGTTTTGTGCAGAGAAAGCCCAGGATTGTTTTTGGTCGCAAATTCGAGGTGCATAATGGATACACGAGTGAGGAAAATGGTCGAGATGGTCGATGGATGACCGAATGATTTTATGGAGGCCAATTGAGATGGATTTGATGTGGATCAAGTGGCCAATTGAAGCCAATTCTTGTCAAATTCGTAACATCCCCTCACCCTAGCAAGAATGGACCACTTGAGAGGTTATGAGGGACATTTTGATGGCCTAATGAAGACCAAGTGTTTATACATGGCCAAGATTGATTCTTGGATGATATCTTGCAAAATATCAAGTCAAGGCCCCACCTCACTCCTCATCTCTATCCATCTCTCTTTCCCTCACCCCAACCGAATAGCTATCTCTCTCCCTCCCCATTTCGTGCGACGCCACAGCTGAAGAAAAACCGAGCAGTTCACTGAAGACTACCCCTCCTCGGTTCTGCTTCGTCCACCGTTCCGTTTCCTCGCACGAAGCTAGCAGCGAAGAAGTCTCCGCCAGCAACCGCGCGTCCCCTCCTCCACTGAGCGAAGCCTCCTCTGCCCATCTCCACTATCATTTGTCCCCCAAGAGTCAAACTTCCCCTGCTGCTGTGTCTTCTTTCACTCGGCCTCAACTTCGCTAAAGCCTTGTTGACTGAAGACCACCGAGCGAAGCTCCCCGGGGCAGCCTCACTCCACGCGTCCAAGTCTACCAGAAATTGTCTTCCACCGACCCCTGCTTCCCACGAAATTGAAGTCAGCGTGTTCTCTCCAGCTCGACAATCCAGCATCTTCGGTCATCCCGCCTGCAGCCCTCAACTCCACGATCAGCTGCTTCTTCGTCCACTAAAGCCACGAAGCTGCCCGCGTGCGTCTCAGGCCCAACTCGGCAACTCCAGCAACTTTCGTGGACCAACCGCCAACGAAGCTGAAGCCCAACAAACCACAAGATCGGCCCATTTTGGAAGCAGCAAGCAGCCCATCATCAATTGTATTGGAAGCCCAACAAATTTGGCTTATTTCAACCCAAGAGAACAGCCCATTAATTTAGTTCATGAAGCCCATCTTCAGCAGGCCCAACCCAACTTGGGTCCAGCCTAAAATCAAGAACAAATCTCAGTTGGGCCCATTCTAGGCCCGTTCCAAGTTCGCCGGTGTCATCGAAAGCCCGAATTCGGCTACCGTTGTCGCGTTGCCATTGCGGTGATTCAATCTCCGCTTTTAACCAAGTGAGTAATCTCACTAATCCTTGCTTAGTAGACTAATTATGCTTAAGGGTTGGTTAGTGTTAATTAAGTAGGATTAGGTTGTTAGATTAGAATGGATTAGTGATTATTAGTTAATTGCATTGCATATTAGTTAGGTGGTTAGTGTACTTAACTAGATAATTGCCTATAGTATTTATTGAATGCATCTCAGGATTTTTTCTGACCCTTATTGGGCTTCAATTAGGCATCATGGGCCTAAATTGGATTTTTAGTAATTATTTATTAATTTTCGAAACTAATTATTTAATTATTTATTTTTCGGAAATTAGGCAGAGATAGTCGACGACCAAAATTTCGTGCTAATCGTCATAGTGCAGTCCGTCTATTTATTTGGGCTCTACATTGTTCTGAATTGAATTAATTGCGCGAATTGAAGAATTATTCCTAAATTGATTGAAAATGAGTGAAATTGAATGATTGATTAGTAGATGGCCGAGTATGGTTATTCAGCATCGTTAATGCCTTGATGAGTAATAAAGTGGAGAGAATCGTGAGATTTAACTGGGAATACTCTTGATTGAGACCGATCAAATACGAGGTATAGGTAGGCGTGGTTCAATGATTAAGGATATCACTGTGCGAAAACAACGCCTTAAAGAACACACGTAGACTGTCTCTGATTTGTGGCAAGCGTGGTTCGGTGATAAGTAATATCACTGGTGAAAACAGCACCTTAAAGAACACACGTAAACCATCTGTGACTTATGACGGACGTGGTTCGATGATGAGGAATATCACTAGCAAAAACGGCACCTTAAAGAACGCATGTAGACTATTTGTTACTTACGTCACCTTGGTGAAAACGACACCCAAGAGCATTAATAGAGCTCTGTGACTAAGTGTACTATTAAAGGTTATACAGTGGGATGTGAATGACCTAGAAAAGGTCCAACTGACATGTAATCAACTAGGTCGATTGATCAATAATTTGATCTGATGTCATGATTTGATTGACTGTTCGATGTGATATATGAAGAATATGTATATAACCTTGAATTGCAGGTTGGAACTAATGCCAAGGTAAGTCTTCTGACTCGTGCTATGCTTAGGCAATCATGTGGTATATTGGTTTCCTAATCGAGTCTTAGTGGGGTAGAACTTGCTGAGATATAGTCTCATCCCGGTTGTAGGACAACATTTCAGGCCCGTAGATGAGCTTGAGGAGGAGAAACCAGAAGATGACGATGAGCTAGAAAAAGATGATGAGCTTAAAGGAAATTAGCTTAGTGAATATGAGTCAAACAGGATCAGGATGATCCTGAGTATGACCCGGATGAGGACTGAGATCCCATCCCCTTTTGTGATCAGTGTTTATATGTGAATAAAGTGAACTTAGAAAGTCATGAATGGTTCTATGAATATACTTTGAGTTATACTCTGTATAAAAGTACGGTTATGAATTTCAATCTGAAAAATATGGTCTTATTTTTCTATCACATCGTTTTATTGTCTAGGGATTTATAACTGCTTCCACATGTGCTATTAAGAATGAAAGGATCGGCGATACATAGTTCTGGGATATCGCATTCTAAAATCGACCAAATAGAAGGATGTGTGCGTACCCGAGGATCGGGCATGAGAGACATCGTCTCACCCCGTCGTAGTTTACAATTTTCAGGTCCTTAGATGGATGTACGATAGGTACGATATGGGGTCCCACAGACAATGGATTTTGAGCACATCTTCTTCCCTATTCCCGGGACCACCCTGACCTAAGAGCTAGTTGAGTCTATGGTATGGGTTGATGGGGGCCTACCTCAGTTGGTACCTCATCGATTCATAGCATGGTTCATTGGCTTTCAACGAGGGGATCGGGAGGGTCCCCTTCAGGGTTCCGACGAGCCTCCCGTTGGGACCAAGGAGTGGGAAATAGGGTATCCTATGGATCTCGACACTCCTAACGGTGTCGTGGTAGACCCGAGCCTCATGGATGAGGTGTTTAGTGCCTAGATGGCTCAGTAGCTCTTTTTGGTTTAGACTCTTTTATATATAGACCTAATTTGTTTATAAAATATGTTTTGTGAATTGACTGTCCTGCTTTTCTATCTAACGTTTCTTTGTTGTCTGGAAATTGTTTATTTCGCTTCCGCATGTACATCAAAATAAATGGATTGGCAACGCACCTAGGAACGTCGCAATTTGATCAACCACCGAGGGATGCGCGCGCTCGAGGTTCCAAGCGTGACACAAAAACCCTAAATATATTTTAGAAACCCAACCTTACCTCTGATGCTAATTGTTGTAAAACAAAATGGAAGCTAAAAAATCAAGCAATTCAATATCAAACACACAAGAAAGACAATACAAGAGAAATCAAGAAGGAACAATTAGGATACTAGAATTTTATGTGATTTAATTTGAGTGTTGATACCTATTTCATGAGAGAGCTAGTCATAAAGAAATCCATTATGAATTCGAAGAAGTATAGAGTTATGATCGTTCTATTGCTGAAGTGTTTCTCAGCCATAGATTACACTTAAAGTAAACCCTAAAAATGTTATATTAAAATCAGTCACAGAGAACTCAATCAAGAAACTTATAAGGAGAAAAGCCCTACTACCATGTTTTCTCTAATGTGTAACTTATGAGTAGTATATCCCTCACCGCACGTGTGTGCTTTTTATTCTAATCCGGGTGGCTTGCTCGAAATTTAAATCGATAAGGATTAGTTGGATAAAACAAATCTAAACATATCCCATGCTTGCTACCATTTGCACTAGGCATGTGGACAAAATAGTTTACGTGCATATGAAGGGATTGGTCGATCCATTAGATAAATAGTCTGATTTCGTCTTAGGCCAGCAAAGTCCTTTTATGTGTCGGCACCACACTCCCAAGAAAATCGATATCTCGAGATCCCTATCATCCGGCAAATTCTCTCTCAACATGTCAACCATTCCCAAAAGCAAGAGCGTTGACCGTTAATAAAGATGCCACTCCTATTGCTCCATGCAGAGAGCAACTTGTGCGGTGTGCCTCCATCTCCTGCAACTTGTGCTGTGCCTCCATCTCCTGCGAAGAGAGAGAGAGAGAGAGAGAGAATGTTCCTCACTTATACCTTCATTTTCTCTTTCTTCCATTATTTCTTCTCCTATATATAGCAGGGGATAGCCCCATTAAGAAGCCATGCAAAATCATGGAGATAGTGTTATCTCCTGACACAAGAAGAGCTCAGCTTGTGATGATTCATGCTGTGCCTCCATCTCCTGCGAAGAGAGAGAGAGAGAATATGTTCCTCACTTATACCTTCATTTTCTCTTTCTTCCATTATTTCTTCTCCTATATATAGCAGGGGATAGCTCCATTAAGAAGCCATGCAAAATCATGGAGATAGTGTTATCTCCTGACACAGGAAGAGCTCAGCTTGTGATGATTCATGGTTATAGTGCATTGCATGATTTGTGAAGCGAGGAGAATGAAGCCAAGGATGAATTGCCGGCGACTTTAGGAATTCAATGCGAACGCCTTTCAAGTCTCTCATTGCAAGTCTCCAATTTCTGTTGGCAATTCATTCTTGGCTACGTTGGCCTCTCTTCACTTCATGTCATGCCATGGAGACCTAATTTTCTTAGCTTTCTATATCTCGAGGATTAAACCCTGAGGGAGTGTCGACCCACACCGCACAGGGTCTGCACACCGAGGAAATCTACTACAACATGCAAATCGGTCCATCCCAGGACCCCGCATTGCAGGTGGCGTCGCGGGAAGAAGGGCAACTCCTCATCCATCTTGATGATCAATCCAGTCCTCAATCACCACGCCATTCAATTCGGATTTCATTCATCTTTCCATGCCAAACAATTTAGCCCCTGCCGACATGTTGAAACGACCACTACAACCATTCCCACCACTCCATACCGTTGCATGAATATCCACAAAGTGCGAGACAGCAAAATTTAGACACATTGGTCCTGGAAGGATGATTGGCGGCATGGCTTGCTAGAACTTCATCTTTTTGGTCTGATTAGCCCAGTCAGAACAAATATCATTTTCCACACATCTTAAGATAATTAAGTACCATCAGCTTGAAAAGATACAATCTCATATGTGCAACTAAAGCAGCATCTGATCTTCTACTTATTCATCAAAAAACATTGTTTATAGGAAATACTCAAAATCCCCACGTTTCATATCCGACAAGCTGCTTACGAATTCCAATCCAGTCAAGCCAACCATTGCACCCACATAAGCCAATCTAAGTACTCTTGAGGTTACAGATTCAAAGGCTTTTCTGAGTAAAGGCGTCCTGGTACAGCGATGAAAGATGTAAAAAAACGATAAGTCATGAATATTTTTAAGCGACGATCAATTGTAAACTTTCGTGTGATGTACAAGCCATAAAGAATTGTTTTAGACCTATTGTCTTATCACAACAAAGATCACGAAAGACTTGCCCAGAGATACCAAATTCTTGCTTCTCATCAATGTCGGACTTCTCCTCTAAGCCTGTATTGGCGGGTTCAAGCCGTGTAAGACGCTGAAAATATCTTAAAAACTTCACAATAACTGCAATGGCAGCTTCCTTCCTCTTGTGCACCTTGGTTACAGAAAAAAAGGAGACAGGAAAGAAGAATTCCTCCAACTGAAAAGTTACAATAAAACAAGAAAAAGGACTTGCTTATCTGGAGGTGCAGAAGGCTCGTGGGAGAGCATTCACGTTTTAACTCAGATAGCATAAATACAGGCAAAGGAAATAAAAAAAAAAAATGGGACTGATACAGAGAAGGCAACTTTCTAAATTTCTCTCAAAGGCAGCCAAGACTTTACTGAATAGTTACAATTTTCTGGGGACTAAGATACCCTGTAGAGGGGCCTGGCCCTTTGGTGCCGTCTGGGCACGGGGGGGCCATGGTGGAGTCCTCAGTTACCAAAAAAAAAAAAAAAAAAGATACCCTGTAGAGCATATGAACGCGTCAATCCTGGGCTTCATCTGCATAAGCATAAAAACCTTTCACGTGGTCATCAATAGGTTGTTCAAAATCAAGGACAGCATAGCATGGATACAACAAGCAACACAACCTGCCCCTAGCATCTGTCTTATATTTCAAATTTCACAGAATCTTGACAGTGCTTGGAAGTCACTAACAAGAGCATCTATCCATTTTGTGTGCTGAAGCAAATTATTGTAAGATATATAAACACGAGGGGGACTGTGTCTATGATTATTTGATGTGTTCCTTGTCAATCTTTAACAAGAGAAAAGGCAATTAAAGACATTTAATGCTAAAACAAAGATACAATGTCTCCTCTTCCTACCACACTTGTCACATTTCACCACACTTCCTAAAATGAGGAAGACATTAGAGGATGATTACTCTGCTTAGCAACCTTATATAGTGTGTGCTTTCCACTTTTATCAGCACCGATGGTGGGTTCGCCTTCATGAAGGCACACATTATGTCCTGAAATATGGAGCATCTGTTCATATATAAGGACTCAAGAGACTTCCAGTTTCTTATCCATATATCTCCCTGGGAACTGCATTGCTAATTTGCTTTTGGAGATTGATAGAACTCAAGAGTTCCTCTGAATCATAGAAGCAATTAAATGTCGAGAAATGTTGATGGTCTTTTTGTCCGGGGTCAGGATCAGGATCGGGATCAGGTTTTAGGATTCTGGTAGCAAAGACTACATAATCCCATAAAGAGTTTGACTAAATCTAAGTCCTATAAGTTCAAATATAATGGTGCTAATTTTTTTTTTCTACTACTGGTGAAGAAAGAGTATCCTTAACATTTACACTAGGGGAACAGGTGGTGAAAGCTGCTAGAAGTAATCTACTTCTATCTCTCCTCCACCCAAATCCCTCTTATGATAGCTTACTGTACCTAATTAAAAATTTTCCCTTTTAAATGATAGCAAAAAAGAGATATGTCAGCGTATAAAGCATAAACACAGGCAACTTTTAATTTCAGTTCTCTTGCCACCATGTTTCTATTGCTGATCATCAAGATGATTCAAATATATAAGCAAACTTTCAACTACATTCATACAGCACAGGAATTTGGACTCCTGGCATAAGCTACATACACACACAAAAATAAGCACAACACTAGCTACCGCTTACATTCACTTCCTGCCACCACCCAAAGCTCCCCTTCCCCGAAATAATTCATCAATCCGAGCCTTGATTTCCTCAACCGACCTATAAGGGTGCTTCCTCATTTCAGCAACACTCTGCAACCTTCCCACAAAAGTTTCATAAGCAGGCACCAGCCATTTTGTCACTGAGATCCTCAAGTCCTCCCTTAGCTGCTCATCAAAGATGACACAAGATGATTGCACTCTACATGTATCCTCAAAGTAGCCATTGAATAACTTGACTTTTTCCTTCAGAGACCTCGGGTCTGCATTGGGAGCTAGAGAGGCATTGTCTGGCTTCAACACACCCATAACCTTACTCCATGAGCTTCTGATATAGCTCATCTGATATTGCCGCACCTTTGCAGTGTGCTTTCTGATCCAATCCTCCCCTAAGAGTAAACCCAAATCATTGCCTTTTGCCTTCTCTACAAGGTACCTTCCATTATTCATCATAAAAATAGAACAGAGAGCAGAATCCCTGTAAATCTTTGATTTGGCCTCTAAATTACTCTCCAGAAGTTCCATGATCCATTCCATTTGGACTGACAGGGAGGATGAAGAGGCTCGACTGTCAAGATCTGGATATTCTTTAGGAGACACAATACTCTCCTCAAAAATTTGTTCGAGGATCTGCCGAGATCGGCAAGCGGCTCGAAGATAGTTCATTACATATCGAGTAATTGGATGCAGCCCTCCACCGGGAACAGCAGCTTTTGCTGGATCTCGGCGGATCAAATTCTCTAATTCCATGAATATCCCTCTAATTGCCTCTCCTAGCCTCTTCCAAATAGCAACAGCTTCATTTCTAAGAACCAAGCAGTACTGATCAGAGAACAAAGACTCAAATTCAGGCATCAAGTCTCTCATCGTCTCAAACACGTCAAGAACTTTAAACAGGCGCTCAGGTGCCCTCGACCCAATCGCGACTGCATCAGCAAAGTTCAGGAGTTGAATGACACAGCCACGGCATACCTCCATGAAGCAGAGATCAGCAGCCGAAGATAAGCCGAAGAAGACACGATCGCAGAGGCGGCGCTCGCTGGGGAACAGGATATAAAGAGCCACTTTCATGGCCTTCATCCACCGGTCTATCTCTTCTTCCAACTCCTGCCATGGCAATTTCTGGGCTTCCTCGATGCTCAATTTCTGTAAACCCAACCTCGACATGCTCTCCTCCAAGAATTCCCTCCTGCAGCTGCTGTAAACGTGCGAGCACTCCTTCCCAAACCTCGCAGCCACCATGCGCTTCGCGATCTCATGCAAATCATTTATCGTTCCCGACGGCAACGCGTCGATCACGATATCAAAGTCGTCCCCGAGCGGCTGCGCCACCGGAACCTGCCGCTCATCTCCATCGCCTCCCTGTTCATCGTCATCCTCATCCTCAGAGTCGAACGAGAGGTCCCCGTTCGACTCGCCGCGTCCGTACGGCCGGCTCAGCTCAAACGACTCCCCGCCCACCTCCATCAGAGACCTGAACTCGTCCTCGAGGCGGAACATCGCCTGCTGCGTCAGATCCTCGGCGCGGCTCAGGCAGGCCAGGACGGCCTTGTCGGCGGCGGGCGCGGAGGCCAAGTCCCTGACGGCGGCGATCAGCTCGTCGACGGCGTCGAGGAACGCGGCGGCGTCGGCGGCGTCGGCCCAGATGGGGTTGTCGGAGGTGACGAAGTGCGAGATCTGGCGCTCCAGCGCGCTGAGGTTGCGGTCGAGCGCCGCGTAGGCCCGGGGGTCGCCGTCGGCGGCGGCGACTGCGGCGGCCTTGTCGGAGGGGGAGAGCTTGTCGCGGGAGAAGCGGCCGTCGAAGTTGGAGAAGATCTGGAGGATGTCGTCGGCCATGGACTCGTCGCGGCCGAGCGTCTTGGCGATGTGGCGGGCGACGGCGAGCAGCTTCTCCTCGCCGTTCTCGGCCATTTCGAGGAGGAGGAGGAGGAGGCGGAGGAGGAGACCGGCTCGAAATGCGAGAGAGAAAGAGAGAGAGAGAGAGAGAGAGAGAAGAGTCTTCAGTCAGTTATAGAGGAAAGGAGATAAAGGGAAGGAAAAGACCAAAAAGAGAAAGTCAGAAACGACGTGGAAAGACGAAGGCGAAGAGAAAGGAGAAGAGGGAGAGCTCTTTTGACTTTTCCCTCCACGTGTCCTGCAATCAGACTCTAGGTGGATGTTGGTGGGGGAGCGAAATCCCAATTTTGCCCCTACTTCGACTCTCAATTTTCAAACCGCCCGTTTTTGAATCGAAAATTCGCACCGAGCAACTGGAAAAGAAGGCGTGGCGTGCTTCGGTCGGAACGCGAGAAAAACCATGTATTTGTTCTCCCTCGTTTCGTGTCTGTCGGGGGGTGGAAATTAGGGAATGATAGTGGTGGTCAACAAAGGCAGAGAGAGCCGTGGAACTGAAGTGGGAACTTATGAAGCTAGAGAGAAAAATAAAACACCGGGCGGGCGATTTTTTTCTCCGTATTTGGTAGGAAGATATTCATAACTTGAAATTCATCGATCAGAAGATTAATTAAAAAGAGATTTTCTCTGATCAGAGATGGAGGAAAACATGATATGTAAGAGGGTGGTAACCAAAGAAAATTTTCAATGCGAGTTGAATGGAAGTCTGACCCCGTTTTGGTCTAGATTCTAGTCAAAGTTGAAGTCCTAAGCATTTGAAGCAAGCGAAAAGATTCAGAGCGCGCAAAGGTACATTTTGAATGTCTTATATCAAGCAATGAAATTGTGGCTGACTACATATGCTTGGACTTGTTGGGGCCTTCTCAAGTGTAGTCGAAGGGAGGCGTCAATAACTATTTGTCTTTTGCAGAAGAATTTTTTTAAAGAAAGTCTAGGTCTATTTTCTCGAGCACAAGAGCGATATGCTTGGTTAGTTCCCGGCATGGAAGGTAATGATCGCATAGCAAATAGAGAGGAAAATCATGTGCCCGAGAATTGATTAGAGGGTCAAAGTTTCTATTTATAGGAGATCATGTAGTTTTATGCAATGATATTGTCTATTATTTAATGAATAGATCACAACATCACCTACAATTGTGCAAAGAACTCTAGAGAAACCATGGTTAGGTAAGTGATGGTACTGGATTGAAGGGTATGATGCTTGGTTATACTCATGTAAGTGATGGCATGCCCTAGCTAAGGGCAAGAAGGTGCATACTCCTAGGTCATGCACTTGTAGTGAAGAGACATAGGCTATTGTGCACAGGTGAGGATTCACTTGGGTTTATGATAAGCAACGATGTTATCTTCAACAATTTGCTCCGTTTCAAAAGAGGAGTGAGTGATCAATTGTAGAAAAAGATCTCAATGATATCCAAAAATAGGTAGAGTTTCGTGGAGAGCCTAAAGAAGAGGAGAGTGCTAGAGATGTGATGCAGATGGGAGATGCACGACTTGGGTACCAGGATCTAGAGAAAGTTGACAACTAGCATATTTAGAGTCTACTAATCCTTTATTTCAATTCATGCATATATGGTTCAACTTTATAATTCCCTAATATATTCACAATCCTATTAATATGTTATCTTCCTCTCACTCTCTTCATTGTGACTTTCAAAAAGATCCCTTTGTATGTAAAAAGTTAAATATAATTAAAATAATGTAGGAAGTAAATCCACATAAGATAAGAATTTATAAATTTTTCTACCAAAAGAACATACCTACAGTATGTAATGTCATCAAAGATTCATGCATATGTTAGTTCTTTTGAAATGCGATGAAGTGATTAATATATTCCTAATACCCTAAAAAAAACATCAACCTTTACTTGAGTCCCCAAATCTGTTCCATTAATTCTCTATCCAAAATTTATTCTTAACAATCAAGACATGGAAAACTTGCAAACACAAGTTGCCTGGGTGTCTCAAGGCAAGCCAAGAAAAAGTACGAGAGATTGAAGACTAAGTGCAAAATCGAAGATCCCAAATGAGATGGAAGGAAAACTCCCTTAAGAGTAAGAGTATTTGCAAAAAATCAATCCTACTTGTTCTACTTTTTACCCAAATTTTAGATACAAGAATGTCGTTTGGGCTCACCTGGAAATTTATCTCTAAAAGATGTCTTTTTGAACATGAAATTTGGGGAAAAACTAGAGCAATGACGTTGAAATGACACAGAGGATCACTAAGGACAATTGTGGATGAAGGTTAATGGGATAGATACAAGACTCAAGTAAAATTTGATAGTATTTTATGAGACCAAAAATAATTAGGGTAGAATTGAGAAGGACCTAAAGTTGGAGGTTTTTTTCTAAGGAAAAAAATGTTTAAGGTAAAATTGGGATTGGAATTAAAGTTGAGGTTTTTTTTTAAGAGTATTAGGCCAAATAATATGTATCTATTTATTCCTTGATTCGTAACTCTTAAAGGCTGCATTTGGTCATCTAGATTTGGATTATGATATGATAGGATAAGGTGCGATTAGAAATCCTCTAATTATTCTCCGTATTGTGAAAAATCCAATCATATGTTTAGCACAATCTAGGATAGGATAATACTATGATTCTTTAGTTTAAAAGAAAAAGTCAATATTGACATGGAAGCTTCTGGGCACGAGAAAGCAGAAATGGTTTGTGAAAACAAATCCAACAAGAAGAGGAAGGTTCTTGACGAGATTAGAAAGACTGTTGAATTGTTGCAGAGTGGTTTGAAGGTCAATTTTACGGTCTTTCCCAGTGGGAGGAGGCTGAGCCTAGCCCCTTAGAAATTCATTAAAATTTTTCAGTTCTTTTTTTATTGCTTTGAGGATTCACAATCGATTTTAGTGAGTTGAAAGGGTTATAAAAATGCAAGACGTGAAACCTCAGCACCACGGCCTTCTCACAGGCAGGAACTGTAAGCTCTCAGGCGTAAGCAATTCGGCAAAGGCCGTGTTGATGGGGACGAAAGGATGATCCTGGTGCTGCCCTCGTCGGCCTCGAACGACGCCGGAAGGAGCAAAGGCCGTCAATTAGGGCTTTGGTGATGTCGGGTCCAGAGGAGGGAAGTGATGAGGCCTTGATGATTTGACGATGAAAGTGGAGTTGGGCTCGAGGAGGGTGGCGTTGGGGGAGTTATCAGTTAATTTAAAATATATATATGTATATCTAATCCAAACTTATTTCACTACCTTTCCCGAATTTTTTATCAACATTTTATCTGGGTGTATCCAAATTTATCCAATCTAGATGACATTGCTAAACACCCTATAAGATTCAAATCCGGACTACCAAATATAACCTAAGAGTCCATGCGACCAGGAGGGGTAGGTCAAGTTTTTGTAAAGGAGAAACAAAATTAGAATGAAGGACTAAAAACGGATTGGTAAAATAAGATTTTTAATATGGCAACAACACTCAGCAGGGCATTGTCGGGTTGACAATCCTGTTGGGCTGACGGTAAGCCTTAGGGACTCAGATCTTCATGCACATAAAAATTATTCGTGGGAAGGGAACTGCATCTATACTGATTAAGAGGCAGTCCAGTGAAAAGGTCATAATCTTTTGACAAATTCAAAACTGATTTCATCAAATGAATCGAAATATAATTTTGGGAGGAACAATGATCAGAGATTGGCCACTTTAATATGCATTGTGGACCTTAATTGCAGCAAGTATTTCAAACGTGCGAAACCTGACTTCCTTAATTTCTGGGTTTCCATCCTCACTGTACCTGTATCTGATGTGGAAAATTGCACGGTTCCGACGTTCAAAGAGTACCGGAAAAACTTTCAACTGGCGATCAACATATAAAATCTCAATTTTGGCATTGCTTATAGGCATTTGATTTCGCTTCTTCAAGCGAATCTAGATCTTCAAACGGTCTGCAATTCATCTAGGGTAAAGCAATTTTAATGACTCTAAAGGGCAAAATGGCATAAACCGATGAAATGGTATATCTTGTATAAGCCCACAAAAACAAATTATCAGGGTGATTTTGCTCAGAATGAGGACTTCACGAGGACATACAGTTGATGATCAATGGAATAATAAGCGGATCTGCGGTTGACATACCCAGGCTGGTCCAGTTCCCTGCAGATCCATATCGTCAAAGACTCCGGCTTGTGATTCCTATTGTTGAATTGCTGGTGCTCCAGCATACACATTACAGGAAGCTAGCTAGTTTCCAGCTTTAGTTGTCATCCCATTACAGATAAATAAACAAAAGAATAAACAGTGGTGCAAAGGATAATGTATTTCATGCAATGGGTATGGCCAGAAAACAATAAAACATGATGTAACAAGCCAATGCAAAATGAATGATTCTGAAATTTAAGAGCAGGACAGAATGAGATGCCATATCATGCCAGCAATGCAATTAGTTGATGTCATCACGACAACCATATAAACCGACATGGAAAATTCTCTCTTGTACAAAAGACCATTCTAGATAAACTGTTGGAAAGAAGGCTAACCAAGAAAACTAACAAGAATGATTAAACTGCTGCAACATATAAGTGCTTCGATGTAGGCATAAGAATAGGACCTGCGACTTATCTGCATACATCAATCTAGTGTGCATCGCAACTAAATATAAGAATAGGACCTGCGACTTATCTGCATACTTCTATCTAGTGTGCATTGCAACTAAACATCAGAATTGCAAAATCTTCATTTGAGTAGGCAGATTACCCAAAAGTTCCGACTGAAAATTCAGATGCTCAGTCTTCCTTGTCTCCTGGCCTGTATTCTTTTCCTTCATTGTCCAAGGAAGAGCTGCTTGCTTGATCTGCCTCTTCTCGCGTACCAACTCGCAAGGGCTCTTCTTTGTTGATGCTTCGGATGAGCATAAATACACAAACCAGGAATACGATTATGTACACAGTTCTGACCCCAATAAGTGAATTGATGTAGCCCATAAATGATGGGCCATTAATTCTTTTCGCTTCTGTTCTTCCTCCCCTGAATCCTTCAATAAATTGTGTGATTTGAGATGCCTGATCCTCCTCATTGATCACTTCAGAACCAAACACCTTTCAAAACAAAAAGGGTTGTTTTCATTTACTGTAACCCAAAACTTGTAAGGAGCAAGCTAATTGAATAGTGAAGTAATAAAGTCAAAATTCAATCATCACTAGATTTGGCCAACTCCCTTGGTTTTCATTTTGCTTGGTGGGAAAGGTTAGCAATAAGTCCAAGGGACCAGTTAAGTTGTCATTATTTGATCAACAATGGAAATCATGGAAACGTACATGTAATACTGACAAAACCTACATACAAAACAGACTAGCCCGCATAACCTGCATGAAGTTGATAAGAAATACAATGAATTCTATGCATAAAACTGGACAGTGGATATGGAATGACTGCACCTCGCCTTAAAAAGAACCATTTTCTCAGATGAGTCCCCTTATTTTAGGCAAATATTCATGTTTATCCACTGTGTCAAACTAGATAAGCCAAATGTAGAGGCAAACCTATATAGTTTTAATTTCAAGAGAGACTTAAATTACCTTAAGGATTTCAAAGAAGAAAACATTCTATAAAACTATAATTTCTCTTAGGAATCTAAGGAAAGCAAAGGAAAATAACCAGCCTTGCTGTTTTTACATGCTAGAAGCAATGCCAAACCAAAAGTGTCTGGAATTGGTAAGCAAATAAGGCACAGAGAGAGCATCAGTACCAATCCCATTCTATTTTCCCTGTATTGGCTACTTAGACTTCACAGGAGAAAAAAATGCAATATTTGCCTAATTACTTATTGTTGTCTCAACTCCATATCATCAAGTTTGAGTAAGTACCTATGCAGATATAACACACATAAGGTACTTTTGAAGCTTTTCTTCAGCCTAAGATATCAATCAATATCCACCTATTGTCTCTTGACTTTCATGTCATTAAGAGCATAATAGCCAACTCAGCAATATTCAGTTAGAAATATCCAAACCATTAGATGGTTAAATTGTTTAGAGTAAAAAAATGGACTACTAAAGTGTCAATAAGACTATCTGAAACCAAGAAAGCGAAGTTCAAAGGAAACTCCAATCCAATCCTCACTTCAAAGAACTATCTCTGTCCCATCAAAAGCAGATGCCCCAATGAGATCTCTATGTCATCTAAAATTAAACTTCCTATATATATTCCATCAATTTGACACCTTCCTCACAAACACCATTGAGAAAGCTAAAACCCATTTCACTGTTCAAATATCAAACACAGAGGATGCCAGACTTGTCAAAGTCAAAGTCTTATGCAGTAAAATACAGTTCCTACAGATGCATCTTCATCAAGGTGAAGGAATTAGCCAAAGCTCAAGACTTTGTCTCAAATGTGTACTAGCAAAGGCATAAATCCTAACTTCTCTATAGTACAATCCATTGCCAAATTAATAGCTTTGTCAAAAACAACTGAAGTCCAGTAGATGACGAACAAGGGGGTGGAGAGAGATCCTTGTGAAATTTAAGCAACTTAATTGACATTATCAAGTTAAAGCTAAAATCAATACCAATCATGACTAAAATATTATATGCAGCTATTCAGGCAGATACACCCCTGCCAAGTGCATTACAAATTCTGTGTACTTTGACCAATTCCACAAATAAGTGGAAACACTTTGCATAAGTCCTGGAATAATTCGAGCTGAAAAATGCAATTTGCTCGAGTCATTGTCCCTAGCCACGTTTTTCAGCATCTGTCAGGTGTGAAATGTGGAATCATGTTCCACCAGCTCTTAACTTTGAAAAGACAACAGATACACATGTATTATAACTTCAGAAATATATAATCAAGTTGCATCTTCAAATGTGTCACTACTTCAAAACTATATACTTACCATAAAGTACTCTTCATTGCCATCCCAAACAACCATTTTCGGGAGCTCAGACTTCTTGTTGACACCAAATGACTCAGTAAATTCTTCAAACTGTTTGAACCCAACATAAGCAAACACCAAGTCACGATTGGCACTTGCAGCAGCCTTCAGTAATTGGACCAATTTCTTTGATTTCTCTTCATTCTCATCTTCCATAATTGTCAACACAATTTTCCGCTCGTCATCTTTCAGTAACTTCAGTGTATCATAATTTATTGGCAGAGGGGAAGGAATAAAATTCTGCTTGATGAAGTCTTCCAAAAACTTTTCTGTTGATACAGAGCAAGAGGACTTGATGTTAAGCAACATAGGAAATACAATTCCATGCAACTAAAGATGGACCTATCACAGATACACACATTAACTTTTCATGTATTTAGAAACAGAGCACTTTAGGCAATAACTAGAAAAAACATCCAGTACTGAAAAGAATCTAAGCAAAATGAAGAAGCACCAGAATGTATAATGTAGAATGAGTAAGAAAAGATAGCAGAGATGGCTAGCAACACTCCTTCGAAGATAAAATTGAAAACAGGCGAAATTAAGGTGTAAAGCACCATAGCAAGAATCAACACAGTCCAAGTAAGGTAATTGAAGTGGATTATGGACCTACTTTGGCAAAAGAAATCAGCCTAAACAGGATGGAAGGTCAACACCATGTTTACCTTCAAAGGGACCATAGAAAATGTTCTGTTCGTTGTAATTCGGATGAAGGGATACCAAAGCAGGTACCTTGTCAAAGTCGTACACCACCATTATTTCCTCGAAAATTCCTTTGCCACAGAAAACCATGCTTTTTTCTTGTATTTTTTTCCGAGATCTGAAATCAGCGACTCACTCATGCCAAAACCAATGAATATAGGAAAGTGGGTGCCAGCAGATTGAACAAATTCACCAACAGCAGAGTCTGAATCCAGAATGGAGACATCAGGAGCAACGAACTTCTTCAGAAAACGAACAAGTAAATCTGCTTTTCTCGGCCCATTATATTCCATTGGGACACCATGCATAAAAAGTTTGAGGGTAGGAAAACCACTGCATGCAATCAAGTATATCCATTATGGTCAAAAAATTCTGGACAATATGACTAGATATAAAGTAGAGGAGGCATTAAAAAAGAAGGAACACTGTGATTACAACAGTGGAAACATCATCACAGTATACACATTAACCATTTTCCAGGCATCAACTACAGAATGATTTGAGTCAAATTCTGCTAAGTAGATTAGTAAATGTGCTATTTAAATTTCCATTGTGGCAAGAAGCCAGTAAGATAGTGCCATACTCTATGTCATGTTTGACTGCAAGATGTGAGTACTTGTCAGCATTAACTTTTGCGATCACTATAGGCTCCTTCAATCCAGCAAGAGTTGGGGCAGCTGCATCTAACTGCAAGAGAATAACTAAAGTCAATTTTCTGTCAGCTCGATGTACCAATGGACCAGCATATTAAGACCTGCTGTACGACTGCATTTAAAGAGGTATGCACAATGTTGAAAATCAAATAGAAGCCATCACAATCTCATGAAGATTAATCAGCCAAAGGACACATTCACTCCCCTATGAGGGCCAAAATAATAAGCATCCATCAACCAGAGACCAAGCAGATCATTCATTCATTTCTATTTAAATTGGTCAAATGGAGGAAAATCCAGACACGTGCTACATTCAATGACATTGCACTTGTCAGTGATTCATCTCAAAGATGAAACTGAAGGGATTCAACTGCAAAACATCAGTACCCTCAATTAGCAAAGACTCAATTTTTCTTCAAACAAAGAACATCTACAGCCACCAAGGCTATTCCAAACATGACTTTCAGAGCATCTGACTAAATATTGTACAAATACAATGACCAAGAACAACTACGCAAATAAATGAAAAATGTCAAGTGAAAATAGCACACTGCCCAGAGCCTCAGACAGCACAACCCTGCTTTATGTTAGACAAGTACTACAATTCTACATTATTACACATGGTGGCTCTTTTCCCAAGCTCTCGCATTAAACAACCAGCAAAAGAAAGAAACCTCAAATCAATAAATTAACATGAAAAAGAGAAGGACCTCAGGGGCAAGGCGCTTGCAGTGGCCGCACCAAGGAGCATAAAAGTCAACTAAAACGTAATCAAACTTCGAGATCGCCGAGTCGAGATTCGATTCATCCAGCTCCAACACTGTCCCATCTCTGGCCGAGAAGTTCTCGAAAGCCGACGACGACGACAGTGATTGCCGAGAGATTGCTAAAATCAGCACAGCCACGACAAGAAACACTCCATCTTCATGATCAGGCGATTTACACGCCAACCCACCAAAATTCCAGACGACCCTTATTGACTCGCGACCTCCACTGTTTTTGTTCTCGACGTTTCCGGTCCTCCCCCGATGCGTCTCCGCTGCAATCTGAACATCAAACGATTGAGCTGCAGCTCAAATTCCAAAACAACAAGCCAAAAAACTCGCGCTTGCTGCCGAAAGAAAGAGTCTTGATGGCACGAGAATCAGATCCGACCCAATGCAAATCAACACCAACAGCACCCACAAAAGCAATCGACAGATATAAAGCTCTAAAGGGTGGTGAGAAATCGCTGGAACGAGCGAGCGAGACCCACCTGTGTAGATCTGCAAGTGAAGCGATGTATCGCTACGCTACCGGCTCGCTTGTTTTCTGCTCCTTTTGTATTTGAACTCGTTCACTTCTCGTCTGATTTTCGAAGTCGTTGTTTCCGGGAGACCCAGACCGGGAGTCGCGGAAAACGATGATCTTCTCGTAAAAAGAAGGAAAAATTTACATTTTCGCCCCGGATTTTATGAGTCGTCGTAATTTCCTCCCCAAGCAGATCCGAGAGAACTTCATTTTGTTCCCTTGCTTTTCAGTTTGTCACAATTTTGCCCGGAGGTAGTTGAAAATTTTTGCAATTTGAGCGCAAATCGTTTGATTCGCGTTTCTGCTGTTCCCCCAACATTAATAGTAAAGGAATTATAACTGAGGAGAAAATATTGAACATGGATAAAAAGAAATCTTTTAGATTAATATGGTTTTTATAGCAGAATTAGGATTGCGATATTAACATGAGGATATAAGCCCGGAAGCTAGAGAGTAAACAAGTCTTTTATTCTCCTATATTGAAAAAGCGAGCTCCCTGAATTTTAATAAATAGTTTAATAACAGATAAATTTCAAAGATTTGAAGTGTTGTTGAATTCGCTAAAATGAGAGTTGTTTAAGGGAAAGTGTTTTTTGGGAATTGATTTTCCGGACTTTCCGAGAAATGATTGATTAATCGAAAACACTTTTTGATTATTCAAAATATTTATGCATAAACTTAGGAAAGTGAATTCCTAAATTGAAAAAGGTGAAAACAATTTCCAAAATTGCTTCTCTCGAATTTTCTAATACTTTTTTTTTTTTTTTTTCTTTCTTTTTTCTTTTTTTCTTTTTCTTTTTCTTTTTCCTTCTCCCTCCTTTACCGATCATCAACCTCACCATGTTTAGCGAGCTCAAGACCATTGAGCTCGAGCTTGCTTGTGGCCATCACCAACCAGGTCACAGTAGAGGAAGGACAAATAAAAAGGAAATAAAAGAAAAGAGAAAATAGAAAAATAAAAAATAATTAAAATTTTGATTTTTTTAAAAGAAAATATATAATAAAAAGAGAAAAATAAGAAATAATTAAAAAATTATTATTTGAAAAAATTATCAAATTAAAAATTTGAATATATATATATATATATATATATATATATATATATATATATTGCGTGAGATAAAATCATGAGATCCAAATATTAGGAAACATTTTTAATCATATATTACCAAATAAAGAAAAAAATTACTGTATTATTGAATAGTACTTTTTTCGGAGAACATTTTCTTATCATTGTTTTTTCATCAAAATAAACGCATCCTAAAAGTCATGTTACATGTCCCGAAAAATCTTATGCTCTTTTACAAAGCGATGATGACAAAAGGGGTCACATTATTATTGTGAGCTGATGAAGGGTTGTAAGAAATACTCTCCTTTCTCAAGCGCAAATTGGTGGCCAAAAGAAAAAGTCAAAAGGAGAAAGAAAGCAAAAAGTTCAAGTTGCCAAGGACGTTTGAGGCGGCGAAAGATCTATGAATAAGGCTTATGGTGAAATTTTTGAATGGAAAATTATCCAAAAAAATAATAATAATAATAAATCTATTGCGCTTTATCAATTCAATTCAAAAAAATTTTGGAGAAAATTTCAAAAAATGACCTAAAGTACCTTAGTTTTCTCAAATAAAGGCCCAAAGGCCCAAAGTAGACAATATTTCAAATAAGGGCTTAGAGTGAATATTATTTCAAATAAGGGCCTGAAGTAGCTAAATAATCTCAAATAAGGGTTTTTGGCCGATAGTGACTTTTCTTGGCATCGAAGAAAGGGTATTTTGGTTAAAAAATTGTAACTATATTTTAAAAAAAATTTTGATTTTTTTTCATGCTTTTTTCTTTTTCTTTTTGTTTTCTTTGCTTTTTTTCCACTTCCCTTCCCAAACATGGCCGTCAACAATTGACGAAGGTCACCCTTGCCTAACTCAAGCTCGGGCTGCCCTCACCCAACGTTGGCAAGGGCGACCTCCATTTAGCATCCATGGAGGTCAGTGGCACTAGGTGAAGGTTGCCGGGCTTACGCAATGACCGGTGATCCTTGCCCAAATTTGGGAGAGGGTTGTCGATCCTCCTCTAAGCGCCGGCAACCTCGCTGGCCTTTGTCGTTGCCTTACCGGTGATGGGGCGTATGACCACAAGTGAGAGGGAGCCCTCCCACCTGCTTGTGTTTTATTTTCTTTTTTTTTTTAAAAAGTTTTTTAGTTTTTCAAGAAAAAAAAAAAATAAAAAAAATTTAAAAAAAAATTAAAAGTTCGAAATTCTTTGAAATTGATACATGCACTTTGGGCCCTTCTTTGAAATTGATACATGCACTTCGGGCCCTTCTTTGAAATAAGGTTCACTTCAAGTCTTTATTTGAGAAAATAATGGCACTTTGGGTCTTTATTTAAAACAATGTCCATTTTAAGCCATTATTTGCACTTTTCATTTTTTTTATTATATTTATTATGCCAACTCAGTCTATCTAGTTAATCTTAGTAAAAAATCACTAAAATGAACATCGGTTGTTCTATGTGGTGCACCTGGTGCTAAAGTAGACAATTCTTTATACTTTTTAATATTTTTAAATTATTTTTTTACCCTTTTTTTTTCCTTTCTCTTTCTTCTTTTTTCTTCCCTTCCTTGGTGACCCAGAGGCGAGGGCTGGTAATGATGAGGCTTGACCTCGCCTAGCCACTGGTGAGGTCGTCCTTGTCGGGTGGGGGGAGAGAGTTGCTTTTCTATGAGTGCGAGAGATAAACGGATAAGTTGAGAGTGTCTCTATATGAGCAAGTATTGCTTTTGAGTGATTTGAGTGTGGTATGAGAAAATATATAAATGGCTATGTGAGATAATTTTTTAGTGTTATACTTGTAATGCAGTTTGGTATAACAAGTGTGTTTTGAGTTGTCTATTACAATTCAGTTAATAATATCGATAACTAACTCAAATATGAGTTGGTAATCTAATTAGAGAAAAGTTGATAATCACTCTTAATTGGGGTTGGTAATTTAAAAAAGAGTTGCTCAATTTAAAAAATTTCAAGCAAGGCAATTAAATGTGCTAACTCAAACGAAATGTTGTTAAATTTAAAAATAAATAAATTTGCTAATAAGCAACTTCAAATTAGATTAACCAAAACTAATTAGTAATTTAATTGGAGAAAAGTGATAAGTTATTCAGATAGATGTAGGTTATTTCAAAAGAACGGTAGTTTATTTCACATAATAGATGATGATTTAAAGTGTTGGTAAGAAAGGTAAAGAAAAGTTTATATATTATAAGAAAGGTTTTTTTTTTTTGTCAAATATTAGAGAAGAAGATAATTTAAAGACAAATAAATAAACATTAATAATATAATTAATTAAGAATTTATAACGTAAAGCTTATAAGTAGCTCAATCAAATAAAAGTTGGTAATCGCTTCAATTATTGTTGATAATTTTTTTTTTTAAATTTTTTTAAAATTAACGGTTTGGTAAGCAAAGCAAATGAAAGTTGGTAACTCAACAAAATTTTGCTAAGTCTAGGAAAAAAACAAATAAGCCTTAAGTGAAAAGCAATTTAGACTTAGTATACCAGAACTAATAAAATTAGTAAGTTCATGTGAGAGTTTATAAATTTGAGGCATTTGTAGATAACAAAAATTGATAAATCAGAATAAACAAAAGAAAACGTTGGAAAACAACTCAAATAAGAGTTAATCACTCAAAACTAATTCATAATTTCATCGGAGTAAAAGTTGGTAAGCCACTCAAATAGAGATGGAGAAATTGGTTTTCTTGGGATGTAAATTTTCGATTTCTTAATTTGGTTGTAAGTCAGATGCAGGTACAATATATCTTGCTCTGTTCACCTTCTTTCCATGTTTACAGATCATTCAAGCATGGTACACAGGTGGCGTTCTGCCTTGATCTAAAATTTTTTTTGCTAGTCTAACTTCTGGAGTCGACTACGAACAACTAAACACATTTGAAAAGAAAATGAGAGGAAACTATAGAATCACATGGCATCAGCATATCATCCCAGCAAATGATATTAGGAGCGGAACATCATTGTTTTACTATATTTCGTCCATTCATTACAGACTGCTTTGGTAATCGAGGCACAGAAAAATATGATAAGCGTAAAATCGGTGCTAGCAAGAATCATTAGCTGTGCTCAACGGTCCATAGTATTATTCAAGCATCCGTTATCGCCTTGGTTTGAGGAATTCAAAGATTTACGTACTTTGGAGTTTGGAGTTTGGATGCTTTATGGCTTGTTGAAGTCTCTTTTCTAACGGGGTCTTATATACTCTTATATTCATTCTGTCTCTTTCAATTTATCATCTTAAGTTTTTTGGTTGAATTTTTTAATTTAATATCAAAGCCAGTGCTATCTCTTCTTTCGCATATATGTGTCTACCCCCACGTGCTGTGGTCAAATTCCACGAGTCTCTCCTAGACTTTGGTCTTCCTTTGGTACAACCTTGTACTCTGCATATTTTTTTCTTCACACTTTTAAAACTCAATCACGACGGATTATTGTGACATCGTAAGTTTCTTTTATGATGCTTTACAATTTTCCTTTTTGTAACTTAATTATGACTCTACACCATGAAGATGCACGAGTGAGGGATATACAGAAGTGCCCAATTCTCGTATAGTTGATAGACTCGAAATATAGTTTTATGTGTAACGGTCTTAAAACATGGGAAGATTTACACTTCAATGGCAATTTGCAAGCAGATTTCTATTAATTCAATACCGAAACGAAAACTTGTTTGTGCATTGTAAAATTTGAATGATAGATGGTAAGTTCGAAATTTTGTTGATAAGTAAGAACTAATTGGCAAATTTTTAGTTCAATAAATTATCAACAAAATAACGATTTTACCATCATCAAATCTAAAAGCGGATTACCAATTGTTTTTGAATATTACAAGTGAACCCCTTCATTAATTAGTAGATTATGATTTGCGTAGATACTTTAACAAACAAAGTACTATTTTCCATGGTAAATGGTTAGTAAATAGTGGCCATTGCTTCGATTTTACCAAGTACCAAGTTTTATTTTTCAGTAACATACAAATATATTAATTGATTAATCAAGTTGAAATACTCTTTTAGACTACGAACTATCATTCGCTGGTAGATTATGGATTGCTTACATACTTTACTAGTAGTATTGGTTAACGATTGCAACTTATGGACAGAAAAACTATCCTTGTACTATAAAATCGCAGTAAATTGTTAGATTTATTTTGATTTTACAAGTACTTAAGCTTGCAAGTCAGAAAAAGACTAACGACATGATTGATTTACCAGGCTTGCCCTAGTAGATTATAAATAGCCTTTCGTTTTTGTACAAATGAGCTGGTTTTTCATTTGTAGAATATGAATTAATTGCTTACATAGTTTACTAGTGGTGTCGACTAGCAGTGCTATTCTACAAACAAACTGTTTTATCACTATAAATCTCTAGTAGATTATGAATTTTAGTACTAACTTACTATTCCACCACTAAGGTTTAGATACGAGTAGTAAATTTATAAAAAAGGAAATAATTTTCAATTACACTGACCGTACATGCTTACCATGAACGGAAGATTATTCCGTTTTCTCCAAAGGAAGTGTTAGAAGCGACCTAGTTGCGCCAATTGCAAGTAAATGAGAGAGTATATTGAGTTATAAAAATGAGAATATTTACTCTGTAAAAATTATAGGATGATTGATGTGTTTCATTCTTTTTAACTCCACATTTTCTTTTCCTACAGATGACTAGAAAATTAAAAATTTTGGATTTAACGGATTGCACAAAGTTGACGAGGGCACCTGACTTCTCTAATTTCACATCTTTGGAGACGTTAGTACTTGCTCGGTGTTCCAACTTAATCACAATTCACCCCTCCATTTCTAAGCTTCAACTCCTAGAGACTTTGAATGTCAAAGGGTGTGGTTCTCTTCGGGAGTTGCCTGAAGAAGTCAGTTCTCTACAATCTTTGAAGCATATCGTCATGCCCGAAAATTTTCAACCCTTGAAGCTTCCGGAGAGATTTGGCAACTTGAAATCTTTGTTGAGTCTCAGATTAAGCTTCCACCCCAAAATTTGCCGACTTCCAGACTCAATTGGGGGGCGATGAATCTTACATGCATAACTTTACGTGAGTGCGTGGGGATAAAGGAACTTCCAAGCTCAATTGGGGAATTAAAAATGTTGGTAGAGTTGGATGTATCAAACTCAGGCATAGTTGAACTACCCGATCTGATCGGAAACTTAAAGAAACTAAGGGTGTTGACAGTAAGTAGAACAAAGATAAAGGAGTTTCCCCATACTATTGGAGGACTGGAGATGCTTGAAGTTTTAGATGGCTACAAATCCTGGGATCTGACAGATAAGAACCTGGAGGAAATTGGGAAGCTATTTCATTTGAAGACATTGAACTTAGCATTTACTAGTGTTTCTAGACTGCCTGCAGAGATAAGTCATCTCCACCTCCAAAAACTTGAAGTGGGTTCAATTGACCTTCAACAAGTGCCGTCTCTTCCATCAAGTTTGAAATTCCTTGCGGTTCAAGCTATGGACTTCTCTCTTGTCCCTCACCCCTCAAGCATCACCGATTTAGAACATTTGGAATTATATAGATTCAGCAATTTGAGAAGTAGATATCACTCTACTAGGCGGGACTATGACTCAAAACTTAAAGCAGCTTTGATGAGGGAGCAACCGTGCTATCAGCTTCCATCTCATTTGTCGCACTTGAAACTCAAAAGTATTAGTCCACTGCCACAATTTTCCAACTTATTAAATTTGAGAGTTCTGCATTTAATTGAATGTCCAATATCACACCTGCCGGTCACTCCAGGTCTAACGCATCTGAGGGAACTGAACATAAAAAGATGTGAATCCCTTGAGGAAATACCAGGTCTGTCACTTTTGAGGAGTCTGGAGCACTTGGAACTAAAGGGCTTGAATAGGCTAGTTGAGATTCAAGGTTTGTCGGAACTAGAAACTTTGCAGTACCTCCTCATTTCCAGTTGCGATTTAATAGGAAAGTTACCCAATTTATCCAAGTTGGGTAAGCTACAACATCTAGAGCTAGAAGCTTGTCCGAATTTAAGATCCATTGAGGGCATCGAGGGCTTAGAAAGCTGGGTGTTTGGTAGTCGTGGCCGCATTATCCTGAAAAGATTGTTCAATATCCCGAGATCGACTTGGCTTTGCCACAGATTGCCTAAAACTGATGTGTTCCTGAGTTTTAAGGGACCAGACACTCATCATAGTATTGTCAGTTATCTTCACTCTCGGATGCTTTGGAATCAAATGTCTGTTTATAGTGATAATGATGACTTGAGGTCCAATGAAGAGACTGGGGAAAAGATTATAGAGTTACTCGCTAACTCTAATATCTACATACCCATCTTCTCTAGGAACTATGTTTCTGGTCATTGGTGTCTCCGCATACTTGCTCACATGGTAAAATGCACGTCAGAATCAAAGGGGAAAAGAAGAATCCTTCCCATTTTCTACGATGTGGAGATTGATGATGTTAAGCTCAAAACTAATTTATACAAAAGCGACCTAGACAAGCACCAGGCGAACTTTGACCACGATGAAGTGAAGTCATGGAAAGAGGCCCTCATTAAGGTTGCAGTATTGAGGGGTTTCATCTTGAAAAACAACAGGTAAATCTGCTAATTCGCCACTAAATCATGAGGTAAATAAGTCATTCAATTGAACTTTCCCAACATTGAGAGTTTCAAAGTTACTGGAATGCAACCCTTTTGCATACAAATTGTCCACTCAAGCAAATTCAATCCTGTAGAATAAGAAGCGGATCCTTCTTGTCTGTAGTATCTGGAGGAACTCTATGGTCGAATAGAACAAAATTGCATACTGTTACGGCCCCGCACACACACACACATATATATTTTCCGGAGTTAAAGATCTCCAGGTTACAGGTGTCTGAGAAATCAAATCTATGGTTAGATCATCATTTTAAGGGAAAAGAGCACCACAAGTGCTGTAATTTTCATACGGCGCTCACTTAAATACCATAACTTATATATAGTGCTTACTTGAATGTCAGAACTTTCTTTCCGATTATTTGAGTGCCATACAACTTTTCAACCGATTATTTAAGTGCCGTAACTTTTTAAAAATGTTCACCATAAATGCTATGCCGCATCATATTTCCGGCATCTGTGTGAACTTTTTTTAAAAAAATTTGGATGATTAATTGAAAATAATGGTACTCGAGCAAACTTTTTTACAAGTTATGAAACTTATGTGGTTGAAAAAAAAGTTATGGCACTCAAGTAAACACCATACAAAAGTTGTAGCGCTGTGGTGTCCTTATCCATCATTTTGAAAACCTTTAAATTTCTGTCTGTCCAACTAAAATGAGCTGTACTTCAATTGTGCATTGCTGCAGCTACGAAGAAGTACTTCAATCGGTTACTGACGAGGTTTATAAGGCAAGGAAATTGCTAGATGTTGACTCTTGAAGCCTTCTTTTCGTCGGTTGTCAAAGTAAAGGTGAATGTGTTTGCTATCGATGTAATGAAATTCTCGCCAACTCCATTCTGATTCTATTGTTTGGAGGATCTAGATATTTCATGTGTTAATGAAATTGGTTTACGAGTGTGCATTATTTACAAGGTTAACTAATATGTATGAACAAGTATAGCAGTGAACTCACATGCTTTATTAGAGGGTTAGTTAAGCTTATGCGTCAAGATTTACAAGTGCGCTGCAATAAAAGAAAAGGAGCTCCATACACAGTTGGGAAAATTTGAATCGTTGGTAGAGTTGGATTGGCAACTCTTAAAGATAGTTGATTTGCCTAATTTAATTGTAGGAGTTTCCTAGTTGGGTTACATTAATTAATATTATAATTTACTATTTTACGGGGTTGGTCCAAGGTGAGATAGAAGGTTTCTTAATCAGTTTAATATAGGGCTAGCTAGTGTGGGCCAAGTTGAGCCTTGCCTGTAATGAGAGAACATGGTTGGAAACTCTATAAATAATGCTCAAGTCTCTCATTTAACCTTAACATACACAATTATCCTCACAAAGGAGCGTTTATTAAGCACTAAGGTAAGGAGCTGTCTCATTGAACTAGTGATACAAAGGGCAATAGATGAGAAATTCATGAGTTTGGATTGTTGTTATTCCGCATCAAGAATAATGGTCCAAATCAAGTGCGTTAATGTCTTTACTTGTTTATAAGCATTCTTGATTTTAGCTATGGAGATCTTAGGTTGCGTTCTCGTGTCTTACATGTGCTATCAGAGCCTCTATAGATTAGAACACGATTGCATAGTTTTTTCTGCCATATTTTTGTGATTTTTTGTTCAATAAAAATCAATTTTAATTATAAAAACGGAATGGGATTGTCAAGATGAGCAAACCGATGCGCCACCAGGGGAGGTTGCATGTGCCCCCACGCGTCACTAGGAGTTGGCACATGTTGAAGACGTGTTGCCACATGCTGCCACGTGCCCGCATACATAGCCACGCGTGGCGACGACTAGCGTGTGTGCATGCACTAGGAATGACGTCAACCACCAGGGTCGCGGATCAACCCAACTCGACTTGGGACTCGACCCATTGACCCTGACCCGACTCGCTATTGACCTCGACCCGATCCGGTTCACCTAACTTGGACCAACCCCGTTGACCCGCTCGGCCCGATTTGTGCTGCGCCCCCACGGCCCCCAATTCGTTATAGTCGCCACACTTTTTTCCTTGTCCTGGATGTCCTTTTATTCTGATACCCTTGGATTTCGGTGAATTCGTGAGTTTGGGGGTCTATCACATTTTTCATTGGTCCCTACGCAATTTACATGGCGGAAGTGGATTCAACAACTCCTTACCTAAACACTGAAATGATGCACACTAGATACATAGATAATAACCATGCACTTTTTATTTACATATACTGGATGGACATCGTTTGTCGGTACATCAAAAGCCAAAGTTTCCTATACTTGGCTATATCCAGAAATGATTGACTTTTCCTTTAGTCATCTACAATGCCATTTGGCTTCAAGTGCCGGTGTCCAAAAATTCATTGGTGACCTCATGTCCTTGATCACTCTACTCCACTCGAGCCTCCATCCTCGTCCTCTAGCGGCAGTGGCATCTTTATCACTATGTAATATGTTTGTCATATCCCGATCCTCAAGCGCGTGCCCATCCCTCACTGGTCCATTAAATAGCGACATCCCAGGACGCATCACCAATCCATTTATTTTAATACAATGGGATAGGAAAATAGGGCTAGTTTTTCACAAAATACCTTTTTATAAACACACAGGTCTATACACAAAGGTTTACAAAAGGGATCGGCTTCCAATAAAAGAGAATTGTCCTACGACTAGCTAGTCGGACAAGATCGCCGATTCTTTAGGCTTCACCTCTTAAACTTTGGGGCTTCTGGTCCTCCACCAACACCATCTACGGACATGAAAATGATTATACAATAACCAGTGAAACAATGTCTTAGCAAGTTCAATCCTCTAAGACTCGATTATGAAGAAAATACGCCCTAAGGGCTGCCTAAGCACAATCAGGTCGACAAAGGGCTTACCTTGGCCTCAGTTCCTCCCTGCAATTCTTGGATTTTCAGTCCCGTTTTCAATTGAATAAATTAGGCCTTTCATCGCGTGCCTATAGTGCTATTCTCAAAGCCGATCACTCGTGAGATAACTAGATTATCTGGGGAAGTCATTAAGATATTTTAATGCAATGGACTTGAGAATTCAATCAGAAATTGATTGCTCGACTGTGCTAGTTTGCAAGGGTCAGTACGACATTGTCAAAATTGATTAGAGATCAGGGATAGGTCGATTCGACTGAAATGCATGATTAAAGTATGAGTGATTCCACCCGATTGCAAAATTCTCATTGATCGGCACTAGACCAATTTTCTATCGTTTTGGGTACCTTGTGCCCGTAATTGAAACCTTGAGATTTTCTCTACCACCGAGAGTTGCCGATTTGTCGAAGAGGTACATTGTGGCTCAAAAAAAATTGACCACGGGTCATTTGCACTAACAATTTCTGAAAGTTACTCGATAATCCAAGTCACGTTAAAATCGCGCCGAATGGAAATTAACCGCGAATTTGAGTCTGATTTCAGAAATTGAAAGTTTTGTTATGTCACAATTAATTCTAGGAGCGTCGACTCAGTCTTAGAAGATTTTTCTGCAAACCAAGACTTTTTGGGAAAAAGTCGTCCTAGGGCCATTTTTGTCCAGAAAAAGCCAGGGATCGTTTTTTATTGCGCAATTGGGAAGCAAGTGGGATCCATTGGTGAGGAAAAATACCAATTGGATCATTGAGGTGATAATTGAATTTATGAGGGCCAAATTGGATTGAATCAAGAGAGAATTGTGTCCAATTGAAGCCAAATCACTTGAAATTCGTAGCTCCCCCTTTGCCTAAGATTTTGGACCATTTCAAGGGTTGTATTTGAAGCATTGGTGGCTGAATTGCAGCCAAGGAAGGTGCTGGTGGCTGAGGATGGTCAATGGGACAAGTGAGGAGAAGAAATGGCCATGGTAGGGCCTTCGACCCCTTATCTCTTCCTTCCTCTCTAAGGCTGCCGTCCACTGCCTTCCCCTTGTTCTTGCTATTCAAAAGACCACCAGCAGCCAAGGAAGCCACTGGAGCAACCCCTCACACCATCGCAGCCACCGTTCGATCGCCATCCTCACCGGAGCGCTGCCCGCCATCGCATGTGAGCCTCCGCCTCACCACAAGTGTCTCCGTCCCATCTCGCCTGCTCCTCCTGTTCAGCTGTTGTTTCGGATTTGGTGGAGCTCAGCCGGAGTTGTTTGGCCCGCCTCCGACCTCCGTGAGTCCCTGTCAAGCCCCGGTTTAGTCCTCACAACCTTCCTCGATCAATTCCCGTCCTAAACCGGCCTTGTTTCCTCTCTTTTGCAGCCCATAACAGAGGGCAAGTTTGTGGGTTTTCCAGCAGCTAGTGGGCCTATTTTGAGGTTGTTCCCGACCCCAAAAGCTAGGCCCGCTTTGAAGAAAGTTGTTCCCCATTGCGTCCCCATCCATTTGAACCGATCGGCTCGCAAAACAAGTGAGTTTGCTCACTAAACCTTACTTAGTAAGTTAATTATGCTTAAGGGTTGTTTAGATTAGCTTAAGTATTTTCGCGACCTAAATTTCGGGTGCACCACCTAAAAGTAGGTTAATGGACTACTAAGTCTTTAAACTTAGCTCGGGCTCTCCCAAGCCCATACCAAAACGCGACTTAAGGTTCAAGTTTTTTAACATACAAATGATTATTATCTAGGAGTCACCACTAATCGGTTTACGGTAGGTCGATTAGACACCTAAGTAAAATAATGAGAGAATTATTTTACTCCTACGAATCAGAGACTAAGGATACAGGGACTTGGTTACACTAGATTTCTCTAATGCCCTTTCGGTACCATTTCTTTTTAATTTTTAAAAGTGTTTTTGCAGGTATTCAATAAATAAATTGCATCACACAAAGCAAACAATTTTTTTTTTTGGGTTTTCTTGAAAATTAGAATTCTTTTATAAAAATGCATTTTTTTTTAACTAAATGACTTAATCTTATTAATATGAAAATTCTAATTAAATGGGCCTATTATGCAAACTATTTATTATGCACCTCATGACCTAACTTCACTAATGAATAAATTCTGATTAAATGATCCTATTATGCAAACTAATTAACATGCACCTAGTATTTTTTGTATTTTTTTATTGCAATTCAGAATTAATAAAAACCCTAATTAAACTATCTAAAAGGGATAATTTTCTAATTTATTCTAGGGATTAATTTGACTTAAACCCTATCCTATCTTAGAAAACTATTTTTTGAAAAATGAGATAATTAAAACGTGCGGACATTATCTTAAAAAAAAATTTACTTTAGGTCAAACCCTAACTTATTTCTAAAAAAATGCAACCCTAAAAATGTAATCCTAAGAAAATTCTAATTTACTAAACCTATATGCTCATGCAGAATTTTGATTTTTATGATTTTTGATTTTTTTAAAGATAAGTAATTATTAAATAAATATTAAATCTAAATTATTAACAAAATAAAGGATTAAAATAATCGAAAAAATAACCTGTGGTCTCACAGGTCAAATTAACGATTATCCTAACCCTAATTATCACAACAAACGGATCAAAATAATTAAAATTCTGATCCGAAGTCTTACGGATCAAATTAATAATTATAATGATTTACAATTCTACCAAAAAGCTCAAAAATTAATATAATTAAAAAAATAATCCGTTGTCTCTCGGATTAAATTAATAATTACAATAATTCGGACAACATCCTAACGGATAATGCCTACAAAATACACAAATATTAACATTGACAAACCAAATTCTAACTTAAATAATAATAACAAAATTTAAAATGAATAAATAAATGACAATAAAACAAAAAAATGAAAAATAAACTACCTAATGGAGGAGAACAGCAAATGTCGGCACGGGCGCGGGACAACCAACGAGCCGGGCGTGGGATTCGGGTAGCGGGTTGGTTGGCGCCGGGCGGAGGGTGGCGCGACGTTGGCAATCGGCGAGCAGCGGCTATATCGCGGGTCGTTGTGGTGGTAGTGAGCGGTGGCGTTAGGGTGAGCTCGCCGGTGAAAGTGCAGCGGGCAAGATCGTCGGGGAACAGAGACGCGGACATGCTGCTGTGGGTTCACTGGAAGAAAGTGAGGCAGGCACAGCAATGATCGGAGCAAGGGGAGCGGCAGAGGTGGTGCGGGCTGAGGCATGGGATCTCGAGCAGCGAGCTTCAATCATTGCGGGGGACTTCGACGGTGGCGCCGTGCGTCGGGGCAAATCACGGAGGTGTGGGGACGGCGACGGTGTCGGGTGTGGTGGCGTCGGACCGGGGAGAGGACGTCGGCGGCTCGAGCTCGAGCGGCGGCGGAGGCGGAGCGATTCACGGGTCGGCCGGGCGGCGACGTCGGCAGCAGACGGGGCTCGGCTGGCATCGGGGCATCACGGGTTGCTGGCGTCAACGCTCGTGGGTCGCAAGTGGAGGTGAGGCTGAGGCGTTGCTGGTGCGGTGGCGGAGCGAGGATGGGAGACGTGGGTGTACGCAGGCCGGCAGAGCACGAGCGTCCATGCGAGGAAGATGAATAGCAACCAGCTTTTTTTTTTCTTTTTTTCTTTTTACCTCTCACACGTATTCTCACGTCTTCTCTCTTTCTTTTTCACTGTTGCTGCCGTACCTTTCTGTCCACTCCCTTTTATTGTTTCAGCAGAAGAGTCTTCTGCTGACTTTTTACTTTCTTGTCTTCGCAGATTGTCGAAGAGAAGAAAATGACCTCCTTTCTTCGACTTTCGAATGGACGGGAGAAAGGTTTTCCCTTTCCTTTTTTTTTTTTTGCACTTTCACACACTAATTTCTTTTGCACGAATTTTCCTCGGAATTCTCTTGTGAATTTTTCTGGTCCTTCCCCCCCACTTATCTACGAAATTGTACTCTCTTTTATAGTGATTCCGAAAACCCAAACTCATAGTGATTTTCAAGCTTCCTTTCTCTGTTACCTTAATCATGGTATGCAAATTGGAATCTGATTTCGCAATCCGCTCAGTTTTTCCTCAAATGCTTTGATTCATTCCCTTTTATCAAATTTCTTGCTCTTTATTTGCCTAATTCCCTAAATTTTGATCCACGATCGGGAATTGCTTCCGCATTTACCAAGATCAGAATTTTTAATTTCCATGCATAATCAATCAGGTTGATTTTCCCCATTTTTTCCTTTTATTTGTTCTGATGCATTTTTTCCTTTTCTTTTCTTTTCTCCTTTTTTTTAGGGGTTAAAATTAATCCCTAATTTTTAAAAAAATCAATGATTGGATCGCCAAAATTAGGGTGTCAACAGCTGCCCCTCTTTGAAGGTGAGCTCGTAGAGGTTGGCTTCAAAGATGCACTAAGTGACCTAAATCTTCATAATGCGCATGCACTAAGTGACTTTTTTTTTTGGGAAAATGAATGCAATTTATGTGATGTATGGAGATACTAATGCAAATGATAAATGAACATACCTGGAATTACTTACCTTCGAGGAGGGTAAAGTAAGTCAAGATAGATTGGCGTTACATGTCCAGAACCCGTACCATTCTACGATCACCCAGAATAGTAACATGGCTTCACAAAGAGACTGCTTTCCTAGGACTCGTACCATTCTACGGTCACCTAAATGGGGATTCATTTTCTAGGACCCGTACCATTCTATGGTCGCCTAAACTGGGATTCATTTTCCAGGACTCGTACCATTCTACGATCGCCTGATTAGAATGAATCTGGGAAAAATCTTTGGGGGGCAACTCCATTGAGCGCTGGTGCTTGAAAAAGAATACTTGTACAATGACAAGTATTTAAGGTATGGATAGAGATATACTTACCTGGTGACATCTCTGATCCTTAATGAAGTGACTCTGAGCTACAGAAGCACACCATGTTGAAGAAGGGGATTCTAGGCTACAAAAGCACGTTAGGTCAATATAAAAGGACACCGGGCTACAGAAGCACGCCGGGTCGATATAAAAGACTCTAGGCTACAAAAGCATGCCAGATCAATATAAAGAACACTGGGCTACGAAAGCACGCTAGATCGATGAAATGGACTTTGGGCTATGAAAGCACGCTAGGTCAATATAAAGGACACTGGGCTACGGAAGCACGCCGGGTCGATGAAAGGGACTCTAGGCTATGAAAGCACGCCAGGTCGATATAAAGGACACCGGGCTACGAAAGCACGCCAGGTCGATGAGAGGGACTCTGGGCTATGAAAGCACGCCAAGTCAATTTAAACGACATCGAGCTACGGAAGCACGCCGGGTCAATGAAAGGGACTCTGGGCTATGAAAGCACGCTAGGTCGATATATAGGACACCGGGCTACAAAAGCACGCCGGGTCGATGAGAGGGACTCTGGGCTACGAAAGCATGCCAAGTCAATATAAAGGACACTAGGTTACAGAAGCACGCCAAGTCGATGAGAAGGACTCTGGGTTACGAAAGCACACCTGGTCGATATAAAGGACATCGGGCTACGGAAGCACGCCGGGCTGATGAGAGGGATTCTGGGCTACGAAAGCACGCTGGGTCGATATAAAGGACAACTTGACCGAGTCAAGTGTCAATGTACTTGAGAGAGAATACCTGCACAATGACAAGTATTTAGAGTATGGGTAGAGATATACTTACCTGGTGATATTTCTAATTCTTGGGGATATGTCTTCTAGAATTTAGATATCCTGTGGAGGTCTTTCACCTCCTGGTAAAATTTTGGAACATCAAGGACGGACCTTGAATGTTCGTGATGGTTCCTCATCTCCTAATATCATGAGGCATTCTGAAAGGAACTTGAATGTCAGGAACTCTTGGGTCTTTGAGAAAATATTACCTGTCAGACATGATTAGAGCAAAAGTGCTTTCACCAAAGAAATAAGCAATTAATGCTATTCTGGAACGCACACTTCAAAATCCACTGAAGTTTTTATCAATTCAATCGGGGTTCAGGCATAATGACCTTTGCATCACCCAAATTTCCACTAGAGAGAATTATCGTTCAAGACAATTTTCACTCATGACATGGATTTATTAAGAATACTAAATGAGAGACTTTCGGTTAGAAAGGACTTTTACTCACTCTCATTTAGAAGAGAATCACTCTATCTCACCATATTAATAGGCGTCCGAGTATTCTCGCAAGTGGTACGACCTTACCAATCTGGGAGGTCTTTAACATGGACCATATTGTGGGCTTGGTCAATGGCTTAACAATTAGACTCTTTGAGTCAAGGCTATTGAAAGAACAGCTTCACAATCACTTTCGGGTTTACAAGTCAAGAACCCTGCAAAATGAGAAAGAAATAATACTGCTCGCACTTCTTCAAGTGATGCTTATAAACATATGAACCCCTATGTTAATTCAAGTGCCATAATATAAAGAGACTTTGTAAGGGACGTAACATAGGCTGGGTTCATGGGTTGAGAAACAAAAGGATCATTAGGCTCAAAAATGTGTATAAGGTTCAAAGCTGATGATCATCTAGGCATTGTCGCTGGTCTTCTCTTTCGCCAGGGATGCGCCATTGATCTTGACTCTTTGAGTACTGCTCCATTGAGATACAATCTTTTGCAACTGATAGTCACCTATCATGACTCTTTCATTTTCATTTTCATTGGCATTACTTCTACTAGGCACATCACTTTTTTGTGCCCCTAGTTTTCATGCATTTTTTTTATTTCTTTTTCATGGGCATTGGCCTTGCTTTTACCAGGCACACTGCTTTTTCATGCCCCTTAGTTCTATTTTGATTTCAATTCTTGCGTACAGTGCATGCGTCAAGGAATTACACTCTGAATGACACTCGAACTTTCAAGGGTCTTCACCTGTCTTTTGCCTTGCCCTAGTGTGGGGGATGATCACCAACTAGGTTTAAAGAAATGAAAATTGCAGACTCAAGTGGGCTATGCAAAGGGTATAAGTATGTAGGATAGAGAAAGAAATGCTCTTCATCATCCTAAGGCACTTAAATTAACACATGAATTCAATGTAACAGCATGACTTGAAGATTAATGCAAGTGAGAGCAAGAAATTTTCTTTCCATTTTCCTCATCTCATGATGCCATTTTACCTCCTAGTTGCCCCAATGTGGGGTGTTTCTTGACATGAGTAATTTGAAAAAAATTCCACAAGTGTATAAGGCTCAAAGGGGTTAAGCAATGGATCACCTGTAGTGTTTGGGATAGAGAAATAAATTGCCTCTCATCATTTTGGTTGCCGTACGTTTTGCGAGAGAACTCTTTACCTTTTGCATTTGAACCTTCCTATACTCATCTCACAAGTGTATGAGTAGGGAACTGTGTATAGGATAGGGTTTGCCTTTCATCATCCCGACTTGTCTCATTTAATATGCTCAATCAATTCCACATCATTCATTAAATTAGTCAATCTTGATGTTCTTTAGTGGAATTGGTGGATAAAACATGTAAAAGTCATCATGCAAAATCTTTTTTTTAGGCATGAAAAATTGTCAACTTCAAAACAAACAGTTTTCCACACTGCAAAATGATTTTAAGCATTCATTCAAGGATTCCTCTACAATGGGATTGCCTCAGCAGTTGATGTCTTTGGATTATCCCCTATCATTCAAGACTGAAAATCCACTTTTGCCCCTGCACAAGAGAACGTGCATGAATATGATATTATGTAACATCAAAGTAAAAGAAGATGTAATATCCATTTTTGGCTTGGGCCAAGATCTTATCTCAGTTGGGTCACTACCAAAATCTGTCATGCCCCCAATCTGTCACATTAACTTTTTAGAAATGTGGCATTGACAGTTGGGCCAATTGCAACTTGTTGTGCCTTTTCCAGATGCTTTCTCATCAGATCGAAAAAGCAATGCTCTGAAACATGAAGTAAATGAGTTAGAAAATTAAACAAGGCTAACCTACTGCATGCTTTTGGAAATAGCTTGACAAATGATTTTTTTCTTTTTTATTTATTTTATTTTTGAAATTTTTGGATGAGGAAGCATGAAGAAGCCTAGTCCTCATAATTCTCATTGGATGATATTTTCTTTTCATTGTTGGATATCGTCACTGGGCTGGTTTGGCGTGCCTCATTATGCCCTAAAAAATTGGAAATAAAATTGTAATTTCATCAAATGAATTACATTATTGGGATAGAAAATGCAAACAAGCAAACCCTAGAAACAAAAGTAATAATTGAAATCTCAAAAAGCATGAAATCCTAAAAAACTTGAAGAAGATAAGAACTTCTTCACTCAGCGACAGCGTTTGCGCTTCCATCATGGTTGGGCGGAGGATTTTTCAGATTATTGCTAAAAGAGAATGCCTTTGTATCCAAGAGGTCTTGGACCTTATGCTTCAAAACATAGCAATCATCAGTGGAGTGACCAACCTCTCCCATGTGGTAGTCACACTTTTTGGAGAGATTATATGTAGGATAATGCTCGGGATTTGGTCGCTTCGGCTCAGTAGAGAGTAATCCCTTCTTTTGGAGGACAGACAAAACTTTGGAGAGGGGTCCAGGAAGAGGTGTGAACTGTCTTCTAACATTACGTCGTCGACCGGGGAGCTGATGGTCTCCACCTTGTTGCTCAGTAGAAATCTTAATTACTAGAGTGCGACCATGATTCGGTTGAGAATGGGTCATATTTATCTCAGCTTCAGGATCCTTCTCCTTTTTGGTAGAAAACCTTTTGTTAGATGGCTTAGTAAACCACCCTTCTCTTATCCCCATCTCAATTTGTTCTCCTACGGGAACAAGTTGGTTGAAGTCCTCGACGTATGTGCTAGCCATCCGGTTACAGAACTCAGACGGGAGAGTCTTGACAAACAATTTCATCAATTTTTTATCAGTAGGCTCAGGAGTGATTTGAGCTGCTAGATTTTACCATCTCACGGCATACTCCTTAAATGATTCGCTCCTCTTCTTCTCCATCCTCTCAAGATCTTGTCGGGAAGGTGCAATGTCCATATTGAACTTATACTGCTTGAGAAATACGTCAGTTACTTCATTCCAAGTGTCGAGAAGATTGACATTCTTCATCACGTACCAGTTCAGTGTGGGTTCGGTCAAACTCGCATGGAATGATTGGATCATGAGGGGCTCGTTCTTGACGTGCTGGGCCATGCGCACGTGGTACATCTACAAATGAGATTTCGGACAAGATGTCCCGTCGTACTTCTTAAACTCCGGCATTTTGAACTTGCTCGGCATTTTGACATTTTCATAGACCGAGAGGTCAAACGGGAGTGAACTTGGAGATTCCTGCAGCTGTCTCACTTTCTCTTCCAGCTTCACAACGTGCTCATCCTGATTTGTCTTGGGAACACTGTCAAGCTTGGCTTTTCCAACGAGGACCAGGTCATCTTCTAGCTCAGGCATTTCGTCATCGCTCATTTGGGCCTTGTTCCTTGGGACTACTATCTCAGGGAGAACGGGTGGAGGATTTGGATTCACCTGGAGGGATTGAAGTTGAGCTGTTATAAGCTGCATGGAGGCGGCTAACTGTTTGAGTTGATCTTCCACGGAGGACATGCGATCACGCATTTCAGCTTGATTGGCCATTCTAGCTCTTAATCATGTAATAATGGATGAGCGTGGCAGATCCGTTGTCACCTAAAGGGAAGAAATGAGCAAAATAAGCACAAAGTGTAAATAGATAGTCAATCCATGACAATGATCTAATCGATTTTTTTTCATTTTTTTTATTCATGAGAAGTTCATATAAAAGGGAATTTCCCAAAAATGGACATCCTAATAAAACCAAATTTCCTAGACATGATGTGAAAAAAATTTCCAAAGTTTTCTTCTTTTCTTCTTCTTTTTTTTTTTTTTTTTCAAATGCCTCATTTCCTGGCAATTTCATTTTTAATTGACAAATGAATCAAAACAATGATTGACCTAGATGTCATGGATCGACCCAAAAGTACGACAAAATAAATTGCATGGTACAGGGATAGATGACTTACTTTACCAAATAAAATCAATGGCAATCACATAGACGTGCACATGAGGCGTGAGGCTCGATTTCTACTCTAAATGGCTTAACAAAATGGAGCTAAGAGGATGATCTGACCGTTGCAGTCTCGCATTAACGTGTCAGGTCCCCCTAACTCTGGCTCAGTCGAATGGAATGTCCAATAGTCACGCAGTCTCGCGGATATGGACAAACACATTCGACACCATGAAAAGACTTTCGAGGAAGAGAAGGTCAACCTCTACATAGCAGTCTCGCTTTGGAGGAAGTATCCTTCTCAACACCATCCTAGAAATCCTATCGCAGCCTGTGTCCGACCACGGTTGTGTGTGCAATAGTGTAGTGCTAAAAATAATAAAACATGCACAACAGTTTAAATGCAAACAACACTTCTAAATTAGGGAAAAATAAATCATTAATCAGAACACCTCCCTGCGAGACAAAGGTTAGCATAGACTACTCCCCTTATACTTCCCATCTGCAAGAACATTTAACACCTTAGAAATGTTAGGGACGTACCGGTGTCTTCACTGCCAAACAAAAACATTTTTAAAAGAAAAAGAAATATTGGCCTAAGTCTATTAAGTGTTTTAACACAAGCCCCAGCAGATTCGCCAAGCTATCGCGACCTAAATTTCGGGTGTACCACCTAAAAGTAGGTTAATGGACTACTAAGTCTTTAAACTTAGCTCGGACTCTCCTAAGCCCATACCAAAATGCGACTTAAGGTTCAAATTTTTTAACATGCAAATGATTATTATGTAGGAGTCGCCACTAATCGGTTTACGGTAGGTCGATTAGACATCTAAGTAAAATAATGGGAGAATTATTTTACTCTTACGAACCAGAGACTAAGGGTACGGGGACTTGGTTACACTAGATTTCTCTAATGCCCTTTTGGTACCATTTCTTTTTAATTTTTAAAAATGTTTTTGTAGGCAGCTTGGATTTATTTTAACCTAAATCTCTATCATGCAATGGGGTGATCACATAGATACTCAAATATTCAAGAAATAAATTGCATCACATAAAGCAAACAATTTTTTTTTGAGTTTTTTTGAAAATTAGAATTCTTTTATAAAAATGCATTTTTTAACTAAATAACTTAATCTTATTAATATGAAAATTCTAATTAAATGGGCCTATTATGCAAACTATTTATTATGCACCTCATGACCTAACTTCACTAGTGAATAAATTCTGATTAAATGATCCTAGTATTTTTTGTATTTTTTTTATTGAAATTCAGAATTAATAAAAACCCTAATTAAACTATCTAAAAAGGGATAATTTTCTAATTTATTCTAGGGATTAATTTGACTTAAACCCTATCCTATCTTAGAAAACTATTTTTTGAAAAATGAGATAATTAAAACGTGCGGATATTATCGAAAAAAAAAATTAATCTAGGTCTAACCGTAACTTATTTCTAAAAAATGCAACCCTAAAAATGTAATCCTAAGAAAATTCTAATTTACTAAACCTACATTTCTGATTTACTAAACCTATATGCTCATGCAGAATTTTGATTTTTTTGATTTTGGATTTTTTTAAAGATAAGTAATTATTAAATAAATGTTAAATCTAAATTATTAACGAAATAAAGGATTAAAATAATCGAAAAAATAACCTGTGGTCTCACAGGTCAAATTAACGATTATCCTAACCCTAATTATCACAACAAAGGGATCAAAATAATTAAAAATCTGATCCGAAGTCTTACAGATCAAATTAATAATTATAACGATTTAAAATTCTACCAAAAAGACCAAAAATTAATATAATTAAAAAATAATCCGTTGTCTCTCGGATTAAATTAATAATTACAATAATTCCGGACAACATCCTAATGGATAATGCCTACAAAATACACAAATATTAACATTGACAAACCAAATTCTAACTTAAATAATAATAACAAAATTTAAAATGAATACATAAATGACAATAAAACAAAAAAATGAAAAGTAAACTACCTAATGGAGGAGAACAACATTGTCGGCACGGGCGCGGGACAACCAACAGAGCCGGGCAAGGGATTCGGGCAGCAGGTTGGTCGGCACCGGGCGAAGGGTGGCGTGGCGTTGGCAATCGGCGAGCGGCAGCTATATCGCGGGTCGTTGCGGTGGTAGTGAGCAAAGTGGCATCGGGCGAGCTCGCTGGTGGAAGTGCAGGCGGGCAAGATCGTCGGGAACGAGACGCGGACGTGCTGCTGTGGGTTCACCGGAAGAAAGTGAGGCAGGCACAGCGATGATCGGAGCAAGGGGAGCGGTAGAGGTGGCGCGGGATCTCGAGCGGCGAGCTTCAATCTGTTGCGGGGGACTTCGACGGTGGCGTTGTGCGTCGGGGGCAGATCACGGAGGTGCGACGGCAACGGTGTCGTGTGGCGGCGTCGGACCGGCGGATAGGACGTCGGCAGCTCGATCTCGGAGCAGCGGCAGAGGTGGAGCTGATTTGCGGGTCACTGGGCGGCGACGTTGGCAGCAGTGCGAGGCTCGGCTAGCGTCAGGGCGTCACGGGCTGCTGGCCTCAATGCTCGTGGGTTGCAGGTGGAGGCGAGGCTGAGGCATTGTTGGTGCGATGGCGGAGCGAGGATGGGTATACGCAGGCCGATAGAGCACGAGCGTCCGTGCGAGTAAGATGAACAGCAACCAGCTTTTTTTTTCTTTTTTTTTTTGACCTCTCACACGTATTCTCACGTCTTCTCTCTTTCTTTTCACCGTTGCTGCCGTACCTTTCTCGTCCTCTCCCTTTTATTGTTTCAGCGAAAGAGTCTTCTGCTGACTTTTTACTTTCTTGTCTTGCAGATTGTCGAAGAGAAGAAAATGACCTCCTTTCTTCTGACTTTCGAATGGACGGGAGAAAGGTTTTTCCCTTTCCTTTTTTTTTTTTTTTTGCACTTTCACACACTAATTTTTTTTGGACGAATTTTCCTCCGAATTCTCTTGCGAATTTTTCTGGTCCTTCCCTCCCATTTTTCTACGAAAATGTTCCCTCTTTTATAGTGATTCCGAAAACCCAAACTCATAGTGATTTTCAAGCTTCCTTTCTCTGTTGCCTTAATCATGGTATGCAAATTGGAATCTGATTTCGCAATCAGCTTGATTTTTCCTCAAATACTTTGATTTCTTCCCTTTTATCAAATTTCTTGCTTTGTATTTGCCTGATTCCCTAAATTTTGATCCACGATCGGGAATTGCTTCCGCATTTACCAAGATCAGAATTTTTAATTTCCATGCAGAATCAATCAGGTTGATTTTCCCCATATTTTCCTTTTATTTGTTCTTATGCATTTTTTCCTTTTCTTTTCTTTTCTTCTTTTTTTTAGGGGTTAAAATTAATCCCAAATCTTTAAAAAATCAATGATTGGATCGCCAAAATTTAGGTGTCAACAAGTATGGATTAGTGATAAAATAGAATGGTTAGATTAGCACCGTTGATGATGGATTAGTGGAATCTAGTGGAATTTCTGCAGTTTGGATTTCTGGACCCTCGCCATTTGCCATTTTTGTAGATCGAAATGACTTTTGAATTTGAGGTTGATGTCTTCTTGAGAAATGTTTTAGACATCCTCGGAGACAACATATATTTTTCTCAAGATTTTAGGGATCTAAAAGAAGGAGATATCAGCTCTGTCATTTTCAAATAGAACCTCAGTTTTCGTTGGAACTTGTGACCTTTTAGGATTCTAGGGGTTTTATCAACTCTTAGGATTAGAATTTCAAAATAGTTTCTTCACAAAAGTTGTTTTCATATCTTCTAGTTTAACATAATAAAATTTCAGATCAAATGGACATTTTTTGGATCTCGAACCAAAGTGATTTCTGAAAATAGACTTTCTGGAAAACAAACATAGTTTTTATACTGAATTGAGCGATTCACTGGGTAGAATCTAAAAGAATCTGGGTTAAGATATCCACATGAAAAATGTTCGCTTATGTGTCCACTACAACATATTCAAATTTGAGAATTTTCTGAGCTCGTTCGAGTAGGTTTCTGGAATTAAACTTGGAGACGTGCGAGTGGCCCTGTTTATGCCAATTAGGATCGGTTATGGTTTTGTGGTTGATCTTGACGTTGTGCTTGCTAAATAAGGTGTATTTAGTGATGTGGTGGACTTGTGGCATGCTGAGAACTTATGTGTGAGGTCATGAGATGGATTGCTCTATGTTGGTAGGTTTGTGATATGCCTAGAGTTTATGCTTGATGATTGTGTGATAGTTAAGAGAATCCGTCCCCAGCGTGTATTGGTGGACGTTAATAGTTAAGAGAATCCGTCCCCAGCGTGTATTGGTGGATATCAATAGTTAAGAGAATTCGTCCCCAGCGTGTGTTGGTGGACGTTAATAGTTAAGAGAACCCGTCCCCAATGTGTGTTGGTGGACGTTGGTAGTTATTAGTCTTTTCCGGTGTGTGTCGGTAGTTATTAGTCTTTCTTGGCGTGTGTCGATAGTTATTAGTCTTTCCCGGTGTGTGTCAGTAGTTATTAGTCTTCCCGGTGTGTGTCGGTAATTATTATTCTTCCCCGACGTGTGTCGGATGAAACTGCTCGTATGGGTAGTAATAGTTAATTAATTGGAGCGCATGTTGAGTTGAATTGATGGATCGGCGTGTGTCGGTAATTCTTGCTTTGATGTGTTTTGGTAGTTCTTGCTCGTGTGAGCAGTGATTTAATTATAATTCTTGCTTTGATGTGTATCGGTAGTTCTTGCTTGTGTGAGCAGTGATTAAATTGTGATTCTTGCTTGTGTGAGTAATGATTGGTTTGAACATTCTAAATTGGTGTGTGAATTTGCTATATGCACATGGTTGTGATAAGAACTGTGTTGACCTGCAGGAAGGAATTGAGGCCAAGGTAAGCCTCCGTGATTGTATGATTGTGTAATTAAGACGTCTTAGGCATATTACCCTCTTAATTGGGGTTTAAAGAGTGAACTCACTGAGATTTATGTCTCACCCCGTCATGGGCTTCATTTTTTAGGACCGTAGGGTTTAAAGACCTGGAGCCGAGTTGAGGGGATCGGGAGTGTAGGTCAGATAAGATAGTTTCTTTTTAAGAGTCAATCATTTGAAGTCTTGTGGCTGTAGACTTTTGTATTTGACTTGGTGTGTATTTAAAAGCATGTTTGTTTGAACATCTGTTGTCCTGCTTTTCTATCCCGAAATGATTACTATCAGGAGATTTATTATTCGCTTCCGCATGTGCAATTAAAAGAAAGGGTCGGCGACTCGTCTTGAGAAGTTGCAGAATTTTTATTGACCAAAGAGGGATGTGCGCGCACTCAAGGATCGGGGCGTGATAGATATAGAGGGCAATAGATGAATAATTCATGAGTTTGGATCGTCATTATTCTGCATCAAGAATAATGGTCCAAATCAAGTGCATTAATCTCTTTACTTGTTTATATGCATTCTTGATTTTAGCTATGGAAATCTTGGGTTGTGTTCTCGTGTCTTACATGTGGTATTAGAGCCTCCATAGATTAGAACACGATTGCATAGTTTTTTTCTGCCCTATTTTTGTGATTTTTTGTTCAATAAAAATCATTTTTAATTACAAAAATGGAATGGGCTTGTTGAGACAAGCAAAACCGTGGCCGATGCACCACCAGGGGAGGTTGCATGTGCCCCCACGTGTAGCCACGTGTTGCTAGGAGTCGGCACATGTTGAAGACGCATTGCCACATGCTGCCACGTGCCCACATATGTAGCCACGCGTGGTGATGACTAGCATGTGTGCATGCGCTAGGAATGACATCAACCACCAGGGTTGCGGATCAACTCGACCCGATGACCCTAACTCGACCTGTTGTTGACCTTGACCTGATCCGGTTCACCTAACTTGGATCAAACCTATTGACCTGCCTAACCCGATTCTTTGTTGACCGGATCGGTCTGACCAGTCATTGACCATTGATCGGTCGGACCGGCGGTTTTAGGCAACCTACACGTGCACTACATGGCCTGCGCACTCCAGAGGTGCATGAGAGCGCGTTCGAGCTTTGATCATGGCGTTTTTAGAGTTTATGCACTAGTATGAAGATGCTTTACATCGTGAAATATTTATTTTTTTATTTTTGATAATTTTTTGGATGTGAAAATACCTACAGAACCCTAAATACGCGTGCTTTTTTTTTTTTTTAAAGGTATTTTTGCATATTTGTTTATGTATTTTTCCATGATTTTTTTTACAGGTTCAAGTTCACATGTATATCATCACACAAAAATTGTGTAGAGTATAATTCATTGATAATATACATAAAGTTTAACTTGTATTAATGAATATATCAATGTAATTAGTAAGATATGTGATTTTAGTGATAAATTACCTATGTTACTAAGGTTAAAATCACATGTATATTGTATGTGAGAAATAAAGTTTATATTCCCAGAATGAGAGAGTTTTGAGAATTCAATTGAGTTGTGATCGCCAAAGTGGCACACTTGATTAAGTTTTAGAATTATCGGTCACATATAATGATGTGAAATTTCTTGTTCTAATGCATGGTCATATTCTCAAAGGAGGTGATTGTGTATTAGTTCTTTGAGGGATGCATGAACAACATATGGTGGAGTGACTAATCCTAATGGTTCATACACTCAAAGGTGATGAATACACGAGGTTATGGCCGTTGTCACGTGGGAAGTATACAATTGTATCTCATGTATTTTGCCCAAAAGTGATTATGTGATGATGTATGTAACTCTCTAGATGTGTACTTGTGTGTCTTCAAGTTACATAATACTCACATGATGCCAATTACATACATTATATGTTATTTTAGTCATTTTTTTCATAATTAATAACTCTATAACTATTGAGGTTCTTACTGGTTTAAACTTTAAGTAGTGGAAAGATGATTTTCTATTTGGGGTGGAGCTGGTAGATGTTCAACATTGCTCTTATAAAGGACAGGCCGATAGATCACATTGTTGATGGTACAGAATTCCAGAAACCACATTTTGCTATCTGAGAAGAGAGCAATCGGATTTGCTTATTATCCATAAAACATTCCAGTCACGAACACTTGAAAAGTGGTTTATAAGCTTATTACACTGCTAAAAAGATTATGAAAGTTTTGGTGGCTTAAAATTATATCTTATCTAATGTTGAGATTAAGACACATCTGTAAGGACTCTTCAACATAAGGTATAATGGTTTTGATGAGGTTAGAAATTACATTCTAAGGATGGTAGATTTGAAGTCTAAAAATCATACCTAGAAAGGAACTCATGAAACCACTAGTTATATTGACGGTCTAGGTCCTAAAATAGAATCCTTCAAGAAGAATTGGTGACTGTTATTTTTTTTTTTTAAAAATGATCACATAAAGATAGACTGCAATAAGTATATAAAACTTGGTTGTCTGAGTGTGAGCCTGTAATTAATGATTCTTTTGCATTGTTTATGAATCTAATACTTATCATAAGCCTGTCTAGTTCATGGTGGATAGATAATGGTGCAACAAATTTGTTTTGTTTATCGTACCGGGGATCATAAATCCAAGGAAGCAAAGTCAATATTTTTTATAGCTCACCAAGGAAGGTAATGATAAAGTCGATGTTGGAGATATCATTTTAATTCTAGATTCTGTTTTTAATCTGATATTACGAAACACATTTTATGTATTTTCCTTGACATGGAACTTAGTTTCTATATCTTGTTTAAACATGTGTGACTACTTTTTTAAAATATTAAAAAAATATTAGTTATGTGTTCTTTAATTCAAATAAGGTTGAGTACAACATTATGTCCAATGAATTGTGTAGATTGTATTGAACTCTCAATGATATATACATCGCGTATACGATTAAAAATGTTATTTCCAAAAGACTTCTACTTAAGAGACAATCTTATGCATGTCTTGATCACATGTCTAGTCACATGTCTAGAGAAAGAGTAGAAAGTATGATAAAGTTGATATTTTGTCTACTCTCTAAAGTTACCTAAAGACTTTTGTAAACTATTGTAGAAGTAAGATAACTAAGATAAAGAATAAAATTGCAGTCTAAAGTTCTGACCTGTTAGAGGTTATTTACATTTATCTTAGTGGGCCCTATATGGTAACATTGTGTGGAAATTTTTTATCTCAACATAGTTATTGACAGCTATTTGTTCTATACTTAATTAAGGAAAAGTCTAAATTTTTGATTAATTCAAGATTTTTCTAAAATCTAAAAACAGTTAGGATAAGTCTTAAAGGTTGTCAGATCTGACTGCGATGGTGAGTATTGTGGTAAGTATGACAATGCTGAATAGTTTAAATGATCATTAGTGAAATATTTGGAAGATTTCAGGATAGTAGCTTAATTTACTATGGTTGAAAATCCTGAATAAAATAGTGTGGCCGAAAGGCGCAATATCACCCTTATGGAGATTATGAGGAGTATGATTAGTAAGACTAATTTACCCAGTTTTATGTGGGGTGACACTTTGAAAGAGATCTTTTCACATACAAATTTGTGTTTTTACCATAGTTGTTTCATTGACTCCTTTTGAGTTATGGATTAGACATAAATCTAACTTAAATTATCTTCAAATTTAGGGGTGTCCTACACAAATGAGGTTATATAATCTAATATTAAGTATGTTGGAATTCAAAACCACTCAGTATTGTTTCGTATCTTACCCAAATCATTTGAAAGGGTATCCATTTTATAACCCTAATGAAGGTACAAAAATTATGGAATTACAGACGGTAAAGTTTCTAGAGTTCAATGTGCTGCATAGGATAGCTACTCTTAGCTGTTAATGATAGTAGTATGGTAGAGATCACTATGTTTTTGTCTTTGCCTATACAAACAATTGTAGAGTCTCACACACCATAAACTAAGTTTATTGAGGTTTAGGGTATTAGTCTTGAGATAGTTTCTAATGAAATTTCTCAAGCCTCTCAGATGCAGAATGAAGTGATTGTAGCGCTACTTAGGAGATCTGTTATGGAAAGATGACCAGTTATACACCCGGATCTGCCTTAACCTAGCTCTAATGCCAATCTGGGGGACTCACCCTATATGCTATTTCTTCTAAAGATTCTTTTAGAGTGAACATAGCATTTGAAGCTCATTTTGATATGGAGTTACACCAAATGGATGTTAAAATTGTCTTTTTAAATGGATACCTTGATAAGAAAGTCCACATGGTACAACTCGAATGTTTTGTAGCAAATGATTCAGGTAAACTTGTGTGCAAATTAAAAAGTTTTATTTATGGCTTCAAATAAGTTTATAGACAATGGTGCTCGAAGTTTCATTATGTTGCCACTTCGTTCAGTTTTGTTGAGAACAGAGTTAATTAGTGTAAATACGACAAGGTCAGTGAAAGGAAATTTATTTTTCTCGCACTCTATGTACATAATATCTTGCTTGCAAGCAATGATCTTGAATTACTACATGAGACAAAGTAGATATTATCAAATGCACTGATAGTTGAATTTACATTGAATTGGTCACTCATGAGTTAACTAATTCATTGGGAGATGCCATGAATGATTAAAACATGAAAGACCAAAGAATTCAACAAGGGATAAACCGCTTGACCATAAAAATCAAGAAGGGTCAATACTTCACTAATATAAGTCAATTAGCGAACATATATAAATCGATTCGATAGAAATACGTAGTCGATTTGGGGGTGATTCCGCACAAATATAATACTTGTTGCGAACGACAATTAACCAATTTCCTATTGATCTTGTACCTAGGGTTAGTAATTGAATCCTCGTGATTACATGACAATTGAGGGTTATCCACAATTTGAAGAGGCATAAACATTGACCAATGGTCAAATGCACAAGAACCCTTAAAAGCCGCATGATAGTTTATGTCGTGCTAAAGTCACATTTGATCGATTTTAGTCACAAATTTTAATTTGATTTTGGGCATCAAACTTTCCAAGATTTCAAGACTAACCTATTGAATGTTGGGTTATTTTTCCGTTGATTCATCAGTAGGCCTTAAATTTTTGTATAAGGATTAATGTGGCATCCTAAAATTTCATGACAATCCCTAGATACTCTGTGACCCCTAAAAAGGTATCGGAAGCGCCATCGAACTATATTATAGTCATTAGACCAACGGATTACAATTAATCAAGGCCGAGCATTTAATGGACAATTGTTTTGTTGGAAATGTATCTTATGTCCATGAGTGATCAAGGATTGTACTGCAGGATAAATTGATAGGGAAAATTTTTATTCTTGGCCGTGCACTCTATAAGTTGGATTACCATTGATTAATGTTGCAAAATTTATGGTCATGAGAATAACTGTAATTAAGTAAATATAAGTGGGGATTAAGGTGGATTATTAGGAGAAGGAGTGGGCTGATTTCTTAAGGCCCAAAACCAGCCCACAACCCCTCCACCATTTGGTCGACCAAGGCTGGCCCAAGCCCAGCCAAATGAGGCCCATCTTCTTTGCATGAAAATTGACAAGTGGCATGAAGGATCCTCCATGTGTCTTCAACAAGAAGACACTTGGAGACAAGTGTCATTCCATGCAAAATTAATGAAAGGCAAGTAATTAAACAACCAAAAAGGAAAAGGGGAGGGGGTGGATTGAGCAAGGCACCAAGAGAGAGAGAGGGAGAGGGAGAGAGTGAAGTCGAGAGAGGAGGAAGAAGACTAGCCGCTGTGCATCCGCCTAGCTGCCGCTGTCGAGCCCGCCTTGCCCTGCCGTTGTGCTTGCTGTGATTTTCTTTGGATCACAGGCAAGTAGAGTCCTTTTATCTACACTTTTCTTGCTGTGATTGTGTGTATTGTATGGTGAATTTCGGAGGTGGTGGAGGTGAGAATTTTCGAAGTTATAGGAGTAGTGCTGCCTTAGCCTAGTAATCTGTTTTCTGGAAAAACAGTCCGACCTTTGATGATTTCGTGAGCTGAATGCAATTTTCTAGTTGGAATCTCACTTTGACTTCTTGATAAAAGTTGTAGAGAACTTCTTGAAGATTAAAATATCAAAATTTGAGGGGAAACGGACAAGTATTTGTTGGTGAAACCATTTTTCTTCAAAGATACTAGAATCTGGAAAACTGTTATGTTGATCCCTTGCAATGCTGTGAATTTTGTGAAATTATCCCGTCCGAATTTGATCTCGTATCCTTGATAAGAGTTGTAGAAGACATCTTGAGGAACAACATACTGAAATATGAGAATAAACGGACCAGTATTGATTCAGGAAATGATTTTTATTTGAAAGGGATTAAATCTGGAGATTGAGCCGAGGGTTAGGGTGAGTTGTAATAATCATATATTTTAATACATAATGAATTAGACTTAGATTCATTCATGGGACTTTTACCTCTAGGTCCCAGCTATAACATATTAAAATCTCAGAATTTGTTGAGTTCATTTAAGGGATTAATTGAAATTATTTCCGAAACTGTGCAAAAGTGGTGCTGGAATTTCTTTTGCTGTGAAGTATTGACCTATGTGATTGATATGAAACTTTCTTGACATAGTGTTCTTCATGAAACCTCTTTCTCTAGGTCTTTTCTACATTATATTAAATTTTAAGAATTTATTAATATCAATTACTAATTTTTCCAGAATTTCAATTAAAGGAATGCATTCTGCTTTGTTCGAAAATTTGCTTCATTTTCAAGAACAAATGAATTGCTTTATGAAATGTGGTATCGTGGGTGTTATTTGTACTGCATATATGGTGACATTTGGCATATCACATGACATCAAAAAGGCTGGTTTAAACTTCTGACATTATTGCATCAAATGTTAATTTGAACATGAGATATATATGTGAATATGCATTGTGATGATGATAATACCGTCAGAGGTGTGAACCGACGATGCCCTGGGAGTGTTGGGATGCCCGAAGTATGTGTGCCAGATGCCCGGAGTGTGTGTGCCAGATGTCCTCGGGAGTTTGAGGATGCCCGGTGGTATATCGGTATGTAATTCCAAGGGATGCCTGGTGGTATGTCGGTACGTAATTCCGGAAGGTAGGGGTAACCATTTTCATGGCGAGCCTTGGTGATTCCTCGTGATGCCAGGTGGGATGCGAGATGCCCGGAGGTGTGCGCCGGATGCCCGGAGGTGTGTTGGAGGTTCCTCGCGATGCTAGGTTGGGTGCAAGCGATATATGAGGGATGCAAACACTGGTCCTTGGGAGAAAGATGAGATCCTTTTGAATATCAAAATGTGTGCATATGGCATGGGATATAATTGCCTATGAAATTGAGTTGATACTATATGGCATTGAGAATGCGATCATGAAGGCATTGAATGGATGTCATGAGAATATATATATATATATATATATTTGATTGTATGGGTGATATGGATTATGCGCATGTATGTGCATATGGCATGGAACATGAATTGCCTTAATGAATGCATCTCATGGAGATATAAGCATGATTGCATGGATGATATGTGCATTTCACATGAAATTGTGGTTGTCTTGCTTATTGCATTGTGTAGTTTGATGGATCTTTACTATTGAGTGGTTGTACTCACCCCGTTTGGGGACTAACATTTCAAACTAGACAAGATTCCTCTGCTACCACTGCCACCGATAGATGGATCGAGTGTTTGTATATGACCGCGAGGAGGAAGATAACAAAGGAAGGAACTTTTGGATGCCGACATTGATCGATGGACCTTAAGTATATGACTATTGGAAGAGATGTTGGTCATCTTTTGAAATATAGTCGAGTATAGAATACCTTGGCATTTTGATGTACCGACTAATGATGTCCATCAAGTTATGTAAATAAAGGTGTTCGGCTTTAACTTATATAAAATGTTTAGTTGGTGTGCACTGTTTTCTGAATATAGGGAAAGGAGTTGTTGGATACGTTTCCGCCATATAAAGTGCACAGGGACCGACCTAAAAGATATAAACCCCCAGGATTGATAGGCCTTCAGGTCAAGTAAGAGAAATGTAAGCGAACTATGGCGACCCCAACGGATCGGAGTTCGTCAAGGGGTGCCATAATTAATCAAATGAGAATTGGAAGCTGAAAAAGGAAGCTAGGCCGAGTGAAGGCCAATGAGGGCCTAAATAGGCCAATCAAGCCAAGCTAAGCCCAATTCAAGCCCATTCAAGCAAATGAGCCTAAGGGTAATATTGAAATTTTTGCCAAAAGTTGTGAAATGTCCATTTTGCCCCTTCTAGAAGATTTTTGGGCATTAATGGAGATGAGACAAAAAAGGGAAATGCTTGGAGGAGAGGAAAATAAGGACAATTAGTAGGGTTTTCGGCAAAAAAAATCTCAAATCTCTCTCTCTCTCCCTCATCCTCCCCTCAAGTTTCAGCTAACCCCTTTGCTCTCCATTCTCTCATTTTTCTCCCCATCTTCTTCTTGTCCTCTCCATCACTGCCCATAGCACCCCTTTTGCCGTGTGATCACCGCCATTCACCACCGCCACCACCGTCCGTTCGAGCCATTGCCACCATTTTCATTGCCTCAAGCCACCACCACCGCCCAAGCCAAGTTTGGCCGTGAGCTCAAGTTTTACCGAGCCGCCACCATGGTGCCACTGTTAGAACCGTGAGCTTCACGTTCCCGCGACCATTGTCGAGAGCTCGTCGTCGCTATAAACCATGAGTTAACCTCCTAATATTTGATTAGGGAGTTAATGACAGTTTAGCATTAATTGCATTTAAGTATGTATTAGATTAATGCTAAATATAGTTAGCCTTAATTAACGACAATCAGCGCTAATTAATGACGGTTTAGCATTAATTAAGGCCGAATTGATGCTCCTTAAGGAATGCCATATATGGCAATGGTTATAGACAATGCTATGCCCAATGGGGGTGGGATGATGCTCGCTTATGCCGAAAGACCGCTAACTCTTGTATTAGTTGTGGCCCGATGGGTAGTAATAATTAAAACACGTGTGAATGCAATGTGCATGGATGCATATGAGATATGTTCTAATTAGCTGTTAAGCTTATTGCATTATTATTAGCATATGTGAATCACTAACATATAGGGGTGTGCCAAGGTGAGCTAAGGATATGTAATACTGCATGTTTAGGCCGCATTTGAGACGAATTAGCATCCTAATCGAGATTTGGGTTGTTGACTTGTTGAGATTTTATCTCTCTCTATTGTTATTAAATATTTTCAAACCCATAGTATGAAACACTGTCACATGCATTTTGTGGTCCCTATGGATGAGGATATGATCGTGACCTCATACCTTGTTTCGGGGTCCGACTGGGTGCACTAGCTTGTGGTCACTATAGTTTGGGTAGATGAGGGGTTAACCCTTTTGGTGCCTTATAGGTTTAAGGTCTAGTTTATTCGGGAGGGAGAAGATCATTTTGGCCCGATCTCGGGTTTTGATGGACTACCTAGCAAGGGAATTAGAGAGCAGGTATGGGATCCGAAGGACATCAACATGCCATTGAGAATCTAACGACCAATCCATATGTGGAGGAGTACCCCTCCAACTATGATCCCGAGACTCCACTCGGATATGACCACTAGCCTTCGCCTTAGAGTAGCTTAAGTTAACCTTGATCCCTGTATCTTTTTGGGAAGGTGGATATGAAGTTGCCGTTGTAGGAAGGCTTATAAATATTTAACTTCCTAGGGTTAACAATATATAAATACAAACGTTGCTTTTGGAAATATTGGTTGCGTTTATACTATCCCTGTTTATGTTTGACTGGGTGTTTATATTATGCTTCCGTTTGCATTTAATTGAAAGAGTTAAAAAGAATGGATCGGTGATGCATCGTTAAACGTCACAAGCTATATGACTAATGAGAAATGTTCGCGTGCTCAGGGGTTCAAGGCATGACATAGAGTCTGTAGTATGCTTTATGGCTGTTCCTCATGTTATTAGGCTCTGAAACCTTATTAGGAAGTTGACCATATTTGATTTTATGGATAGATCTATACGGTTGTGTTGAGACAATAACTATATAGTGTTGTTTATTAGCAATAATAAAGGTCTCAAGAGGTGTAAACATATGGCGGTCAAGTTTTTTGACTAAAAAGAGATGGCTCATAATGGTGACGTTACAGTAAAACATATTTTCACAAATGATATGGTTGCAGATCCACTAACTAAAGGCATTCGCCCTTGTGTTCTTGAATGACATGTCATTAATGTGGGCTTAGGAGCATAATGAGATGCTGTTGTTTAGTAAGTGCTATTTTAGTTTTGCTCTAATAAAGTTTATATCCGTGTTTGTTACATTTAGTAACGTTTTGATATGTATCAACTTTTGTATTTAATAAAGTATTTATGAATATATTATTATTATGTTGAATATATATTGATAAAAGTCTCAAGGTATTATATAAGCCTTAAGTGAAGGCTAGGGGCATCCGGTCTTAATCTTGAGCATATTTCTTGTTACACATAAAGAAAAAGGTTAACCATAAGAACAAGACATATGTGGGTTCATTGGAGCCTTAAAGATATTCTTTAGTGGTATAAGTTTTTGTAATACTTAAGGTAAGAGAATGGTGATTAACAAAGGGGATGACACATAAGCTTTTTTCTTTATGAGAGGTGTTATCTATTTGCCAAACTACCATATTAAATCCATATTAATAAAGTTAAAAATACTTGTAATCATGAAAGGTTTTGTGTGTACACATGCAGTTATTGCCATGATTCGGTGTTTGAGACTTTATGAGATAGGATTGACTATTAAAAATTATTTTAGACCAAAGTGCGCACATATAGTATAATTTCAATTAATATAGCCAAAAGTGGGAGAATGTGAGAGTTTCCCTAATTGTGAGCTACATTAATTGATATTGTAATTTATCATTTTATGGGGTTGGTCTAAGGTGAGATAGAAGGTTTCTTAATTAGTCTAACATGGGGCTAGCTAGAGTGTGTGAGTTGAGCCTAACCCGTAACAAGAGGGCTTGGTTAGAAACTTTACAAATAGTGCTCAAGTCTCTTTTCTAACCCTAACACACACAATTATTCTCACAAATGAGCATTAACTAAGCACTAAGGGTGAATGGCCATCTCATTGAGCTAGTGATACATAGGGCAATGATGATAAGTTCTTGAGTTTGGATCGTCGCTATTCCGTATCAAGAATGATGGTCCAAATTAGGTGTCTTAATCTCTTCACTTGTTTATATGCGTTCTTGATTCTAGTTATGGAGATTTTGGATTGCACTCTCGCATTTTACATTAATCGGAACTCTAACCTTAACACACACAATTATTCTCACAAATGAGCATTTACTAAGCACTAAGGGTGAATGGCCGTCTCATTGAGCTAGTGATACATACGGCAATGATGATAAGTTCTTGAGTTTGGATCGTCGTTATTCCGTATCAAGAATGATGGTCCAAATCAGGTGTGTTAATCTCTTCACTTGTTTATATGCGTTCTTGATTCTAGTTATGGAGATTTTGGATTGCACTCTCGCATTTTACATTAATTGGAAACCTAAAAAGAACTGAAACTAACTAGGATGGACTGTTCATCCGTGACATCCTGATTTTTGACCTTGTTGTAATAATGTGAATTGGGTTTTTCATTAACGCACCTATAGTCTTTTTTCTCTAAGCTGATCACTCACGAGATAATTAATCTATATGGTGAAGCCGTTAAGGAACATAAATGCGACATACTTGAGAATTCGATCAGAAATCGACTGCTCGATCGTGCTAATTTGCAAGGGTCAATACAACACCATTATAATCAACTAAAGACTGGAGATAGGTCAGTTCGACAAAGGCATGTAATTAAATTGTGGGTGATTCCACCTGATTACAAAATTCTTGTCGAACGGCCCTAAATCGATTTTTCTGCCGATTCCGTACCCAGTGCCTATAATTGAAACCTTGAGATTTTATGGCAACCAAGAGCTGCCTATGAGTCAAAGATGCACAATGTGGATAAAAAATAATTGACCACGGGTCAAATGCGCTAAAAATTCCTAAAAGCCACCTAGTAAGTTAGGTCACGCTAAAATCGCGTTCGATTGAAATTAACCATGAAATTGAATCCGGTTTTAAGAATTGAAAGTTCTAGAGTGTCACGATTTATTTTAGGAACATCGACTCATCCTTGCCCCTGCTCATGCCACCGTCCAGCCTTGCTCGTTCTCGCACTAGTTGAGCCGCTCAACCAACTTCTTTAGCCTAAAACAAAACCAAACTCTCAGCTTTTGGCTGAGAGCTTCGTAGGCTGTTTTCGGGCCCTTCCAAGCCTTCTTGGGTGTCACCGTAGGCTCAAGTCTCACTCGCCTCTGCGTCGCCATCACCGTGAATTCACTAGTTTGCTAATCCAGTGAGTTTACTTTCTAAACCTTAATTAGGAGAATAATTATGCTTAGGGGGAGGTTTAGATTTGTCTAAGTAAGGTTAGTGTAATTATTTAGCTTGTTTAGTTAAATTAGATTAATTAGTTAGGCTAATTAGGTGGTTATTTGATTTATTAGTTAGTTTAGTAGGTTATGTACATTTAGCCTAAGTAGATTAATTTAACTAGTTCAATTAGGTGGTTAGATTAGTGTATATAGCTTAATTAGTGGTTTATTTAAAAATTTTGCATTTATTTGATTATTTTGTAATTTATTTAATTATTTATTTATTTCGAAAATTATACCGGGATAGCCGGTCATTAGAATTTCTTGTTGATTGTCGAGGTGCAGTTAGTTTGTGCAATTGATTGTTAATTTGTGCAATTGAGTGCTAATTGATGATTTTTTTATTTATTATTTCAAAAATATTGAATTTTGGTATTTAATTAGAAAAATACCGGGTGTCGGTTTTTTACGTTGAAAATGTTTTTAGTATTATATAAAGTTGTGGAATTTTAAAATGATGGGATATCACGCTTTATGGATTGATTTGACCGTGTGTCCACGCACACCTATTTTATCGAGTGTTTTTAATATGAAGAAAATAGGCCAAGCACATTATTTAAATTGAGGCATTTGAGTGCAAGGCACGATGTCCTTGGCCGAGGTTGGTTGTGCGTGTGATTGCTATGAGAATCCGTCACCCGATGAAGGTCGGGTAAATAATGCTCCTATGTGGAATGCCCATGTTCACGGATGTCGGACCAATGCTCCTTTGGGAATGCCGTCTAGAGGTAGACATTGTCGTGCTCGATGGGGCGAGACGATGCCTAATTATGCCGGAAGACCGCTGACTATTGAGTCAACCGTGCCCGTGGGGCTGTAATTAATTAGAATGCTTGAATGAGTGAGATGATCGCGCCTAATTATGGGACAAAATTGTGTGGCATGGAATGGGACATGTCATAACGATTTGGCCTTATAATCATGACCCCTGTAATTGATTGTTGTGTGGAAAGTGAAGCGTTTCAATTATCGAATACATTGATTGTAGGCATATATGATATGAGTTGTACTGACGTGCTGGGAGGTGTTGAGACAAGGTAAGTCCTCTACGATGTGTGTATAGGCAGCCTCTAGGTGTATTACCTTCCTAATCGGGGTTTAGGGTGTGAACTCGATGAGACATTGTCTCACCCCGTCGTGGCTTAAAACTTTCAGGTCCTTACATGGAAGTGCACCCTGTGCATTTTGGGTGGCTGCGAGAGGTCAAGGAACAGCGTATTGTCTTTCCTGTCACCAGGAATTCTTGGACCCGTGAGCTCGTCGTGACCACGATCTAGGTCGACAGTGGCTAACCTCAGTTGGTACCCCATCGATTCAAAGCGTGGTTTCATCGCGGGCCTGACGGAGTTTGAGTGGGCCCCGTGGATGTTTTCGACAGACTTGCCGTCCATGGAGAAAGTGAGGTGGTACTTGACGCTGTCGTGAACGCCGATATCATAGTTGATATCGCGGCGAATTAGTTGCCCGAGGATGAGCAGGAGCCCAAAGTAAAGAAGGTAGCTGACCCTCTGCATCCATGATGCTGCCATGATAGACCCAGATCCCAAGTATGAGGGTTCGGGGTAGGGTTAGTTTGGTAATCCTTTTTGGATCTTGACCTCCCGTATATTACTTTGTAGGGTTGATCTCGTTTGTTTATAAAATATGTTTTAGGTAAATTTGTTGTCCTACTTTTCTCTCCCATGTTTATTTGTTGTCTAGGGATTGTTAATTCGCTTTCGCATGTGCAATAAAATGAATGGGTCAGCGACGCTTGAGAACGTCGCAATTTGATCGACCACCAAGGGATGTACGCGCTCTAGAAGTTCGGAGCGTGACATCCCTGCTCGGAGTGGTATCAGAGATGGTCAGTGTATGGAGTGATAAGGGCAATGGGTTTTGGGATAGTTAGTAGGAAAGGCATTTTTCTTATGCAGATGAGTGTAATTGATAGCTGTTTGGTAGATTATTTTGTGGGTCACTCAATTTCTAATTCTATGTGGAATTGGAAAGCAGGTTTTGTAAAGAGTCTAGAAGATGAGTGATTAGGAGCAGAGAATACCTAGAAAGAGGGCAGTAGCCCCTGTTACTCGGGATAGGACACCGACGAGGGTTGGTGCCTGAGGAAGAGCATGGGCTTAGGCCAGCACTAGTGGGATAACACCACCACAGGTAGATGCTGGTGTAGCGGCACCTTGCGATCCGAGAATTGATGGGATCGTACAGGCGCTCGAGACCTTAGGGAATCTAATGGGGTAGCAGGCCCAGAATCAAGCCGCCACCACCACTACCGTTGTCGCTACAACCGCTGCTACTATTGCTACCAATGTTGCTGTTGCTGTCATAGCCATACCTGCTGAAGTCCAACCTGGAGTTGTGGTTTGGGAGAGACTGATGCACAAGCTTGTAGAGCAGTTCCTGAAGTTGAACCCGCCGAGGTTCATAGGAGCAGGTGATCTTGAGGCTGCAGCCCTTTGGATCCAAGAGTTGGAGAAAGCCTTTGCACTATTGTGGTGCTCGGAGGAAGAAAATGTGGTCCTTGCAGTCTACCAGCTGCAGGGTAATGCAAGCACTTGGTGGAGGGCCACCCGAGGAATAGTGTTTCCAGAAGGCTAGGTTCTGGGGTGGAACGCCTTCGTTGAAGCTTTTAATGGCAAGTACTTCTCTGACAGTGTCAAGGAACAGAAGATGGAGGAATTCTAGCGCCTTTGTCAAGGTCTGATGACAATAGACTAGTACGAGGCCAAGTTTATAGAGGTGTCACAGTACACCCCCAGACTGATAAATGATCCGACAGACAGAGCTAGAAGGTTTAGGAATGGCCTCAGACCAGAGCTGAAGAATCCGCTGATACCATTCAATCTGAAGGACTACAACAACTTGTATGAACGGGCCCAGTTGATAGAGAGGAACCTGAGCGAACAAGCCACCGCATCTGGGTCGCGGTTTGGTTCGAATAGAGATGGCAATCGATTTGGGAAGAAACCGATAATCGGAGGAAGGTACCCCATTCCGCCCAATAGGAAGGGTGGGATAGGCAAGTCAGTGCCGAGCCAAAATGGCGTGTGTCGCTTCTGCGGAAGGCGACATGGATCGGCCCCATGTCATTTTAGGATGGTGTTTGTTATAAGTGTGGCTAGTCGGGTCATCTGGCCATAAATTGTCCCTGAAAGCCGATGGGATCCTAGTCACCGCTGTGGCCGCCAATGGGTCAGAAAAGAGGATTTACGCCACATAATGCATCGCAAGGTGGTTTGAACCGACCTCCAGCTCAAGGAAGGGTGTACGTTGTCACGAGACGACAAGCAGAGGACTCACCTGATGTGTCATATGTACGGTCTCGCTCAACAACCATGCTACTTATGCTTTATTTGATCCCGGCGCTACTCATTCATTTATAGCTGAGTAGTACGTTAAGTTGGTAGGGTTGAGTCCTGAATTGTTAGGGTCAGTTGTTAGTATATCTACCCGTTAAAGGATAAGGTGTTGTCTACAGTAGACTGTTTTGGTTGCAAGTTAGTTATTGGTGAGCAAGAGGAAAAAATGGATTTGATAGTCCTAGCCATGTATGATTTTGATGTGATAATTGGCATGGACTAGCTCACCAAGCAATGAGCTACAGTAGATTGTTGGGTGTTGAGGAAGACCCTCAATTACATTAATCTCGTCGCTTGAGACAACCCGTTTGTTGGATGGGGGGTTGTGAAGGTTACTTGGTGACTGTCATGGATACGACAGTTGAGGAGCAGAAGATCAAGGACATCGATGTGGTACAAGAGTTTCCAGATATGTTTCCAAAGGAATTATTTGGTCTACCCCCAAAGAGGGAGATCGAGTTCGTGATCAAGTTGGCCCCCGGGACAAAGCCAATCTCTAAGGCTCCTTACCGCATGGTGTTGTCAGAATTGAAGGAACTAAAGGTGTAGATGCAGGAGTTGTTGGATAAGGATTCATACATCCCAATGCATCACCTTGGGGAGCATTAGTTTTGTTCGTGAAGAAGAAGGATGGTTCGTTGTGTCTTTGCATCGATTATCGGCAACTCAATCAGGTGACTATCAAGAACAAGTACTCGCTGCTGAGGATCGATGACTTGTTTGACCAGCTACAGGGAGCGTTGATATTTTCTAAGATCGACCTAAGGATAGGGTATCATCAGCTGACGATTAGAAAGGAAGACATATTGAAGACGGCGTTTTGTACGCATTATGGTCACTATGAGTTCACTGTAATGCCGTTTGGTTTGACAAACACCCCAACTACTTTCTTGGATCTCATGAATCGTGTATTCAAGGAGTATTTGGATCAGTTGTGATCATTTTTATTGACGACATCCTGGAGTACTCGTGAAGTCCTAAGGAGCACGAAAGACAAATGAGGATAGTGCTTCAGACTCTGCGAAATCATGGGTATACGCTAAGTTCAGTAAGTGCGAGTTTTAGTTGACTCGTGTGGTGTTCTTAGGTCACGTGATTTCAGGTGAAGGAATTTCAGTGGACCCAGTAGAGATTGAAGCAATCATCAACTGGTCAAGATCAACAACAGTGATAGAGATTAAAAGCTTCTTAGGAATGGTAGTTACTACAGACGATTCATGGAAGGATTTTCAACAATAGTCATGCCTTTGACGTGACTACTAAAGAAGGAAGAGAAGTTTGTGTGGACAGACAAATGCGAGCATAGTTTCCAAGAGCTTAAGTAGAAGCTGACTACTACACCAATGCTAACAATTCCATGTGGCCCTGGAGGATACAAGATCTACAGTGATGCGTCATTCAGAGGATTGGGTTGTGTGTTAATGCAGTATGGTAGAGTTGTTGCATACGCGTCCCATCAGTTGAGATCTCATGAGTTGAACTATCCGACGCATGACTTAGAACTCGTAGTGATTATCTTCGCTCTGAAGATTTGGAGACATTATTTGTATGGATAAAGATTCCAGATCTTTACAGACCATCAAAGTCTTAAGTATTTATTCTCTCAAAAGGAGTTGAATGTGAGACAGCGTCGTTGGATGAAACTTCTTAAGGACTATGATTGTGATATCCTGTACCATCCTGGAAAAGCTAACAAGGTCACAGATGCGTTGAGTCAAAAGTCTTCAACTACACAGATGGTGATTAAGGAGTGGATTTTACTTGAAGGAGTTCAAATTTGAGGTAGGCCACCTTTCAAATCTTATGACCACCCTCAGAATTGAACCAGAAGTGTAGATCAGAATCAAGACACTATAAATGTTAGACCTAGAGATCCAGAAGATTTTACAAGAAGACGCAGAAAAGAGAAAGGTAGATTTCCAGATTTCTAAGGACGGAACACTAAAGTTTCGTGGACGATTGTGTGTACCTAACAATGCAGAGCTTAAGGAGGAGATTTTTTCAGAACCTCATCGTAGCAGTTACTACATTCATTTAGGCAGTACAAAAATGTATCAAAATCTGCGTTAACACTATTGATGGACCGGTATGAAGGCAGATATCGCCAAGCATGTTGCTAAGTGTCTGACGTGTCAGCAAGTGAAGGCACATCACTGTAAGCCGGGAGGACTTCTACAACCTCTCGAGATTCCCGAGTGGAAGTGGGAACACATCACAATGGACTTTGTGATGGGCTTACCGAGGAGTCAGCGAGGTTGTGGTTGATAGATTGACGAAGTCAGCTCACTTTATCGCCGTACGAAAAGACTTTGCCTTGGACAGATATACTTAGTTGTACATGTGACAAATAGTTTGTCTGCATGGAGTGCCAATGACGATTACGTTTGATCGAGACTTGAAGTTCACAGTAGCATTTTGGAAAGCTTACAGACTGCCTTGGGAACAAAGCTATAGTACAGTACGGCCTATCATCCGTAGACGGATAGCCAGTTTGAGAGGACGATTCAAACCCTCGAGGACATGCTGCGAGCTTGCGTGTTAGACTTCAAAGGAAGCTAGGAGGAATAGCTTCATCTAGTTGAGTTCGCCTACAACAATAGTTATCAGCAGAGCATTCAGATGGTACCGTTTGAAGCTTTGTATGGCAGAACGTGCAGAACTCTAGTATGTTGGGATGAAGTTGGAGAATGGAAGATTACCGACCCAGAGTTAGTTCAATAGTTAGTGGATGCAGTTGTAGTTATCAGAGAAAAATTGAAGACCGCTTAGAGTCGCTAGAAAAGCTATGCAGATAAGCATAAAAGATCATTGGAATTCCAAGTTGGTGAGCACGTCTTTCTAAAGGTGTCACCGATGAGGGGTACTTCACGCTTTGGCAATAAAGGGAAGTTGAGTCCGAGGTACATCGGTCCCTTTGAGATTCAGGAGAGAATAGGGACTTTGGTGTATCGTCTTGCTTTGCTACCAAGACTAGCTCAGGTGCATGATGTATTCCACGTGTCGATGTTGAGAAAGTATGAGCCTGACCCGACCCACGTGCTAAATTTTGAAGAGTTAAACGTGGACGATAGAGTGTCGTACGTGGAGAGACCAATTCAGATTGTGGATTGCAAAGAGCAAGTACTGCGAACCCAGACGATCTCGTTAGTCAAAGTGGTCTGGCAACACCACAGAACAGAAGGAGCAACGTGGGAAAGTGAAGAATTAATGAGATGACAATACCCCAACCTTTTTTATTAAGATTTATAATGGTTTAAATTTTGATGACGAAATTTTTATAAGAGGGGAAGAGTTGTGACATCCTGATTTTCAACCCTGTCCCAATAATGTGAATTGGGCTTTTCATCGACGTGTCTATAGTCTTTTTTCTCTGAGCTGATCACTCATGAGATAACTAATATATTTGGTGAACTCATTAAGGAATATAAACATGATAGACTTGAGAAATTAATCAAAAATCGACTACTCAACCGTGCTAATTTACAAAGGTCAATACGGCATCGTTAAAATTGACTAGAGACCAAAAATAGGTCGGTTCGACAAAGGCATGTAATTAAATTGTGGGTGATTCAACCTAATTGCAAAATTATTGTCGAACGGCCCTAAATCGATTTTTCTACCGATTCCGTAGTCGGTGCCTGTAATTGAAACCTTGGGATTTTTATGACAATTGAGAGCTACCTATGAGTCGGAGATGCATAATGTGGATCGAAAATAATCGACCACGAGTCAAATGCGCTAAAATTCCTAAAGTCTATCCGGTAAGTTAGGTCACGCTAAAATTGCGTCCGGTTGAAATTAACCATGAAATTGAATCCGGTTTCAGGAATTGAATATTATGGTGTGTCACGATTTATTTTAGAAACGTCAACTCATCCTTTGAAGAATGTTCGGTAAGCCCGAGAATTTGGCTAAAAATCAAATTTTGGCGAAATTTCACTCGGAAATTCGGATGGCCATTTTTGTGTGCATTTTTGGCCTTCAAGTTGGATCAATTGACGAGGAAAATTGTGGATTTGGTGTGGGCACCTTAGCTGGTATTTTTGGGCACAAGATTGGATTGAATTAGAGAGGATTGTGAAGAAATTGAAGTTGGAAAACATGAAATTCATAGGCCATAGGGGCTGCAACATTTGCACCTCCATTGTGGCTTGTTGGGGAAGCTTGGGAGGGGAAATCAGCTGCTGGATGTGGCTGAAGTTGGTGGGGGCCTCTACTTGAGTGTTTGAGATATTTTGGTGACTTTTGAGGCCTTTGACCCCCCTTCTAGCAGCAGCAGCCTCTTCTTCTTCTTCTTCTTCTTCTTCGTCGTTACTTCCTTAATCTCCATTGTTGCTGAAAAGAATCAGAAAACCAGCCAAGACCAGCCAGCAGCCCGCAAGCCACCACCAGGCCCCTTCGCCGCCGTGCAAGACGCTCGTGAGTTGCGCCGAGCCTGCCGTCCCCGCCGTGCTTGTCCGCCTCTTGCTCACGTCCCCGCCGTTTGCGAGCCGTCCCTACTTGCATTCGCTAGGCCTAACGTCGCCAGCTCGCCTTCACCGTTCTAGCCACTTGAGCCATCGTTGCCTATCCTACTTGTGCCGCTGTCTAGCCTTGCCCGTTCCCGCGCCAGCCGAGCCGGTCTACCAGCTTCTTTAGCCCAAAACAAAACCAAACTCTCAGCTTTGGGCTGAGAGCTTCGTAGGCCGTTTTCAGGCCGTTCCAAGCCTTCTTCGGTGTCACCGTAAGCTCAAGTCTCACTCGCCTCCGCGTTGCCATCACCGTGAATTCTCTAGTTTGCTAATCCGGTGAGTTTACTTTCTAAACCTTAATTAGGAGAATAATTATGCTTAGGGGGAGGTTTAGATTAGTCTAAGTAAGGTTAGTGTAATTATTTAGCTTGTTTAGTTAAATTAGATTAATTAGTTAGGCCAATTAGGTGGTTAGTTGATTTATTAGTTAGTTTAGTAGGTTATGCAAATTTAGCCTAAGTAGACTAATTTAACTAGTTCAATTAGGTGGTTAGATTGTGTATATAGCTTAATTAGTGGTTTATTTAATTATTTTGCATTTATTTAACTATTTTGTAATTTATTTAATTATTTATTTATTTTCAGAAATTATACTAGGATAGCCGATTGTTAGAATTTCGTGCTGATTGTCGTGGTGCAGATGGTTTGTGCAATTGATTGTTAATTTGTGTAATTGTGTGCTGATTGATGATTTTTGATTATTTCAAAAATATTGAATTTTGGTATTTAATTAGAAAAATACTGAGTGTCGATTTTTGATGCCGAAAATGTTTTTAATATTATATAAAGTCGTGGAATTTTAAAATGATGGGATATCACGCTTTATGGTTCAATTTGACCATGTGTCCATGCACACCTATTTTATCAGGTGTTTTTAATATGAAGAAAATAGGCCAAAGACATTATTTAAATTGAGGCATTTGAGTGCAAGACACAATGTCTTTAGCCGAGGTTGGTTGTGCATGTGATTGCTATGAGAATCCGTCACCCAATGAAGGTCGGGTAAATGATGCTCCTATGTGGAATGCCCCATGTTCACGGATGCCGGACCGATGCTCATTTGGGAATGCCATCTAGAGGTAGACATTGCCGTGCTTGATGGGATGAGACAATGCCCGGTTACGCCGAAAGACTGCTAATTGTTGAGTCGGCCGTGCCCGTGGGACCGTAATTAATTGGAACGCTTGAATGAGTGAGATGACCGCGCTTGATTATGGGAGAAAATTGTGTGGAACAAAATGGGATGTGTCATTACGATTTTGCCTTATAATCGGGACCTCTGTAATTGATTGTTGTGTGGAAAGTGAAGGGTTTCAATTATCGAATACATTGACTGTAGGCATATGTGATATGAGTTGTACTGACGTGCAAGGAGGTGCTAAGGCAAGGTAAGTCCTCTATAATGTGTGTATAGGCTGCCTCTAGGTGTATTACCTTCCTAATTGGGGTTTAGAGCGTGAACTCGCTGAAACATTGTCTCACCCTGTTATGGCTTAAAATTTTCAGGTCCTTAGATGGAGGTGTGCCTTGTGCGTTTTGGGTGCCATGAGAGGCCGAGGAACAACGTACTATCTTTCCTATCCCCGGGAATCCCTGGACCCATGAGCTCGTCATGGCCATGATCTGGGTCGACAAGGGCCAACCTCAGTTGGTACCCCATCGATTCAAAGCGTGGTATCGTTTCGGGCTTGATGAAGGTCGGGTGGGCCTCATGGATGGTTTCAACGGACCTATCGTCGAGGGAGAGGGTGAGGTGGTACTCGACCCTATCGTGGACACCGATATCATAGTTGATATCGTGGCAAATCAGTTGCCCTAGGATGAGCAGGAGCTTGAAGTAGAGGAGGTAGCTGACCCTCTAGACCTCGGCATCCCTAATGGTGCCGTGATAGGGTGAGTTTGGTAATCCTTTTTGGATCTTGACCTCTTGTATATAACTTTGTAGGGCTGAACCTGGTTTGCTTATAAAATATATTTTTTGTAAATTTATTTTCCTGCTTTTCTATCCCATGTTTATTTATTGTCTAGGGATTGTTAATTCGCTTCCGCATGTGCAATAAAATGAATGGGTCGGCGACGCGTCCTGGGAACATCGCAATTTGATCAACCACCGAGGGATGTGTGCACACTCGAGGTTCGAGGCGTGAAATCATCCATAAGAATGTTACCCAATGCTATTGGACTACTAGAAATGATTGAGGGGTTAGGTGCCAGCATATGAGTATAACAAGTGAAACTTTTGGTGAAATTGGGTCACTATTAAGGCTATTTGAGGATTTTTGGGCTTAAACTCATCGAAGTTATCCATGGCTTCCCCACGACGATCTTTTCCCTCTCCCATGTCCATAAATTTTTTTGTGGACTGTTACTATAAAATTTGACAGTCACTCTCAAGCTTCTTTTTTAATACGTCTTTGTTTAGATGCATCTACATCTGGTTTGCTCATGGCCTCATGAAAATGGTCAATTTAGATTTTCTGGACTGGACATTTCCCTTGACCAATATCCACCAGCTTCCATGTACTTCGTCATTCTTGCCACTTTGGCTTAAGAAATATTACTAGTTTTCAAGCTTGAAAAACAATTTGGTCCCCGAAGTTCATTGAACTCAAAGGCATTAGTCCACGGCCATACTTTTCAAACTTGAAGAATTTGGCAAATCTGTGTCATTCAATGTCCAAACTCAAGCTTACCTCTCTCTCAAGAACTAATACATATGATAGAACTGAAAATAAATCAATTTCAATTTCTCGAGAAAATACTTGGTTGAAGAGTCTACAATGCTTGAATCTTAATAGCTTGAATCTTAATAGCTTGAATAATTAGTTGAGATTCAAGCTTTGTCGGAATTGGAATTTTCTTCTTGTTTCTTTGGCTTTTTTAGTTTTTCTTTTTTTCTTAACCGTTTTTTAGATGTAGTGTTTTCATGGCACCACATCATCGCCACTTATCCTGGAAAAGGTTGATAATACGATGCCAAATGCCATGTAAGATGGCAGTCCTGAACAGAAATGGTATATGTGTCACACTAGTACGAGGTGGGGGTTTTTGGTGATGGAAAAAAAAGTTGTATTGGTTTCATAGTGCTATTCTTTAGAGTTTTTTGGTGCCTTTCTCCCTAGAACCTATAAGAGATTTAAGGAATAAAGTGTTAGCTTCGTTGCCCACTGTTAAAATTCCAGTTTCTCCATTGTCCAAGATACGTAATTATTATTTTTTTTTTTAATTAAGCGTGTAGGCTTTGTCCAAATTTTTGAATGAAATTTTGGTTAAATGTCTTGGAGTTCCCTCCATTTTAAGCCGATAGTAGCGTTAAAGGAGACGTGAGATCCAAAATTTTTTTATTGTATCCTTCTTTCCTTTGGTCATTTAATTGCAACATCCTAGAAGACGTCGTTGACCCATTCATTTTATCTTTCGATTATATGCAAACAGAAGCTGAATTAACTCCACCCGATCATACACATTAATAGGGATATCATGGAAACACATCAACAAACACTTATATATATTTAGCATATTGGAAGTTTCATAATTACACATTTGCAATGCCGATTCTTTTCAATTACCAAAAAGGGGTTGGGGTTAGCCTAGCTTCTTTATCTATAAAGGGGGACCTCAAAAAATGGTATCCCCTACACGTATAGTACGCATCCACGCATAGTAACATGGCTTGGGCTCGGGTCGGACTCCAAGTCCGAGTTCGTCTCCAGGTCAGTGACGGTCATCGAGGATGTCCAGGACCATGAGGTCCTACATGGTACCCTTGGATCCCCCACCTTATGGCTCGTCAAAATCTCAAAGAGGGTTGAAGAGCTCCCCTTCAAACCAAACGTACCATGCCACAAACCATTGGGGCATTAGACTGTCAACCCCTCATCCACTCAAACGGTGGTCATGTACTTCTCCCATACCACGTCAATCTCCTCCATTGGGTGGGGGGGGGTTACGTGGGTATCCTGATCCATAGGCACCCCAAAGTGCACATGACGAAAATGGCTAGTCATGGTTAGGCCCTGACAAATTTAAACAATGAATGAGATAAACTCAGTAAGTAATGTCACGCCTCGAACCCCGAAAGCACGCACATCCATTAGCGGTCAATTAATTTTGTGACGTCCCAGGACGCGTCGCCGACCCATTCTTTTTATCTTTCGATTATACGCATGCGGAAGCAAATTAAATAGACCCCTGGTCAACAAACAAACATAGTGATAATAAAAACATGACATTGATTTTTCACAAACAACGCTTTATATATATACCAAGTCAACCCTACGAGTTCATATATATACAAGTCTACCTAAAAAAGGGACTCCTAGGTGACCTACACCTCAAACCCCTCCGACTCAAGCTTTGGATCCACCACGACACCATCTGGGATGTTAATGTCCATGGGGTGACCTACTTCCCCATCCTCGGTTCCGATGGGCAGTCAAAAAACCCTATAAGGGACCCTCCCGACCACCGTTGTGCTCATTAATGAACCACACCTTGAAGCGATGAGGCAGGAAACCCTCATCGACCCAAATTGTATTTACAACCAACTTGAAAGTTCGGTGGTCCTAGGGATAGGGTAAAAGGTAGACTCTACCTCCATGTCCCATGGAACCCCAAATTGGACTGACGGATCTCCATACTAAGGACCTGAAAAAGTTTTAACCACGACGGGGTGAGATAAAATCTCAACGAGTCAACAGCCTAAACCCCATTAGTATGCAAATTCACCTCGAAGGCGGCCTAAGCACGCACCATACAAAACTCACATCGCCTCGGCATGTCCCTGTGTATTAGTGCGTCACGTATGCCATTATAAATACAACAAGCATAATTTATAACCAAAACACGTAATTCTCACCCTTCAAACATTCACATGAGTCTTAATTATAAGGTAAAACCGTTATGACACATCCCATACCATGCCTAACAATTTTGCCCCATAATCAGGTGCAAAGCATCACAACCATTCAAGCATGTTCCGATTATTATGACCCATTGGCCACGGCCAACATAAAAGTCAACAGTCATCCGGCATAACCGGGCATTGTCTCACCCCATCGGGCACAGCAACGTCTGGCACTTCCCGCCTAGATGGCATCCCATAAAGAGCATCGCCCGGCCTCAACCACGACTTGGCATCCCGTTGACGGGGGCATCCGAACTTTATCAGGCATCGTCCCGTGAAAACACATTAGGACAGGTTCCATTAAATGACCATACAAACACATATTTAGCCAAGAACACCATACTTTGATTTCAAGTGCGTTGTTTTAAAAAATGAACTTGGCCAGTTTTTCTTCCTATTAAAATGTGGTGCCTCCGACGGCCCCTAGCCCATTGAGGTCATCATGCCATTTCCCTATCATGGATGTCCTTTGTTTTGATACCACTAAATTGCAACGACCCTTGATCTTAGGGCTTGTCACACTATTTATTGGTCCTTGCGCGATTTTACTGTGGAAGTGGATACATCAACTCCTTTCTAAATCTTGAAATGATGCACACGATATATACACATAGATATCAACCAGGCACTTTTATTTACATATATTTTTGTTTAGACGACACTCGTCGGTGCACATAGGCCAAATTTCCTATATTTGGCAATACCCAAAATTGTCTGTTTTCATGCGCTAGTATCCAAAAATTATGCTGTCTTCCCATGTCCTCCGCTACTCCACCCCACTTGACCTACCATCGTCATCCTCCGGCAGTGGCAGTGGCCCCACGGTGGGCCCGTTCACTCAAGCGTACAGAACCACAAAATCCATGTGCACTGGACCCGAGGTGAGTCTAGCATTTATAGTAAGAATCACCCGAATCTGGATGAAGGTGATTCCCAAGTCGGGGTCAAGGTGCTCTGTCTGCCCCCATCGTAGGTCGATGGGGATGCCATAAAAAGTACTAGAGGACGTAGGCTACAATGGCATCTTTATAACTCTGTAATATGTTAGCCCTATGAAGGGTGAGTACAACTACTTAGTAGTCAAAGTTCTACTAAACTATATTACGTCAGTCTATCACCACCCGATTCTATGCAATCCAAAACAAAACACACAACTGTAACAAGGGGTATGCATCAAATCAGGAGAATATCATAACAAAATGGCACATCAAAACCAGTGGGAATTTAGAAACTCAATAAATCTCAAGTTACTACCACCATCTTCCGGAAGGACCAGTGTTTGCATCCCTCCAGGCTCTTGCACCCTACCTGGCATCACGAGAACCTCCGGTTCCATATTTCAGTCATTGGGCATCTGGAGCGTGTTAAATTAAACCCCCAGGCATCTCGCACCCCACTTGGCATCATGAGAAACCTACGGGGCTCACCTTGTCAAGATGTCTCCAGGCATCTGGTACGTGTTATGTCACACTCCCGGGCATCCCAACTCCCGAGGAACCTTCGGGGCTCACTAGTCCCCAGGCATCCAGAGGCATCGCCATCACAATCCTTCAAGCAACTTGACACCCGGGGCATTGTCGTCCCAAGGTTCCGATGGCATCCATAACGTTTCAACCATGGTGTAGTAGTCTAATCAATTTAAAGCCAATACATTTTCGAACTACCCATATAGAAAATATCTTTGGTTTTCAAAATCCCGATTTATGGTATGAAGCAACACGAGATAAAGACTTTAGAGATATACCAAATCAACAGCAAAAACTCTCACATAAAGTCTCAAGTGCAAATACCCGAATAAATTGAAGAAGTTTTCTATCGTTCCAAACCAATTAAAAATCTGAATTTCATAGATGTGGGCTTAGATGCGCTCATGCCTCGAAAAACTTGATAATTTTCACCAAAACAGCACACGTATTTGAAATATTAGAAACCACAATTTGGCGGGTCGATAATTTCGGTCCCGACGTGGAGATTTTGAAGCTAAAACTTTGAAATACCAAAACCAGTACATTCATGAGTCCCAAATCCAAACATAATCGTATCAACACTAAATTCTTCCTCAACAGCTCGTCGTCGATCCCACAACTTCCAATTCACAATTCAACGCGAGTAATCTAGCATATAGTTACATGATATAGGTTAGTAGATATCGACTTGCCTCAGGTCCAGTGGTGTCGGCGGTGAGTGAATCGTGAACTGTGGATGCAGATGCGGCTGTGGCAAGTCAACAGCGACGGCAATGGGCATGAAGCTGCAGCGTCTCCGATTTGCAGTGGCTGAGGCGAGATGTGGGATGGAGAGGTAGCTGGTGACACGGTGGTGCGGGTGGTCGCCGGTGAGTAGCGGGGAGAGGGTGAAACGGCGAGGGATTTCCTATCCAAGCTTGCGGATGAGTGTCGGATAATTGGACTGAACGAAGCTTCGACAAGGGGGAAGAAGAAAGCCGTCCCTCTCTTCCTCGCTTGCTCTTAATTGACTTTGTTAGTCAATGGTTTGATTCGCGTGGCAGAAGGAAACGAAGACACTCCATGCCGCCGTGTCTTCGCGTGGAGAGTTCCTCTCTTCACCCAGGACACTTGTATGAGTCCATGCACATACGTGGCCACAACGCTCCCCAAGAACTCGCTCCGCTGGCCACCGAAGAAAGAAAGAATGTGGCCCTTCGTGAGCAGCTCTTGGATGCGAGAATGAGGTACCAAGGAGTCAACTTTTCTCCTTGGTCGACCGGCTAAATGGAGGGGGAACGTAGCTGCATGGCCGTGCATGGGCAAGGTTCTCGGTGACGTGGAGAAGGAGCATCTTGATGTGGCCGCGATTCCAAAAGTTGGCAACCCCGCGTACATGAAAGGCTCTCTTTAGTAAAGTGCAAATGCGGAAGGGGTTGGTCTAGCGAGTGATGTTGCGTGAAAAGATTTTGAGATGAGATGCTATCGCGAAGACGTGACGATACGTGACATCTCAGCACAGTGAGGATGATGCTGAAGCGACATTCACAAGTGGTGCCAACAACGAAATACGACTACAAATTCGTCAATCTGTCATGGACTATTACGTATTCGATGTCCGGTGAAATCTGGATATCACATAAAAATCCCGGTAAAATAATCATGCATGGTCATGTATTCAAATCGAACCATCAAACTTAGTACACTCCGATTTTAAAACTCCATGGTTTTATATAGTACATAAAAGTTGGCGTCAAAACTCGACACCTAGCATTCTTCTATTTAATTGCCCATAAAACCAAGTTTTGTATTAAAAATCAACAACTACCATCAAGCAATCAATTGCATATCATAGAACATATTAGTCATTAAAATCATGCATAATTCCATTCAAGAAAACAAGCGTAAAATTCTACGTAACATCTACTACATCACTAATTATGCTAATTACGATTAATTAAGTAAATTGCGATTAACTAAGCTAATCAAACTTAATTAACTTAACCATGAATAATTAACCTAACCATGATTACTTAGTTAACACTAATCTATGATTAACTAAAACTAATCCTCATCAAGACTAATCTAACCACCCCTAAGCGCAATTAACGGCCTAATAAAAGATTAGGAGTTAACTCACGGTTTTCGACGGCGGCGGGCTTGTGGCAATGGCGATGAAAACACAAGACAACCACAGCCGGAACGGAGTTCAACAGCGGTGGTGGCAAACCTCCCAAGCTCTCGGCCAAGGGGGAGAGCTTGACTTGGTGTTGGTTGCGGGGTTGGCTGGATGGGCTGCTGGACACGGTGCGAAGATAAGCTGGAGTTGGTGGCGGCTGTTTGGTGGAGGAGATGGGCGGACGGAGTGGTGACTGGCAATATGGTGTTCTGGTGGTGGTACGGTGGAGAGCTGCGGCTAGTTGTGAAGGTGGTGGTGCAGCCGCTAGTGGGTTGTTGCTGGAGCTGACGGTGGGATGTTGAAGATGACGATGGCACTGGGTGGAGCGGCAGCTAGGCGAAGGGAAATGGGAAAGGGGTTTGGCGGCAAGGGAAGAAAAGAAGAAATGAAGGAGGGCTGCTCTCTGCTGGTGGGGGAGGGAAATACGTGAGAAGGAAGGATTATGGGGAGGAAGAAAAAGAGAGGGATGAGCAGAAGGGTGGCTGAACGTGCACATGGGAGAGAGAGAAATGGGAGAGAGAGAACCATGGGATCAAAGGAACAACCAATCACAAACTTAGCCAAATATCTAAACCATCATCACTCTTACCTCTAAAGTCTTTGTGCCACAAAGTCCTATGCCCACCCAATCACAAAATAGCTCTAATTTCCCCCAAATAAATCATTTTTAGGGTAGAAAAACCCAATTCTCATCCATCCGAATTTCTTTTTTATTTTCTTTTCGTCTGAAAATCGTTTTTCCGCAAAATTCGCCGAAAGATGAGATGACATCCAATAAAAAAATCGTGACACGCTCGAACGTCCGATTCCCGTAACTGAATTAAATTTCATGGTTAAAATCGATCGAACGCAACTTTAGTACGATCTACTCTACTGGGTAGCTTTTAGGGATTTTAGCGTGTTTGACTCGTGGTCAATAATTTTCAATCCACGTTTGTTCATCTCCAAATCGTAGATAACCCTCAATTATCACATAATCGCGATGGTTCAATTACGTGTCCCGAGTATGATATCGATAGAAAATCGGTTTATTGCCATTCAACACGAATATCGCAATCATGCGAAACCACCCACAATTCAACTACGTACTTTCGTTGAATCGACTTATATCCGTTCACTAATCGATTTATAATGATGTTGTATTGACCCATGCCAATTATTATGATCGAGCGGTCGACTTTCGATCGAATTCTCTAGTCTGTCGTTGTTATATCCCTTAACGGCCTCACCTAATAGATTAGTTAACTTGTGAGTGGCCAGCTCCGAGTAAAATAACCATAAGCGCGTCGACGAAACAACCATTTCATATACTCAAAACAGGGCCAAATTTCGGGATGTCACAACTCTTTCCCTCTTATAAAAATTTCGTCTTAAAAATTTAAACCATTACAATTCTTCCACAAAAAGGTGGGAGTATTGACGTCTCATTGACTCTTTGCTTTTCTATGTGGCTCCTTCCGTTCCGTGGTGTTGCTAAACCACTTTAACCAAGGGGATCGTCTTGCTGCATAGCACTTGCTCTTTTCGATCCACTATCCAAACTGGTCTCTCCACATACGACACTCTCTTATCCATGTCTATTTCCTCGAAATTCAGCATGTGAGTTGGATCAGGTTCATACTTCCTCAACATCGACATGAAAGACGTCATGCACTTGAGCAAGTCTCGACAGCAACACGAGACGATACACCAAAGTTCCAATTTGCTCCAAAATCTCAAAAGGACCAACGTACCTCAGACTTAGCTTTCCTTTCTTGCCAAAGCGTGAGGTACCCCTCATCGGTGACACTTTGAGGAATACGTGTTCACCTACTTGGAACTCCAATGGTCTACGCCGCTTATTTGCATAACTTTTCTGACAACTCTAGGTGGTCTTGAGTCTATCTCAAATGACCTTGACGACGTTGACTGACTATTGAACCAACTTAGGGCCCGTAATCTTACACTCTCCAACTTCATCCCAATAAACATGAGTTCTGCAAGCTCTTCCATACAACGCTTCAAATGGTGCCATCTTGATACTCTGCTGATATCTGTTGTTGTAGGCGAACTCAAATAGATGAAGTTGTTCCTCCCAGCTTCCTTTGAAGTCCAATACACAAGCTTGCAGCATATCCTCGAGGGTTTGAATAGCCCTCTCAAACTAGCCATCCGTCTATGGATGATAGGCCGTGCTATACTGTAGTTTCATTCCTAAGGCAGTTTGTAAACTTTTCCAAAAAGCTGCTGTGAACTTCGGGTCTCGATCTAACGTGATCGTCATTGGCACTCCATGAAAACGAATTATCTATCACATGTACAATTCAACATATCTGTCTAATGCAAAGTCCTTTTTTACGGTGATGAAGTGAACAGATTTCGTCAACCTATTGACTATGGCCCATATGGAATCATTATGTCGCTGACTCCTTGGTAATACCATTACAAAATCCATTGTGATATGTTCCCATTTCCACTTAGGAATCTCGAGAGGTTGCAAAAGTCCTCCAAGCTTGCAATGCTATGCTTTCACTTGCTGGCATGTCAGACACTTGCAACATATCTAGCGATATCCGCCTTCATACCGGTTCACCAATAGTGTTGACGCAAATTCTGAGACATCTTTGTGCTGCCTGGATGAATATTGTAACTACTACAATGGGCTTCTAACAAGATTTCCTCTTTAAGCTCTGCATCATCAAGTACGCACAATCGCCCTCGAAACTTTAGTACTTTGTCGTCGGTAACTTGAAAGTCGGTTTTCCTTTTCTCCACATCCTTCTATAGAATTTTATGGATTTCAAGGTCTGTCAACTGCAACGTCTTAATCCTTATCTTCACTTCCGGTTCAATTCTAAGGGTAGCCATGAGACTTGAAAGGTAGCATTCCTCAAACTTGAAATCCGAATCTTGAACTCCTTCAAGTAGGATCCACTCTTGAATCATCATTTGCACAATCGATGACTTCCAACTTAACGCATCCGTGACCTTGTTGGCTTTTCCGGGATGATACAGGATGTCGCAGTCATAGTTCTTAAGAAGCTCCATCCAACGACGTTGCCTCATGTTGAACTCCTTTTGAGAGAATAAGTACTTTAGGCTTTGATGGTCCATAAAGATTTGGAACTTTTCTTCGCATAAGTAATGTCTCCAAATCTTCAAAGCAAAGATGATTGTTGCAAGTTCCAAGTCATGCGTTGGATAATTCAACTCATGAGGCCTTAACTAATGGGATGCGTACGCAGCCATTTTCCCACGTTGCATTAAAATGCAGCCCAGTCCTTTATACGATGCATCGCTATAAATCTCATATCCTCTAGACTAGATGGAATCGTCAACACAAGTGCAGTAGTTAGCTTCTGCTTAAGTTATTGAAAACTACGCTTGCACTTATCTGTCCACTCAAACTTCTCTTCTTTCTTCAGCAATTAAGCCAGAGGCATGGCTATCGCAAAAAATCTTTCCATGAACCATCTATAATAGCCCGCTAATCCCAAGAAACTTCGAACCTTGGTCACTGTCATTGGTCTCGGCCAATTTATAACAGCTTCAATCTTAGTTGGGTCCATAGAAATCCCTTCACCAGAAATCACGTGACCAAAGAAAGCTACACGAGTTTGCCAAAACTTGCACTTATTGAACTTGGCGTACAGCTTTTCTTGCAAGGTCTGAAGTACCGTCCTTTAATGTCTTTCATGCTCCTTTGGACTTCTCAAATACATCAAGATGTCGTCGATAAACATAATCATGAATTGGTCCAGATACTTCTTAAATACTCGATTCATCATATCCATGAAAGCAGCTGGGGCGTTGGTCAGACCGAATGGCATTACAGTGAATTCATAATGGCCGTAGTGCGTATGAAAAGCCATCTGCGGTATATCCTCCTTCTTAATCCTCAGTTAATGGTAACCTGTCCTCAGGTCAATCTTGGAAAATATTGAAACTCCCTGTGGCAGATCAAACAAGTCATCAATCCTTGGTAATGGATACTTGTTCTTCATCGTTACCTCGTTGAGTTGCCAATAGTCGATGCAAAGAAGCAATGAAACCATCCTTCTTCCTTATAAACAGAACTGTCGCTCCCCAAGGCAATGCACTAGGATGTATAAATCCTTTGTCCAACAACTCCTGCATCTCCTTTAGTTCCTTCAACTCTGACAACGCCATGCGGTAAGGAGCCTTAGAAATTGGCTCCATCCCAAGGGCCAACTCAATCACAAATTCCATTTCCCTTTCTAGGGCCAAACCGAGCAATTCCTCTGGAAACTCGTCAAAAAGTCCCTTACCACGGCGATGTCCTCCATTCTTGGTTCCTCAACTGACATATCAACTACAGTTGCCAAATAACCTTCGCAACCCACCTTTAAGGTAAACGAGGGTTCTCCTTGACTTCCAATAAACTTGAAACTTTCACCTATTAATGGGTTAAACTGAATCGATTTACGATAATAGTTATGGTAGCTGGTTGATTGGTGAGACAATCCATGCCGATGATCATATCAAAATCAAACATGGCCAGCACAATCAAATCTATCATTTCCTCTCCTCACCAATCACTAACTTGCAACCAGATACCCTATCACCGACAACACCTTATCCTTTAACGGGGTGGATATACTAATGACTGTTTCCAATGATTCTGGACTCAATCCTACTAACTTAATGAATTGCTCAGCAATAAATGAATGGGTAGCTCTAGGATCAAATAAAGCATAAGCAGCATGGTCGTTCAACAAGACCGTACCTATGACCACGTTCTGCGAGTCCTCCGCCTCCCTTCGGGTGACAGCATACACCCTTCCCTGCATCGGATGCCTGTTCAAAATGCCCTGCTGTGCGTTCTGTGACGCACTCCCTTTGGTTTGTCCTATCTATGGTAGTGGTGCTTGTGCTCCCATGGGTCTGCGTGGACAATTCTTTATTTGGTAGCCGTATTGGCCACATCCGTAACAAGCTCCCGTCCTAGGAGGACACGAGGCCAATCCATGTCTTCCACAGAAACGACACACACCATTTGAGTTGGGTGCCGGCTTTCCAATTCGACCTTTTCAGTTGGGAGGAATGGAATACCTTCCTCCCGTCATCGGCCTCTTCCCAAATAGATTGTTATCCTTGTTGGGCATAAACTGCGACCTAGATGCGGCGGCCCGTTTGTTCAGGTTCCTCTCTATCAGCTGGGTCCTCTCGTACAGCTCATTGTAGTCTTTGAGATTCAGCAGTACCAGCGGGTCCTTGATCTCTGGTCTCAGACCATCTCTGAACCTCCTTGCTCTGTCCACCAGGTCCTTAATCAACCTCAATGCATATTTAGGCAACTCTACAAACTTCACCCCATATTAGTCCACTGACATTTGACTCTGACGAAGACGCTAGAACTCAACCATTTTCTGCTTCCTGGCGCAATTTCAAAAGTACTTTTCGTAAAAGACCTCAACAGAGGTATCCCACTCCGAGACCATACCTTCAAGAAACACTCTCCCTTTGGTGGCTTCCTACCAAGTACTCGCGTTACCCTACAACTGGTAGACCACTGGGACTACCTTGTCTTCTCTAGAGCACCTCAGCAGTGCGAAAACTTTCTCTAGCTCTCAAATCCAGACGGTTGCAACCTCAAGATCACTTGCTCCAGTGAACCTTAGCAGTTTCAGCTTTAGGAACTACTCCACCAGCTTATGCATCAGCCGTTCACCATTCGCATTTCCTAGTGGGACTTCAACAGGTGTGGTGGCAACAGCAGCAATAGCATTGGTGGCAGCAATGGCGGTGGCGGTAGCAGCAGCTTGGTTATGAGCCTGTTGAGCAATCATATTCCCTAGGGTCTCTAGCGCCTGAACGATCCCATCCAACCTAGGATCGCTTAATGCTCCTTCCCCAGTAATAGCCTGAGGCGGTACTCTTTCCCTTGCGCTAGCTTGAGCCAATGCTCTACCTTGGGTACCGATCCTAGTCGGCATCCTTCCCCGAGTACCAGTTGAAACTGCCCACTTTCGAGGAGTCCTTTGATCAGGATCGCTCATAAGCAGAATCTTTACAGAACCTGCTTTCCAATTCTAACATGGAATTAGAAAACTGAGCAACCCGCACAAAACAATCAATCGATCACAAGCATCAGCGTAAGGAAAATGTCTTTGCTAGCTAACTATCCTATGACCCATCGCACCTTATCACTCCAGACATTGACCAGGCTTTGATACCACTTAAATGGGGATGTCATGCCCCGAACCCCGAGTGCACGCACATCCATCAGCGATCAATTAATTTTACGACGTCCCAGGACGCATTACCGATCCATTCTTTTTATCTTTCGATTATACACATACATAAGGGAATTAAATAAACTCCCGGTCAACAAACAAACATAGGGATAGTAAAAACATGCCCGTGATTTTTCACAAACTACGCTTTAATAATATATACCAAGTCAACCCTAGAAGTTGATGCGTGATGGGGTGAGTGATTCCAGAACATAAACTTTTATGAGTGGATTTTTGTGGTTAAGTGTATATGGGGGAAGAAATGAAAAGGAATAAGAAAGATAGAATGATCTCCTTCCAAGGTATAAAGGCCACGCCACCAACCGAGGATGAGGATTGAGATCTATGAAGTTCACCACTAAGGCCTAAAGCTTCCACCAGCCAAGGATAAAGGACTTCGGGATAGGAGAAGCTCACCACCAAGGCCTAAAGATTCCACCAGCCAAGGATAAAGGGCTTCTTGGCTCACCACCATGGAGTGATCTACGCTCCAAGGATAAAGAAACCAAAAGGAGTTATCCACTCTCCAAAGGAGTTCACTCAAGCAGAGGAAATCTCACCATTTTCATTTATGAAATTAGTATTTCCCCTACATTGGATAGTTTTCCCTATTTATAGGAGGATTTTAGCCTTAGGAAATATTAAAAACATACTTTAATGGCTTAGGAACTTAAACCTTCAACTCTTGAGCTACATAAAAATAAAAACACCTAGGAACTTAATGAAAGCCTTTATTAACACGGGAACTAAATGCCTTTAATCTTCAGCCATCCGCATTCTTGAACCTTTAGCTTTCCGTATTCTTGAACCGCATTCTTGAACCTTTGGCTTTCCATATTCTTGAACCGCATACGTGAACCTTCAAATTCGAGCTCCTCCCTTGACCATAAAATAATCCTTCTAAAACTTCATCAACTGGTCATACAAGACATTTAAAATAGCCTCCCATTGATAATTATTGATATACCACAAAGTACCGATAATTAATTGACATTATTAATTTAAAATGATCCATCGAAGCACATAATGCCCAATTTCTCTCTTGGCTTGGATAAGCATCAATGGTTTTGAGTTGGTCGATGGAGCTACGCTGGATGCTTCTGCATCATCCTCCCTGAGTTGTTTTAGATTTGTCCTCAAATTTAGAATGTTTTCATCCTCCAAGTAAGGGCAAAGGTCTCCCACGTTGAATGTTGCCGAAACTCCAAATTCTCCAGGATGGTCAATCTTGTAAGCATTATCACCAATTCGCTCAATAACTTTAAAGGGACCATCAGCTCTAGGCATGAGCTTGTTCTTTCGTCGAAATGGAAATCTCTCTTTCCTCAAGTGAAGCCATACAAGATCGCCCGGTTGAAATTGAGTCTTCTTGCAATGTTGATTAGCTTTTTTCTTGTAAGATTTGTTGGCCTTTTCAATCTTGAATCTAATCTGCTCATGGAGCTTCTTCATTGATTCAGCTCTTTTCTTGCCATCAAAGTTTACTTAAGAGTTAGATGGAATTGGAATCAAATCAATGGGTGTGAGAGGATTAATTCAATACACAACTTCAAATGGCGATCGACCAGTAGTATAACTTGGTGATCGATTGTAAGCAAATTCAGCATATGCGAGCTTTAAATCCCATTCTTTTAACGAGTTACTCACCATACCACGAAGAAGAGTGGTTAGAGTACGATTTGTTACCTCTGTTTGGCCATCAGTTTGGGGATGACAAGTTGTGCTAAATAAGAGTCTTGTACCAAGCATTCTCCATAGAGCCCTCCAAAAGTAGCTTAAGAACTTGGAATCACGATCCGACACGATGGTCTTTGGTACTCCATGAATGCAAATAATATCTTTGAAATATAATTCAGCAATATGAAATGCATCACTAGTCTTGTGACATGGCACAAAATGAGCCATTTTAGAGAACCGATCGACAACCACCATGATAGCATCTTTTCCTCTTTGAGTTCTTGGTAGAGCCACAATGAAATCCATGCTAACATCCTCCCAAGGTTGCAATGGTACTGGAAGTGGAGTATACAAACCTTGATGGAAATGGCTTTTTGATCTTTGACAAGTTGCACACCTTGAGATGATAGCATGCACATGTCCACTCATCTTTGGCCAATAGAAATGCTCTTGAAGAACCTCAAGAGTTTTGTTAATACCAAAATGACCAGCCAATCCTCCACCATGCGCCTCTTGAATAAGCAATTCGCGAAAAGAACTCTTTGGCACACATAATCGATTTCCTTTAAAAAGAAACCCATATTGCAAAGAATATGTACCTTGAACTCCCCGCTTACAATTGTTGATGATGGATGAGAACTCCGCATCTTCAGAATAAAGTTCTTTTATTGATTGAAATCCAAGAATCCTAGAGTCCAGAACAGCAAGCATAGAATATCTTCTCAATAAAGCATCTGCTACAACATTAGTGTGTCCGGGTTTATATTTTGAGACAAAAGAAAAGGATTGAAGAAATTCTACCCATTTTGCATGTCTCGAATTAAGCTTGTGTTGGCCACTAATAAACTTAAGTGCCTCATGATCAGAATGAAGGACAAATTACTTTGGCCTCAAATAATGACTCCAATGATCAAGAGCTCGAACAATGGCATAGAACTCTTTGTCATAAGTTGAATAATTCATCTTCGAATCGGACAACTTCTCGCTGAAATATGCCAATGGCTTATGTGCTTGCACCAGAACAGCACCAATACCAACTCCGCTTGCATCACACTCAACTTCAAATACTTTATCAAAATCAGGAAGTGCAAGAATAGGGGACTCACAAAGTTTCTGCTTGGTTACTTCAAAGGCGTTTTGAGCAACCTTTGTCCATTCAAAAGCACCATTCTTTATGCATTCAGTTATAGGAGCCATGATGGTACTAAAGTTTTTGACAAAACGTCGATAGAAAGAAACAAGTCCATGAAAACTTCTTACATCGAAATGGACTTCGAACCGGCCAAGTCTTCATAGCTTCCACCTTGGTTTGATCAACAGAGATTCCATCTTTGGAAACCACATAACCAAGAAACACAATGCTTGTCGAGAAGAACTCACATTTCTCCATTTTAGCATATATTTTTTGTTCTCTCAAGACATTAAAGACCTGTTTTAAATGAGAGATATGCTCCTCCTCGTTCCTGCTATAAACAAGAATATCGTCGAAATAAACAACGACAAATTGACCAATAAAGGAACGAAGAACCTCGTTCATAAGTCTCATGAAGGTACTCGAGCATTAGATAATCCAAATGGCATAACCAGCCACTCATAAAGGCCTCCCTTGGTCTTGAAAGCCATCTTCCATTCATAACCTTCTCGCATTCTGATTTGATGGTAACCACTCCATAAATCTATCTTTGAAAACACAGAAGAACCATATAATTCATCAAGCATATCATCAAGTCTAGGTATAGGGTACTTATACTTAATGGTGATGTTGTTGATGGCCCGGCTATCAACACACATTCGGTATGTACCATTCTTCTTAGGTACAAGTAGAGCCGAAACAGAACAGGGACTCATGCTTTCTCGGACATATCCTTTGACAATAAGTTCATCGACTTGTTGTTGCAACTCCTTTGTTTCCTCTGGATTGCATCGATAAGCTGGCTTGTTTGGTAGGGGAGCACCGGGGATCAAATCAATTTGGTGCTCAATACCTCTTATGGGAGGTAATCCATGTGGCAAATCCTCCGGGAACACATCTGCAAATTCTTTCAACAAGCAATGCATTTTTGGATGTATGGATCGCTCTATCTCACTCTTTTTCTCGACCACAAGCAAAGCAAATACATTCTTTTGTTTGCTAATGGCTCTCTCAAACCGTGTTTCACTCAAGAACAGATTTTCCTTACAAGTGTTTCCCTCCCCAGGTTGATTGTTATGTATCGAAGAAGGACTCAACGGTAAAAGAGTAATGCATTTTTGTTCCTTATGAAAAGAGTATGTGTTTTTCCGACCATCATGCATAGCATTTATATCAAATTGCCACGGTCTACCCAATAACAAGTGGCATGCCTCCATAGGAATCACATCACATACAACCTCATCTCGATAGTTCTTCCCAATCGAAAATGATATAAGAACGCATTTGGTTACCTTGAGTTCATTCCTTAATTGAGCCATTGGAGCTTGTATGGTTGAGGATGTTTCGTTGTTGAAAGCTTCAACTTGTCGACAAGAGTTGTCAAAGCAACATTGGTGCAGCTCCCACTATCGATGATCACCGAACACACTTTTCCGTTAATAGTGCAACGGGTGTGAAATATATTCTCCCTTTGCTCTTTTTCAAGAGAAACTTCAACATGCAATGCTCTTCGGATGATCAACAGCTCGCCATCATCGGCTTTCTCCACAACTTCTTCTTCTCGATCAGATTCATAAATATTTTGGTCTTGATTACCCTCAGCCTCTTCAAGCGCCGAATTGATCTCCTCAATTTCTTGAAGAGTCATAACTCTCCAATTTGGACAGTTTGCTTGTAAATGCCCAAAACCATGGCACTTAAAGCATTTCCTTGCATCGCCTTCAAACTTCTTTTGGACTTTTTTGGAAGGCTCTGCAAGTTTTCCCTTGCCCTTTTCTTTTGTCGACATACTCTCGCCCTTGCTTGAGAAAGCACCCTTAAAATAGGATGTCGCCCTTGTTGAGGTTCTAGAGGAAAACCTCTTGCTATTCAATTGCTTTTCGACTTTTATAGCTAACTTGCATATGTCTTCAAAGGACCAATAAGGTTGAAGTTCAACCATATCAGCAATTTCTCGATTCATGCCGCCAAGGAAACGAGCGATGGTTTGCTCGGGAACTTCTGGAACTTCACTCCTCATTTTGAATTGTTCAAAGTCACGAATGTATTCTTCAACAGTCATCCCTTGTTGTCTTAGGGAATTCAGTTTGAGGAAGAGATCTTGCTTATAGTTGTCGGGCAAGACCCTCTTCTTCATCAACTTCTAGAGTTTTTCCCAAGACTTGATTCGGCCTTTTCCTTCCCTTGCTCGTTGATGCTTTAGATTCTCCCACCATAGAGAAGCATATTTTGTCAGCTTTAGGACAGCAACCTTACATTTCTTCTCATCCGAATAGGACTTGAAGTCAAAAATTCGTTCGATTGTGTGTAGCCAATCCACAAAGTCGTCAGGATTGAGATTACCATCAAACTCAGGACCTCCACTTTAATGTCTCTTTCATCCTTCTTATGCCTCCCTCTTCGTCTTCATCTTCAAATTTGAGATTCAGAATCACTAGAGTGCAGAATCATTCGGTTGTCTCTAGTGGACTCGGAATCGCCATCAAAATTTTGACGAGATTCAGGATCGTCACGCTGATGCCATTCATTGGGACGCCTTGCTGGCTGTCCTTGTCTCGCTGGATTCTCTAGAAGATTGAGAACTCGCTCCATTTGTTGCTGAAGATTTTGGATTGCATGATCTCGCCTTTCGTTGTGCGCTTGCTCCAGAGTCAAGCCTCTTGGAACTGGATCATCCATCAGGAATTTGTAATAGAAGAAAGAAAGGAATCAGTCAAATGAGTTGAACCTTGAGCTCTGATACCAATCTTTTGATGCGTGATGGGGTGAGTGATTCCAAAACGTAAATTTTTATGAGGGGATTTTTGTGGTTAAGTGTATATGGGGAAGAAATGAAAAGGAATAAGAAAAGATAGAACGATCTCCTTCCATTGTATAAAGGCCACGCCACCAACCGAGGATGAGGATCGAGATCTACGAAGTTCACCACCAAGGCCTAAAGCTTCCACCAGCCAAGGATAAAGGACTTCGGGATAGGAGAAGCTCACCACCAAGGCCTAAAGATTCCACCAGCCAAGGATAAAGGGCTTCTTGGCTCACCACCATGGAGTGATCTACGCTCCAAGGATAAAGAAACCAAAAGGAGTTATCCACTCTCCAAAGGAGTTCACTCAAGCAGAGGAAATCTCACCATTTTCATTTATGAAATTAGTATTTCCCCTACATTGGATAGTTTTCCCCTATTTATAGGAGGATTTTAGCCTTAGGAAATATTAAAAACATACTTTAATGGCTTAGGAACTTAAACCTTCAACTCTTGAGCTACATAAAAATAAAAACACCTAGGAACTTAATAAAAGCCTTTATTAACACGGGAACTAAATGCCTTTAATCTTCGACCATCCGCATTCTTGAACCTTTAGCTTTCTGTATTCTTGAACCGCATTCTTGAACCTTTGGCTTTTCATATTCTTGAACCGCATACGTGAACCTTCAAATTCGAGCTCCTCCCGTGACCAGAAAATAATCCTTTTGAAACTTCATCAACTGGTCATACAAGACATTTAAAATAGCCTCCCATTGATAGTTATTGATATACCACAAAGTACCGATAATTAATTGACATTATTAATTTAAAATGATCCGTCGAAGCACATAATGCCCAATTTCTCTCTTGGCTTGGATAAGCATCGATGATTCTAAGTTGGTCGATGGAGCTACGCTGGATGCTCCCGCATCACAAGTTCATATATACAAGTCTGCCTCAAAAAGGGACTCCTAGGTGACCTACACCCCGGACCCCTTCGACTCATGCTCTGGATCCACCACGACACCGTCCGAGATGTCAATGTCCATGGGGTGACCTATTTCCCCATGCTTGGTTTCGATGGACAGTCCATCAAAACCCTGCAAAGGACCCTCTCGACCACTGTTGCGCTCATTAATGAATCACGCCTTGAAGCGATAAGACGCCACATTAAAGAAACCCTCATCGACCCAAATCGTAGTCAAAACTAACTCGCGAGTTCGGGTGGTCCTAGGGATAGGGTAGAAGGTAGACTCTACCTTCATGTCCCATGGAACCTCGAATCGGACTGGATATATCTCCACATTAAGGACTTGAAAAAGTTTAACCACGATGGGGTGAGATAAAATCTCAATGAGTCAACAGCCTAAAATCTTATTATTCGCCTCGAAAGCAGTCTAAGCACGCACCATACAAAACTCAGCTCGCCTCGGCACGTCCCTACATAATAGCGCATCGCATATGCCATTATAAATACAACAAGCGTCATCAATAACCAGAACACATAATTCTCACCCTTCAAACATTCACATGGGTTATGATTATAAGGTAAAACTGTTATGGCACATCCCATACCATGCTTAACAATTTTGCCCCATAATCAGGTGCAAAGCATCACAACCATTCAAGTGTGTTCTGATTATTATGACCCCTCGGCCACAGCCAACACAAAAGTTGGTGGTCATCCAACGTAATCGGGCATCGTCCCGCCCCATCTGGCACAGCAATGTCTAGCACTCCCCGCCTAGATGGCATTCCATAAAGGAGCATCGGCCCAGCCTTAATTGCGACTCTACATCCCGTTGATGTGGGGGCATTCGAACTTAATCAGGTATCGTTCCGCGTAAACGCATCAGGACGGTTCCATTAAGTGACCCTACAAGCACATATTTAGCCAAGAACACCACACTTTGATTTCAAGTGCGTTGTTTTAAATAATGAACTTGGCCAGTTTTTCTTCCTATTAAAAATCCCGGTAAAATCGTGCGTGGTCATGTATTCAAATCAAACCATCAAACCATCAAACTTAGTACACTCCCATTTTAAAACTCCACGGTTTTATATAGTACATAAAAGTTGGCGTCAAAACCCGACACCTAGCATTTTTCTATTTAATTGCCCATAAAACCAAGTTTTGTATTAAAAATCAATAACTACCGTCAAGCAATCAATTGCATAGCATAGTACATATAAGCCATCGAAATCACGCATAATTACATCCAAGAAAACAAGCGTAAAATTCTACGTAACGCCTAATCCGTCACTAATTAGCCTAATTACGATTAATTAAGTAAATTGCGACTAATTAAGCTAATCCAACTTAATTAACCTAACCATGATTACTTAACCCAACCAAGCTTAGTTAACACTAATCTAGAATTAACTAAAACTAATCCTCATCAAGACTAATCTTACCACCCATAAGCGCAATTAACGGACTAATAAAAGATTAGAGTTAACTCACGGATTTCGACGGCGGCGGGCTTGCGGCGATGGCGACATGACGGCGACGAAAACACGAAACAACCACGGCTTGAACGGAGTTCAATGGCGGTGGTGGCAGACCTCCTAAGCTTTTGGCCAAGGGGGAGAGCTTGGCTTGGTGCTGGTTGCGGGGTTGGCTGGACAGGCTGCTGGACGCAGTATGAAGACGAGCTGGAGTTGGCGACGGCTGTTCAGTGGAGGAGCTGGGTGAACAGAGCGGTGGCTGTGGCAGTATGGTGTTTTGGTGGTGGTGTGGTGGAGAGCTATGGCTGGTCGTGAAGGTGGTGGTGTGGCCGCAGGTGGGTTGTTGCTGGAGCTGGTGATGGGATGCTGAAGATGACGATGGCGCTGGGTGGAGCGGCAGCCAGGCGAAGGGAAATGGGAAAGGGTTTGGCAGCAAGGGAAGAAAAGAATAAATGAAGGAGGGCTGCTCTCTGCTGGTAGGGGAGGGAAATACGTGAGAAGGAAGGATTGTGGGGAGGAAGAAAAAGAGAGGGATGAGCAGAAGAGTGGCTGAACGTGCACATGTGAGAGAGAGAGAACCATGAGGTCAAAGGAACAACCAATCACAAACTTAGCCAAATATCTAAATCATCATCACTCTTACCTCTAAAGTCTTCATGCCACAAAGTCCTATGCCCACCCAATCACAAAATAGCTCTAATTTCCCCCAAATAAATCCTTTTTAGGGTAGAAAAAAACCCATTTCTCATCCCATCAGAATTTCCTTTTTATTTTCTTTTTGTCTGAAAATCGGTTTTCTACAAAATTTTCGGACTTGACGAAAATTCACCGAAAGATGAGACGATGTCCAATAAACAAATCGTGAGACGCTCGAACGTAACCGAATTAAATTTCATGGTTAAAATCGATCGAATGCGACTTTAGTACGATCTATCTACTGAGTAGCTTTTAGGGATTTTAGCGTGTTTGACCAGTGGTCGATCATTTTTTATCCACGTTCATGCATCTCCGAATTGTAGACGACCCTCGGTTGTCACATAATTGCGAGGGTTCAATTTCGTGTCCTGAGTATAATATCGATAGAAAATCGGTTGATTCCCGTTTGATGCGTATATTGCAATCGTGTGGAACCACCGGCAATTCGGCTACATACTTTCGTCGAATTAACTTATATCCATTCGCTAATCAATTTATAACGGTGTTGTATTGACTATTGTCGATTATTATGGTCAAGCAATTGATTTCCAATCAAATTCTCTAGTCTGTCGTGGTTATATCCCTTAACGGCCTCACATAATAAATTAGTTAACTCGTGATTGGCCAGCTCCAAGTAAAATAACCATAAGCGCATCGACGAAACAACCATTTCATATATTTGAAACAGGGCCAAATTTTGGGATGTCACAAGTAAATTCCCTAAACCTCACGTAGGAGAGTACTTTGCCTCAAAGACACCCTATACATATAACTTAATTGTCAATGGAAGATCAATAGCAAAACTCTTGATTTGCATTATCCAATAATTACGTAACTAATTCTCCACATAAATGCACAATTTCAGCAGGCACATAACAATTATGAATAATAATCTGGACATAAACATTATCACTTTCATGCACAATGCATCCACACGAGTCCAGATTATTACAACCGCTTACAGCCACGATTGACACTCACGTCCGTGGTTTTCCGGCATAACTGGACATCGTCCCACCCCATCGGGCACGGCAACGTCTCAACCTCACTCGAACATGGCATTCCATAAAGAGCATCGTTTCGAAATACATTCGCGAACGGCATCCCACTGACGTGGGGCATCTAAAATCCATCAGGTATCGTCCCTTGTAGTCATACAAGTACGGAACCATTTATGTGATCACACGAGCACATCAACCACTTAAGCCAATTTTATCTTTCAAATTAGCAAATGCAAGAGTGTTTGGTGCTCACATGTTATAGACTAGCAAAATTTGCCCACAAAAATGTCATTAAATAATTCCATATGATCATCTATTTATTCTTTATCCACCAAAATAATCATACATTATTCTCATGCAAACAATATCACACCATGAGTTTACTTATCAACATAGCTGATCACTTTTCAAAGTAATATATCACAAGTAATTATCAATTTTAAAAATAAGTTATCACAATTACTTATCACTATTTAAGATAGGCTATCACAAGCACTTAACACCTTTTAAGATAAGCTATCACAAGCACTTATCATTATTTAATATAAATTATCACATGCACTTATCACTATTTAAGGTAAGCTATCATATGCACTTATCACTATTAAAGATAAGCTATCACATATACTTATCACTATTTAAGATAAGCTATTACCTAATCCACCTATCCCTTAATCTAATTATCATTAACCTTAATTCTAACCCTAATCCTAAGCGTAACCACCATCCTAATCAAGGGTTAGCAAGTCAATCACGGGATTAGTTTTCAAGCTTCAGCGGCACAGTGGTTTACGGCCTTGGATGGCGGTGACATCGCGACGCAGCGAACGGCGTGCAGCGGTTCGGCAAGGCATGGCTCATGGCGACAACTGCAGCATAGTGAGGTAGCGGTGAACAGTGGTGATGATGGCATGCGGTTGGCGGTGGTGATGAGTGAGACGGCGGATGGCGGTGAGACGACTAGCATGGCAAGTACGACAGTGGACTGTTGGGATGAGCGACAACAGCATGGCGACTTGTGGTGGCTCACGATGGCGACAAAACGAGAGAGAAAGAGAGGGGGAAAAAGAGATGAGTCGAGAGAGATGGGAAATGGGGGGTTTCAATTGATGAGAGAGAAAGAGGGAGAGAGAATGAGAGAAATAAGTGAGAGAACGAGCTTAATCCAAGTTTCCCCATCCAAGCATTAATGAGCTTGGTACCAAAATTCTCTAATTCACTCTTGGCTAAGTCATTAATTATCATTTTAAGCATATAAACATTGCGAAAAAAATTAGGCAACACCCTCCAAGATTCTCCCATTGAATGATAAATGGAATATGTCAAAAAAAAAAAATGTTTAGTTTGAAATATTAGGGAAAATTGCATTCCTTGGAGCCAGGAATATAAGACATTAACATTTGGAGTGAATTCAAACCACATGAAGAATGTAAATTATTGCTTATAGATTAATTTGTGCTGTGTCGAACTAGCATATCGTAAGTTAAAGGTACAAAAGTTTCCAACAACTTGATGCGATGTTTTTTCTACCTTCAAATGGGCATTTCAACCATAAAGAAGATCGAGTCTTTGAATTCTATTTATTTATTTGTTATATTTTTTTTTCTCTGTTTTTTTTGTGGCCATGTAAATGACTTAGCCAATAATAAAGCTTGGATAGGAAGATTTCAAGAGGTATTTGTAGCCATGTAAATGACTTAGCCAAGAGTGAATTAGGGAATTTGGGTACCAAGCTCATTAATGCTTGGATGGGGAAACTTGGATGAAGCTCATTTCCTTACTCATTTCTCTCATTCTCTCTCCCTTTTTTTCTCTCTCATCAACCAAAACCCCCTCATTTCCCATCTTTCTCGGCTCATCTCTCTTTCCCCCCTCTTTCTCACTTGATTTGTCACCACCACGAGCCACTGTGAGTTGCTGCATACTACCATGCCATTGTCGCTCATCCCTACCGTCCATTGCCGCCCTTGCCATGTTGTGTTGCCTCACCGCCATCCGACGTCTGGCTCATCACCACTGTCCGTCGTCTAGCTCATCACCACTATTCATCGCCACCTCACCATGCTGCCGTCATCACCGCCGTTTGCTATTGAAGCTCGAAAATCGGTCCTGTAAGTGACTTCTTATCCCTTGATTAGGATGATGGTTATGCTTAGGATTAGAGTTAGAATTAAGGTTGATGATAATTATATTAAAGGATAGGTGGATTAGGTGATAGCTTATCTTAAATAGTGATAAGTGCATGTGATAGATTTTATTAAATAGTGATAAATGCATTTGATAACTTATTTTAAATAGCGATAAGTGCTTGTGATAGCTTATCTTTAAAGGTCATAAGTGCTTGTGATAGCTTATCTTAAAAGGTGACGAGTGCTTGTGATAATCTGTCTTAAATAGTGATAAGTAATTATGATAACTTATTTTCAAAATTGATAAGTACTTATGATATATTACTTTAAAATTGATGAGCTATTTTGATAAGTAAACTCATTGTGTGATATTGTATTCCAAGAGGTTAATGTATGATTATTTTGGTTGCTAAATATCAATGGATGATCACACGAAATTATTTCATGGTATTTTTATGTGCAAAAATTGTTAGTGTATAATGTGTGTGCACTAAACACTCTTGCATTGGCTAATTTGAAAGATAAAAATTGGCTTGAGTGGTTGATGTGCTCGTGTGATCACATAAATGGTTCCATACTCATATGACTATAAGCAACAATGGTCGATGGATTTTGGATGCCCCCATATTAACGAAATGTCGTTGGTGGATGGATTTCGAAACGATGCTCTTAATTGAATGCCGTCTTCGAGTGAGGTCAAGATGTTGCCATGCCCGATAGTGCGGGATGATAGTCGTTTACACTGGAAGACCACTGACGCAATTGTCGGTCATGGCCGTGAGCAATTGTAATAATATGGACTTGTGTGGATGCATTGTGTATGAAAGTGATAATGTTTATGTCTGGATTATTATTCATAATTGTCATATGCCTGTTGAAATTGTGTAGTCACGTGGAGAATTAGTTATGTAATTACTAGATATGTTATTAGGGCATTGTATGGTGGGTTGTCCATTTCATGCTTATAGACAATGCAAAGCAAAGACTTTGCTATTGATATGCTATCAACAATTAAGTTACACGTATAAAGCGTCTCCGAGACAAAGTACTCTCCTATGCAAGGTTTAGGGAGTTTACTGACTGAGTTTATCTCACTCGTTGTATAAATTTGTTAGGCCCTAACCATGACAAGCCCTTTTCGCCATGTGTGCTTTGGGGTGTCGTTGATCAGGATACCCAGGTGACCCCTGGACCCGATCGAGGGAACTAACGTGGAATATGAGAAGTATGTGACCACCATCTGGGTGGATGAGGGGCTGACCAATCTAGTGCCTGACTAGTTCATAGCATGGTACGTGTGGTTTGGAGGGAGCTTTTCGGCTCAATCTGGGTTTTTTATGGGCTGCCAAGCATGGGTCTAGAGATGCCCTCTGGGACCTCATGATTGTGGACATCCTCGACAAAGCCATCGCTGACCTAAAGACGAACCTGGACTTGGAGTCTGACCCCAACCATTGTACTATGATGTGGATGTGTACTAGATGTGTAGAGGATACCATATTTTGAGGTCGCCCTCGTAAGATAGATGTGCTAAGCTAACCCCCAGCCCTTTTTTAGTAATTGGAAAGAATTCGCGCTATGGACGTGTAATTATGAAACTTCCAATATGCTAAGTTAATGTGCATATATAGATATATATATATATATATAAGTATTTGTTGATGTGACTCCATGATATCCCTATTAATGTGTGTGATCGGGTGGAGTTAATTCAGCTTCCGCTTGCATATAATTGAATAAAAAAATGAATGGGTCGACGATGCCTCCTAGGACGATGTAATTAAATGACCAAAGGAAAGAAAGGTTGCCACACACCAAATCGTCAAGGCATGACATCCCCATTCTATTCGTATTAGAGCACGACCATTACTTGGAGTGATAAGGTGCGCTAAGACTTTGGCATAGTTAGTTAGGAACACACACCATGCTTCTGATTGCTAATTGTTTTGTTGAATTATGGTTCTAAATTCCTAACTATGTTGTTGGGATTGTGGAATTGGTTTTCTTTAAAACTCTGAAAGATGAATAACCCAGACCTAAGAATGCCTTGAGGAATGGTAGCTCCAGGACAAGCAGGTGCCAGAGGAAGGGCATAAGGGGATCCCAAATTGGATGGGACTTTGCAAGTCCCAAAGGCAATTGGAAATCCGATGGGACTACAGGCGCAGAATTAGGTTGCTACTGTTGCCGCCGCCATTGCTCCTAATGATACCCCAGTAACTGGAAACAGGAATGGCGACTGACAAATGCATAAGCTGGTGGAGCAATTTATAAAGCTAAAGCCGCCACAGTTCATCAGAAAAAGGTGATCCTGAGGTTGCTAACACATGAGTCAATGAGAAAGAGAAGACCTTTGCACTACTAAGGTGCACTTAGGAGAACAATATGGCATTGGCTGTGTACCAACTTCAAGGTAACACCAATGACTGGTGGAAAGCCACTCAAAGAAAGGTCTTTCCTGAAGGCACAGTCCCAACTTGGGGTGCCTTCGTTGAAGCGTTCAACTTAAAGTACTTTTATGAATGCGCAAGAGGGTAGAAGATGACATAATTTTTGTGACTCTGCCAAAATAATCTGTCACGCCCCAAACCTCGAGCGCGCGCACATCCCTCTCGGTGGTCGATCAAATTGCAACGTTCCCAGGACACGTCGCCGACCCATTCATTTTATCGCACATATGGAAGCGAATTAACAATCCCCAGACAACAAATAAACATGGGATAGAAAAGTAGGACAATCAATTTAAACAAAACACACTTTTATAAACAAACTGAGTTTATATACAAAAGAGTCTAACTCAAAAAAGCTGCTAAGCTAACCCTACCCCGGACCCTTCTACTTGGGATCCGGGTCCACTACGACACCGTTCGAGATGTCGTGGTCTATAGGGTTAGCTACCTCCTTTGCAAGCTCTTCACCCTCAGGCAACTGGTTCGCCTCGATATCAACTATGATATCGGTGTCAAACACAGGGTTGAGTATCTCCCCCAACTCGGCACCTTCGACGGGTTCGTCAAAACGGCATTCTCGAAGGAGCATTGGTTCGGCCTCTACCACAATTCGGCATCCGTTGACATGGGGCAATCCACATAGGAGCATCGTCCACCCAACCTTCATCAAGTGATGGATTCTCATAGCGATCACACGCACAACCAACCTCGACTAAGAACATTGTGCCTTGCACTCAAATGCCTCAATTTAAATAATGTGCTTGGCCTATTTTATTTAGTAAAATAGGTGTGCGTGGATGCACGGTCAAATCGAACCATAGAGCGTGATATCCCATCATTTTAAAATTCTACAACTTTATATAGTACTAAAAACATTTTCGACGTCAAAAACCGACACCCGGTATTTTTCTAATTAAATAGCAAAATTCATTATTTTTGAAATTATAAATCAAAAATCATCAATCAGCACCCAATTCTGCAAATTAACGATTAATTGAACAAACTAACTGCACCACGACAATCGGCACGAAATTCTAATAACCGGCTATCTTGATATAATTTCCAGAAATAAATAAATAATTAAATAAATTACAAAATAATTAAATAAACCACTAATTAAGCTATATACATTAATCTAACCACCTAATTGAACTAGTTAAATTAATCTACTTAGGCTAAATGTAAATAACCTACTAAACTAAGTAATAAATCAACTAACCACCTAATTGGCCTAACTAATTAATCTAATTTAACTAAACAAGCTAAATAGTTACACTAACCTTACTTAGACTAATCTAAACCTCCCCCTAAGCCTAATTAACCTCATAATTAAGGTTTAGAAAGTAAACTCACCAAATTAGCAAACTAGTGAGGTCACGGCGACGGCGACGGCGACGCGGAGGCAAGTGAGACTCGGGCCTATGATGACACCCAAGAAAGCTTAGAAGGGCCTGAAAATGGCCCATGAAGCTCTCAGCCCAAAGCTAAGAGTTCGGTTCTGTTTTGGGCTGAAGAAGTTGGTCAAGCGGCTTGATTGGCATGGGAATGGGCAAGGCTGGACGGCGGCATGAGCAAGGGCAGGCGATGGTGGCTGCGGCGGCTGGAACGGTGGAGGTGAGCTAGCAACGTCGAGCCTGGCGGACACAAGTAGGGATGGCTTATGAATGGCAGGGATGTGAGCATGAGATGGACGAGCATGGCGGGGATGGTAGGCTCGGGCGCGGCTTGGACGGCGACGAAGGGGCCTGGCGGTGGCTTGTGGGCCGCTGGCTGGTCTTGGCTGGTTTTCTACTTCTATTTCAGCAACAATGGAGACTAAGGAAGCAATGAAGAAGAAGAAGAAGAAGAAGAAGAACATGTTGCCGATGTTGGAAGGGGGGACAAAGGCCTCAAAAGTCCCCCAAAATATCTCAAACAGTCAAGTAGAGGCCCGCACCAGCTTCAGCCTCATCCAGCAGCTGATTTCCCCTCCATTGCTTCCTTAACAAGCCACAATAGAGGTCCAAATGTTGCAGGCCCCCATGGCCTACGAATTTCATGCTTTCCAACTTCAATTTCTTCACAATCCTCTCCAATTCAATCCAATTTGGTTGCCAAAATTACCAGCTAAGGTGCCCACACCAAATCCACAATTTTCCTCGTCAATTGATCAAACTTGAAGGCCAAAAATGTGCACAAAAACAACCATCCGAATTTCCCGGTCCAATTTTACCAAAATTTGATTTTTTGCCAAAATCCCGGACTTGCTGAAAACTCTTCGAAGTATGAGTCGACGTTCCTCAAATAAATTGTGACATGCCAAAACCTTTAACTCCTGAAACTGGGTTCAATTTCGTGGTTAATTTCAACCGGACGCGATTTTAGCGTGACCTAACCTACCGGATAACTTTTAGGAATTTTTAGCGCATTTGACATGTGGTTGATTATTTTCGATCCACATTGTGCATCTTTGACTCATAAGCGTCTCTCGGTTATCGTAAAAATCTCAATGTTTCAATTACGGGCACTGGGTATGGAATCGGCAAAAAAATCGGTGTTACATCCGGGCTTTTCAATCCTAATTTCAATTGAATAAATTGGGTTTTTCATCGACGCGCCTCTAGTGCTATTCTCAGAGCCCATCACTCATGAGATAACTAGACTATTTAGGGAAGTCATTAAGAAATTTTAATGCAATAGACTTGAGGATTCGACTAGGAATCGATAGCTCGACCGTGCTCATCTGCCGAGATCATTACGACACAGTAAGATCAATTAAAAATCAAAGATAGGTCGGTTCGACTGAGGTATGTGGTTAAACGTGGGTGATTCCACTAAATTAGAAAATTCTCGTCGGTTGACACTAGATTGATTCTTCTATTGTTTTGGTACCCTGTGTCCGTAACTGAATCCTCGAGATTTTCACAACAACTGAGAGTCACAAATGTGTCGAGTGGGTTCATTGTGGCTCGAAGAAAATCGACAACGGGTCATTTGCACTAAAAATTTCTGGAAGCTACCCGATAGCCTAGGTCACGCTAAAAACACGCCGAGTAAAATTAACCACGAATTTGAATTCGATTTCAGAAATCGAAAATTCTGTCATGTCACAAATTTTTTTAGGAGCGTCGACTCATCCTCTGAAGAATTTTCAGAGATTCCGAGATTTTTATGGGAAATCGTTTCGGACATTGCGGAAATTAACGAAAATTTGAAATGGCAGAATTGAAGTGAAATTTGGATTTCCAAGCCGAGCTACTGAATGATGGGAATTTGTGGAAATGTGTGGGACTTTTCTTCGACAAATTTGGACATTGATTTGGGAAATTTCATGAAGAAATTGAAGCCAAAACTTAAGAAATTCGAAGCTATGGTTGGTGAGTTGTATTTTGGCTTCAAATTGTACAATTTGTGGAAATTCTATTCAAGAAAGTATTAAGGGACATTAAGATATGCTTGAAGAATAAAAGGGGACCAAGCATTTATGTTTTGGCTAAGCATGTGGACTTTTTGCCTTTCTCTCTCCACCAATCTTCTTGGACAAGCCTCTGCCGACCTCTTTCTTCCTCGTTTGATCCCTGCCTAAGCCAAAGGATCTCTTTGCTTTTGCTTTTCATTTATTTTCTTCCAGCCCTACAAACCTCCCAAAATTCCATCGTCTGCCAGCCGTTCTCCTTCATCTCTACCATCCACCGAAGGTTCCATTTTCCCCTACATCCGCTCACCTTATGCCCACACGTCCAAGCCCTCACCACCATTGGTCAAAGCCCCAATCGAAGCCTTCCATCATTGACTCCACCTTCCTATAGCAACGTCTAGACGCCAGCTACCCCACCGAAACAGCTACACGACCAGCCCATCTCAACCTACAAAATTTGGCTCGTCTTCAGCTTCTTCAATCCATGAAGCCACCGAGTCAAGCCAAACAAAAGAAAACCCCGCTATTGACTCCATCAATCCATCGACGCGTCCATGGCTTCGTCTTTGACCAAACGCTAGCAAAACAGCTTCATCATCGTGTGTCTTCAGCGGATCAAGTCCTCCAACGACGCGTCTTCAGCCCGATTGCAGTCAAGCCTAGCCGTGGGCTTGGGCATCAACAGCCCACAAAGAGTTCTTCTTATCCCAGCGAAATCAATAGCCCATCTTCAGTCAAGCCTAGCAAGTGTCGCAAGCCTAGTTCGCAATTTCAGCTTTTGGTGCAGCCCACTTGGGGCCTGCGAAGCAGCCCAAGCCCGAAGCCAAGCTCGCCTTGGAGTTTCCCATCCCCTGTCGCATCCCCGTCGAATTGAACTAAGCGGTTTGATTAACAAGTGAGTTCACTAATCCTCGCTTAGTAAGTTAATGATTCTTAAGGGTTGATTAGTTTAGGTTAAGTATGAATTAGGTGGTTAGTTAGATTATATTAGTAAATTTAATTATTTACCGATGCATGTTAGGTGGATAGTTAGTGCAATTAGGGCCTAGACAAGCTCTAGTATTTATCTAGAGTGATTCGAAAATTTTTCTTGTCAGTCTTAGCGTTCAATTAGGCTTTTTTGGCCTAAGTCGCATTTTCGGTATTTAATAATTAATTTCGGTAATTATTTAATTAATTAATTATTTTTCGAAAATTAGACCTGGATAGTTGGTGACCCGGATAGAGGTTGTGCCCATTGGGTCGTAATCAATCACCTCGTAGAGGTTGTACCCATTGGGCCGTAATCTACCACCGAACTTGGAATCGGTTATGTTCGCGGAGCCATAATTCAACATTACCACCTAATCTAGGTTGTGCTCTCCGAGCCCTAATTCAGCATTACCACATAATCAAGGTTATGCTCGCTGAGATGTAATTCAGCATTACCACCAAAGTATGGTTGTGTCCACTGGATTGTAATCTACCACCGAATTTGGAATCGGTTGTGCCTGCTGAGCCATAATTCAGCATTACCGCCAAAGTTTTAGTAGGCCGTGCTCGCTGAGCCGTAATTCAGCGTTGGGGTTGAGTATTTAAGATGACTGTGTAGGCCATGCTTGCTAAGCTGTAACTCAGCATTGAGTTTGAGTAATTGAGATGACCGAGGAATGGTCTAATTGACGTGTAATCAACTGAGTCGATTGATCAATGATTCAATCTGAATTCTTGATTTGATGTGATTCGATGATTGCTTATTGAATTAACTTGCAGGAAGGAACTGAGGCCAAGGTAAGCCCTCCGATTTGTGGTTGTGCTTAGGCAACCCTTTTGGCGTATTTTCTTCCTAGTCAGGTCTTAGGGGATTGAACTTACTGAGACATAGTCTCACCCCATTATGGGATAACATTTTCAAGTCCCTAGTTGATAGCGGTGAAGGACCCGAGGCCCGAAGTTTAGAAGGCAAAGCCTAGAGAATTGGTGATCTTGTCCGACTAGTTAGTCATAGGACAATCCGCTTTATTTGGAAGTCGATTCCTTTTTATAGGCTTCTATGTATAAACCTTCGTGTTTATAAAAAGGTATTTTGCGAAAAGTGGGCCCTACTTTTCTATCCCATCTTGTTATTGTCTAGGGAGTTATTAATCGTTTCCGCATGTGCACATAAATGAATGAGTCGGCGATGCATCCTAGGACATTGCTAATTTATCGACCATATAGGGAGGAATGGGCACGTGCTCGGAGGATCACGATGTGATATTCCTGTTTAGTGGATTAGAACATGGTTATTAGAAATTAGAGTGATAAGATGCGATGGATATGGGATAGTAACTAGGATTGGCCTTTAAATTCATGCTGGTGCTTGTCTGTGATAGTTGTTTGGTAGAGTTGTTTGTTGTGTGGATCGCTCAGCTTCTAATTTAGTGTGGAATTGGAAGCAGGTTTCTTTAAAGAACCTTCGGCATGAGCGATTAGGAGCAAAGGACTCCTAGTAAGAGAACCGTGAGGCCTACAGCTCAAGGTAGGACGTCAACCAGGGTCGGTACCCAAGGAGGCTGAGGTCGAGCGCCAACTCAAGCTAGCGCGAGTAGAGTGGCACCACCTCCAATTGGTGCGGGGTAGCAGCCCTTGGTGATCCCAGAATTGAAGGGATCATGTAGGCACTAGAAGCTATGAGAGACATGATGGCACAGCAGGCACATAATCAAGTCGTTGTTGCTGCCGTTGCCGCCGCACTTGTTGTCGCACTTGCCGAGGTTCAACCTAAGAACGTAGTGGTGCAAAGAGAGAGGCCGATACACAAACTGGTGGAGCAATTTTTGAAGCTAAGTCCGCCAAGGTTCATGAGTACTAAAGACCCCGAGGCCACATCTCTGTGGATCCAAGATCTGGAAAAGTCTTTTGCACTCTTGATGTGCACTAAAGAAGAGAAGGTAACCCTGGTTGTCTATCAATTGCAGGATAGTACCAATACCTGGTGGAGAGCCGCCAGAGAGATGGTGTTTCCAGAAGGAGTGGTTCCGCTATGGGACGCCTTCCTTCGAGCGTTCAATGAACAGTACTTCTCAAGGAATGCTAAGGAGTAGAAAATAGAAGAATTTATGCATCTCCGTCAGAGGACAATGACTGTTGACCAATATGGAGTCGAATTTGCAGAGTTTTCTCAGTATCCTTCGAGACTGATTGAAGATCTTGAAGAGAAGGCTCGAAGATTCAAGAATGGCCTTCAACAAGAGCTAAAACAGCTGCTGGTGCCGTTCGATCTAATTGATTATCGAGAGATTTATCATCGGGCACTGTTGCTTGAAAGGAGTTTGAATGAACAAGTCACCTCGTTAGGATCGAGGTTCAGTTCTTACCGAGAAGGAATTCGACATGGGAAGAGGCCCATGATTGGAGGAAGATTCCAAGTTCTGCCCAACAGGGAGGGTGGAATTGGAAAGGCAGGGTCTTGCCAGAATGACATGTGTCACCTGTGTGGAAGACGACACGGATCCGCCCCATGCTATTCTAGACCGGGTACTTGTTTTGGGTGTGGCCAGCCAGGTCACATAGCCAGGGACTGTCCCAGAAGACAAGGGAGACCGCATCAATTACCGCCACTGCCACAGATGGGTCAGAACCGAGGAATTGCGCTATAGAATACACAGTATGGTAGATTGAATGGGCCACCAGCTCATAGATGAATCGAGTTATGCACTAAGTAGGAAGGGCAGTGTCCCCAGAACAATTTTATCAGAGTGGCGCAACCAAATTTTAGTTAAGTTTATAGAACCTCAATTGTTGTAATGAAGTCATAGAAAGGAGAATCACTGGTTATAGTTGTAATTGAATATTCTACCTATGTATAACTTTGATACCATATATAAAAAGGTTTGGCGCGAGGAGCTTTTGTTGTAATGAATTGTTCTTGCAATGTGATATAGTTTAATTCGTCGACTGAGGAAAATTTCGAATTTATCAAAAGTCAAGAAGGTCCCTCGATTTCCCTGATCTCGTCGCAAGAGGCAACCCGTTTGTTAGACGAGGGTTGTCAAGGTTACCTAGCGACTGTCGTGGATACGATAGTTAAGGAGCTGAAGATTGAAGATATTTCAGTTGTGCAAGAATTTCCAGATGTATTCCCGAAGGAATTGCTGAGGATTGATGACTTGTTTGATCAGTTGCAAGGAGCGTCGATATTTTTGAAAATCGACTTGAGGACAAGATATCATCAGCTAAGGATCAGGAAAGAGGACATTCCAAAGTCAGCATTTCGTACTCGGTATGGTCATTACGAGTTCATTGTGATGCCGTTCGGGTTGACGAATGCTTCAACTACTTTCATGGATCTGATGAACCGAGTATTCAAGGAATATCTGGATCAACTCGCGATTGTGTTCATCGATGATATTCTAGTGTATTCGAGAAGCATTGAAGAGCATGAGAGTCACTGGAGATTAATGCTCCAGACCCTGAGAGTTCATCAGTTGTACGCCAAGTTCAGCAAGTGCGAGTGTAGTTTCCAAGAGCTAAAGCAAAAGCTAACAACCACACCTGTGCTAACAATTCCATCTGGTCCTGGAGGGTATGAGATCTATAATGATGCGTCGTTCAGAGGACTAGGTTGCGTATTGATGCAATATGGTAAGGTTGTTGCATACGCCTCTCGTCAGTTGAGACCTCATGAAATGAACTACCCAACGCATGACTTAGAACTCAGAGCAATCATCTTTGCGTTTAAGATTTAGAGACATTACTTGTGTGGGGTAAGATTCCAAATCTTCGCTGATTATCAAAGTCTCAAAGTATTTATTCTCTCAGAATGACTTGAATATGAGACAGTGTTGTGAGTTAGAATTTCGGAAGGACTGTAATTGTGATGTCTTGTGTCACCCTAGAAAGACGAATTAAGTCGCAAGTGCACTGAATTGGAAGTCTTCACTGGCATAGATGGCGATCAAGGAGTGGAATTTACTCGAGTGAGCTTCAATTTCGCTTTTCAAATTTGAGGTAGGCCACCTTTTGAATCTTATGGCCACCCTCAGAATTGAACCGAAAGTTCGGTTTAGGATGAAGACATTTCAGTTGACGAAACCAAATGTTCAGGAAATCCTGCAAGAGGATACCGGTAAAAGAAATGTTGACTTTCAGATTTCGGAAGATGGAATGTCAAAGTATCATAGGTGATGATAAGTGTCAGACAGTACGGAACTTAAGAAGGAGACCTTGTTAGGAATTCACTATAGTAGTTGTAGTATTTGACTAGACAGTACAAAGTAGGTCAGAATCGGCATTAGCTCGATTGGTAGACCGCTATAAAGATAGATATCGCCGGTCAGGTTGCAAGTGTCAGATGTGCTAGTAAGTGGAAGTTTAGTAAAGCAAGTCAGGAAAAATTTTACAATCACTCGAGAGTCCCGAGTGGGAGTGGAAGTATGTCACAATGGAACGTTGTAACAGGCTTACCAAGGAGTCAGAGGAGTAATGATTCCACTTGGGGTTGTGGTTGACAAACTAAAAAAGTCGGCTCGCTTCTTGGTAGTATGAAAGGATCTTGATTTGGATAGACATGCAGAAGTGTATGAGTCAGATAGTTCGTCTGCATGGAGTGCTAGTGACGAAACTATATCAAATCTAGATCAAAGGTTCTCAATTTTAGCAGAGCAGTCATATGGTTTCTTTTAAAGCAGTGCATAGCAAAATGTACAGAATTTCAGTGGTGAGAAGAAAGTGAGATGAAGAAAGATCGTAGGTCCGGAGTCGCTCGTGTCGGTGATTGCAGTTGCCGTGATCAGTGCCAGAGTAAAGACCGCTTGGAACCACCATAAAAGTTGTATTGTCAAACATCGAAGGCCCTTAGAGTTCCAAATTGATGATTATATCTTCTTGAAGGTGTCACCAATGAGGGATGCCTTGTGCTTTAGCAAGAAGGGAAAATCGAAACCGAGGCACGTAGGTCCCTTTGAGATTCTAGAGAGAGGATCGAGATCCTAACATATCGCCTTGCATTGCTGCCGAGATTGTTGCAAGTGCATAACGTCTTTCACGTGTCGATGTTGAGGACGTATGAGCCTGACCCGACCCACGTGCTAAATCTTGAAGAATTAGACGTGGATGACAAAATGTCGTACGTGGAAAGCCCAGTTCAGATTGTGGTTCAGAACAGATTATATGTACCAAGATGGTCCCCTTGGTCAAAGTGGTTTGGAACACCACGGGACTGAAGAAGTAACCGGGGAAAGTGAGACTCAATGAGGCGACGATACCCCCAACTTTTTGTTTAAGAATTGGTAAATGTTTAAATTTCGTTGACGTAATTTTTATAAGAGGGGAAGAGTTGTGACATCTTGGATTTTCAATCCTGATTTCAATTCAATCAATTGAGCCTTTCATCGATGCGCCTCTAATGCTATTCTCATAGCCAATCACTCATGAGATAACTAGACTATCTGGGAAAGTCATTAAGAATTTTAATGCAATAGACTTGAGGATTCAACCAGGAGTCGACAGCTCAATCGTGCTCATTTGCCGAGATCATTATGACACAGTAAGATCAATTAAAAATCAGAGATAGGTCGGTTTGACTGAGATACGTGTTTAAACGTGGGTGATTCCACTAAATTGGAAAATTCTCGTCGGTCGACACTAGACTGATTTTTTTTATCGTTTTGGTACCCTTTGTCCATAATTGAATCCTCGAGATTTTCATGACAATCGAGAGTCGCCAATATGTCGAGTGGGTTCATTGTGGCTCGAAGAAAATCGACCACGGGTCATTTGCACTAAAAATTTCTGAAAGCTATCCAGTAGCCTAGGTCACACTAAAAATGCGTCAGAGTGAAATTAACCTCGAATATGAATTCAATTTAAGAAATTGAAAGTTTTGTCAAGTCACAAATCATTTTAGGAACGCTAACTCATCCTCCGAAAAATTTTCAAAGATTCTGAGATTTTTACGGGAAATCGATTCCGATGTTGCGAAAATTAACAGAAATTCATATAGGCTGAATTAAAGTGAAATTTGGACTTCCAAACTGAGCTACTAGATGATGGGAATTTGTGGAAATGTGTGGGATTTTTCTTCGACGAATTTGGACGTTGATTTAGGAAATTTCATGAAGAAATTGAAGCCAAAACTTAAGAAATTCGAAGCTATGGTTGGTGAGTTGTATTTTGGCCTCAAATTGGACAATTTGTGGAAATTCTATTCAAGAAAGTATTAAGGGACATTAAGGTATGCTTAAAGACCAAAGGGGGGACCAAGCATTTATGTTTTGGCTAAGCATGTGGACTTTTTGCCTTTCTCTCTCCACCAATCTTCTTAGACAAGCCTCCGCTGACCTCCTTCTTCCTCATTTGATCACTGCCTCAGCCAAAGGATCACTTTGCTTCTGCTTTTCATTTATTATCTTTCGGCTCTGCAAACCCCCCAAAATTCCATCGTCTGCCAGCCGTTCTCCTTCATCTCTGCCATCGACCGAAGCTTCCATTTTCCCCTGCATCCGCTCACCTCACACCCACACGTCCAAGCCCCTACCATCGTTGGTCAAAGCCCCAACTGAAGCCTTCCATCGTTGACTCCACCCTCTTGCAGCACCATTTGGATGCCAGCTACCCCACCAAAACAGCCGCATGACCAGCCCATCTCAGCCTGCAAATTTGGCCCGTCTTCAGCTTCTTCAATCCATGAAGCCACCAAGTCAAGCCTAACAAAAGAAAACCCTACTGTTGACTCCATCAATCCATCGACGCATCCACGGCTTCATCTTTGACCACACGCTAGCGAAGCAGCTTCATCATCAGGTGTCTTCAGCGGATCAAGTCCTCCGGCGATGCGTCTTCGGCCCGATTGCAGTCAGGCCCAACTGTGGGCTTCAGCTTCAACAACCCACGAAGTGTTCTTCTTATCCCAACGAAATCAGCAACCCATCTTCAGTTAAGCCCAGCAAGTGTCGCAAGCCCAGTTCGCAATTTCAGCTTTTAGTCCACCCCACTTGGGGCCCGCGAAGCAACCCAAGCCCGAAGCCAAGCCGCTTTGGAGTTTTTCGTCCCTCGTTGCGTCCCCGTCGAATTGAACCAAGCGGTTCAATTAACAAGTGAGTTTAACTCACTAATCATCGCTTAGTAAGTTAATGATGCTTAATGGTTGATTAGTTTAGGTTAAGTATGGATTAGGTAGTTAGTTAAATTAGATTAGTAAATTTAATTATTTACCGATGTTTGTTAGGTGGATATTAATGCAATTTGGGCCTAGACAAGCTCTAGTATTTATCTAGAATGATTCAAAAATTTTCCAGGTCCGTCTCAACGTTCAATTAGGCTTCTTCGGGCCTACGTCACATTTTCGGTATTTAATAATTAATTTTCGTAATTATTTAATTAATTAATTATTTTTCAAAATTAGACCGGGATCGCCAGTGACCGGAATTTTATGCTGATTATTGTGGTGTAATATGTTTATTTAATTGAGCTTTAATTTGTGCTGATTGTGCATGAATTGTATTTTAGGATTTTATTCCTAAATTGATTTAATTTCAGTAATTGATTGGAAAATAACCGAGCGTTGGTTTACAATGTCAAAAATATTTTGGTGGACCATATCAATTGGTGGGATTTTCAAGGGTGAAAATACTGTATTTTGGCTAAGGCCAACCGTATATCCACACACGAGTATTTTTATCAAGTACCCTTAATATGAGGGAAATAGGGCAAGGTATTATGTTAGTTGAGAAACTTGAGTGAGGAATACCATGTTCTTGGCTGTGGGTGAATAATTGTGTGATGGTTTGTAGTCATAGTAAGATGATTGTTGAGAACTGAGATGATGTATGTGGACGCGATGTTATGAGTTAGATCAAGTTAACCAACTCATAAAGGTTGTGCCCATTGGGCCGTAATCAACCACCTCATAGAGGTTGTGCCCATCTGGCCGTAATCTACCGCCGAACTTAGAATCGGTTGTGCTCGTTGAGCCGTAATTCAGCGTTACCACCTAATCTAAGTTGTGCTCGCTAAGCCCTAATTCAGCATTACCACATAATCTAGGTTGTGCTCGCTGAGCCGTAATTCAGCATTACCACCAAAGTATGGTTGTGTCCACTAGACCATAATCTACCACCGAATTTGGAGTCGGTTGTGCCTACTGAGCCGTAATTCAGCATTACCGCCAAAGTTTTAGTAGGTCGTGCTCACTGAGCCGTAATTCAACGTTGGGGTTGAGTATTTGAGATGACCATGTAGGCCGTGCTCACTAAGCCGTAATTCAGCGTTGAGTTTGAGTAATTGAGATGACCGAGGAATTGTCTAATTGACATGTAATTGACTGAGTCAATTGATCGATGATTCGATCTGAATTCTTGATTTGATGTGATTCAATGATTGCTTATCGAATTAACTTGCGGGAAGGAACTAAGGCCAAGGTAAGCTCTCCGATTGGTGGTTGTGCTTAGGCAGCCCTTTGGGCGTATTTTCTTCCTAGTCGGGTCTTAGGGAGTTGAACTTACTGAGACATAGTCTCACCCCGTTGTGGGATAACATTTCCAGGTCCCTAATTGATAGTGGTGGAGGACCCGAGGCCCGAAGTTTAGAAAGCGAAGCCCGGAGAATCGGTGATCTTCTCCGACTAGTTAGTCATAGGACAATCCTCTTTTGTTGGAAGTCGATTCATTTTTATAGGCTTCTATGTATAAACCTTCGTGTTTATAAAAAGGTATTTTGCGAAAAATGGGCCCTACTTTTCTATCACATCTTGTTGTTATCTTGGGAGTTATTAATCGTTTCTGCATGTGCACAGAAATAAATGGGTCGGCAATACATTCTGGAACATCACTACTTTATCAACCAAAGAGGGATGAGCACATGCTCGATGGATCGAGACATGACAGGTGGAATCACCAACAATTTAATTACATGCCTCTATCAAACCGACCTATCTCCGATCTCTAGTTGATTTTGACAGTGTCGTATTGATCGTTATAGATTAACACGGTTGAGCAATCGATTTCTAATCGAATTCTCAAGTCAGTTGCATTTTTATTCCTTAACAACTTCACCAGATAGATTAGTTATCTCGTGAGTGATAAACTTAGAGAAAAAGACTATAGGCACATTGATAAAAAGCCTAATTCAAATTATCGGGACAGGGTTGAAAATCAGGATGTCACATAATCTATCCATCGATCAATATGAAGCCAAGTTCATTGAGCTATCAAAGTACACGCCGAGGATGATCGAGGACACGGTAGATAGAGCGAGGAGATTTTGGGATGGCATGAGCCAGAAATCTACAGCCAACCAAGGAAAATCTCAAGCCATCATTATCAAGCCAAATGGTCCACTCTAATTTTTCCAAGTGCTCCGCCTAAAGCCCTTGGGTGGCAAGTTTATTTTGCCTCATGATTGTATCTAGAAGATGAGTTGGCCAAGCTAAAGGCCTTACTTGGCAATCTAAGCTCCTAGGCATCATCAACGATGGCCAGCTTTTCACTTTTCCATTGGTCCACCGATATGCCGCATTTAATGGGTATCTAATGAAGTCTAATGATGATGCTACTTTAGGTTGCCAACTCGACAATTTTAGAATATTCGATTATAATGAGGGCTCGTGTAACATGTTCCAATTGGTCCACATATATGTCACTTTTTCTAGAACTCCCAAAGATATTTTGCCGCAATCATAACGTTTGACTTTTCAAGGGGACAACTCATCCTTTCATTAAATGAGGTGATTCTAGAATTCTCGTTGTTTTGTCTTTTTCTTCATTAATGAGGCGGTCTAGAGAATTCTATCATCCAAGTTGATTTCGGGGCTGGAGAAGGGATCATTAGGTACCCCTCAAAAAATCGAATCACATACACCTGAGATTCGGCTATCGCACCCCATATTCGCCTAAACCATTCCTTTGGACGATCAGTCGGCCAATAGGGTCGGTTGTCCTTTGATCCATTCAAGACCAATCCTAAGGCTACCTATGGCCTAGCATAAAGTCAAAGCACTCATAGACCTTAGAATTTTTGACGGAATAGCCGAGTCTATCCTTGGGCTCATTCCGGTTGGCATCCGACCCACTAGTAGGGCTCATGGTCGGTGTATTACCAATCCATGATCGTACATCACCAATTCAAGATTTCGTTCCACTCACTAAGAATTAAATAGGGAATTATGCATTTTTGGTCGGAAGATGGTCACATTTGATCAATTCCGATCGTTTGTGTATCAGAGCATAACCAAGTAGAATCACCTGCGACTAGAAATTGCGACCAGTTGGATCGACCCATGACCATCCGCTGATCCAAAATCATCCCGTGACCAATTCTCGTGATCAAAAAGTCATCTTATGAGCTGGTGATCCTATTCCATTAGTATGGTGTTAGAAATTCACGGCCGACAACTCGACCAATTTGTGACCGATCCGTCGGTCAGTTGGTCATGACCGATTCGTGATTCCTTGCAAATTGAACCGATCGATCCATGGCCAATGGCCCATGATCAATCTTCTTAGAACATTATGGCTGATCCTTATAGGGTCGGAATCGAGGATGTTACAAAATCGATCAATTCTCCCTTTGAAGTAGATATCAATTCCATTCCAATAGTTCCAACCAAATAACAAAAGATCCACTTAACAGTTCTCCAATGCTCCTTACCCGAATTGCTCATATATCGGCAAACAAGATTCACAGCATGAGCCAAATTTGGTCTATTGCAAACCATAGCATACATGAGGCTCCCTATTGCATCGGCATAGGGTACTTGAGACATCTTTACAACCTCCTCATGTGAACTAAGGCATTGATTCTCGAATAATTTGAAGTGATTTGTTGAGGGTGTACAAACCAGCCTTAATCTTCCCTATGTTGAACCATTCCAAGACCTTCTCAACATACTTCTTTTGATTTACCCAAAGCTTACTCACATGCATTTGGAAAGATTTCCATGCCAAGGATCCTCTTTGCAACACCAAGATCCTTCATTTCAAACTCATTGCTTAACTAAGACTTTAGGGAAATTATGTCTCTCATTTTTCTTGCAGCAATCAACGTATCATCAACATAGAATATCAATAGAATAAGTAACTTATCATCCAAAACTCTATAGTAGACACAAAAATCATGCATCTCCTCATGTGGCCAATATGAAGCATAAAAGAATCAAACCTTTTATTCCAATGCCTTGAAGATTGCTTCAAACCGTGAAGTGATCTCTTGAGCAAAAAAACATGATTATCTTTCCCTTCCACCTTGAAGCATTCGGGCTGCTCCATGTAAATTTTCTCCTCCAAGTCACCATGAAAGAATGCCATCTTCACATCTAGCTGCTTGAGCTCCAAGTCATGCATGGCCACTATAGCTATAAAAAACAAACTAACGTGTGTTTTACAACCAAAGAAAATATCTTGTCATAATCGATCCCCTCCTTTTGTGCATAGTTCTTAGCAACAAGTCAAGCCTTGTATCTCTCTTGCTCTTTCTCTGTTGTTGCTTCATTTCTTCGAAGAACCCATTTGCAGCAATTACTTTCCGATCCTTCAACTTTTTCACAAGTTCGCACGTCTCATTCTTTTGTTACAACTCCATCTCCTCCATCATTGCGGTCATCCACTTTTCTTTGTGATCACTAAAGTCAAGACATTCTTAGCACATAAACATTAACATTTGTTCGAACTTGCTATGAAATTCACTAATCTCAGTTCATGAAGTAGGTTGACATAAAGGAACCCTAGAGAGTCTATTCACAAACCAGAAACAAACCCAATAAATCATTGATCTCCTCGTATTCACAAAGTTCAGAAAAGCAAATCATAGAGGGCATGGAACAAACTTCTTTGTCCAGGGCCAATCCATACCAGATTTGCCTAAACAAGCAAATCCATATGGCCACAAATTTGATGTCCTCAGACAAAACAAATTCAACTTCCCAAGTCTTCCACTTCCATTCCTAGAACATCCAGGTACTTGCCTATCAGCTGCTCTTGACAAGCCTTGAGCCTCACGGCCCATCGAGCAACCGCGTTTGCCTCTTCTTTTTTGTTTTGGGTAGTGGGAGCCTTATGTATTGGTATGGAGCCATTGTTCAACATTTTCATAGTCAAAAGTCAACAAAGAAAAGATGAATGAAAAATGACCTTCTTATATATTGGAATAAGGATTAAGAGAAAAGATATAATTATATCACATCATATTCGAACAACTCGGTGGGGCGAAGGGTAGCATGGTGATCATGGTGTTGATGGTGGTGGTCGATCCATTGGTTTTCTTCAAAACTTGCGATCTCAACATTTAAAAAAAAAATTGGAACCATATTTTTTAAACAATTGGTGCATGGGCTTTCTATAGGAGCAAAAATCAAGTTAATGAAACATCAAATAAAAAAGTTTTGTCCAATCAAAATTTGGTCCAACTTTGTTAATATATATATAAGTCAAGCTTTTTTCAAAATTTTCCCAAGTAGATTGTTTGAAATGCTTGACCTTGTGAGATTAAGAGCTTTTTATTCATCAAAATTATTTATGGTGTTTGGTTTTTCCTAAAGACCAATTTCTCAACTCAGTCTCAAAATCAAAAGACACATTCTTAGAGACATAGATATTAACATTTGTTTCGAACTTGTAATGAGCTTCACTAATCTCCTATTCACGAACCTGCCTCACAAAAACGAACCCTAGAAAGCCTATTCACATTGTCTCGAAAGTCTCAAGTCCCATGAAAATGGGGCATAGGGTAGCATGGTAATCGTCGTGGTGATGGAGGTGGTGGTGGTAGAGGCAGAAAAAAGAGACGCTCAAAGAAGCACTTCATGGGTGGGGATGTGAGGTGAGGGAGACTGGTTTTGGGAAGACAGGAAAAAGAAGAATGGAGAAGCTACTGCAATGGCTTCACTTGAGGCCCATTCTTTTATAGGCCGCTACAAGTTCGGTCTGAGAGGCATACCATGTGAGCACTCATACTTTACCTTTCCGCCCACCACCACTCCAACTCCAACTCCCACGTAGCAATAGCACTCGATCCACTCTTTTTATTGAAAATTCACGATTCCAACATTTTTGTGAAATTCGAAAAATATTTTTGGAAATAATTGGTTCATGAGCTTTTTGTCGATGCAAAAATCAAGTTGACGAGATTTCGAATAAAAGAGTTTGATTTGAAATAATTGATCTTGTGAGGTTTAGAGTTTTCTAATCATCTAAACTACTTAGATTCAATCATGGTGATCGGATTTTTAAAAAGAAAATATCATGAGTGTTTCATTCGGTTTGATTATTGAAAATTCGTGATCTCGACTTTTTTTATTAAATTTTGAACAACGTTTTTTACATAATTGGATAAGGGTTTTTCGTAGGTGTCAAAATTAAATGAAAAAATTATGATGAGTCAAAACTCGACCTAATTTGGGTAATATATATATATATATATCAATCTTCAAAATTTTCCCAAACTGAATTCCTCCTCCATCGCCCACTTCGCCCCCACTTCCAGCGCCTCCATTGCTGGCTTCGGAAGACGCTATCGTGGCATCTTCATTATGCGCAAGACACGTGGAAAGAGCTATATGGCTTCTCAAAGCCATAAATAGAGTCATTGCCTCTGTTCTTGTACGGAAGCTTCACTAGGCTTCCTCCCCAGCACTTGTAAACCCCTAAATCGCCCCTAAACCTCTTTTCGCGCGGTTCTCTCCGCAATCCTCAACCCTAAATCGCCCCAAACCCCTTCGCTCTCTTTCTCGCAATGGACTCAAATCTGATCACCGCATTTTCGGCGGATAATACTATTCTACATTAGATTTTAATCGTCGGAATATCATGTCGTTCTATGAGCCTAAGTCTTTCATCAATTTTGAAGGCATCCGTATCATTGGCGAACATTAATTAGTTGGTCTCTTCGTAACATCATATTGCATAATCTAATATGCAAAGGAGCAAATTGGCAGAATGGAGCTTTTGTTTGGTCGAGCCACATCACTACAAAGAAAGGGCTTAATTACCTATTAGCAACTACATTGATGTACTTCCACATTAGTTTATGTAACTTATTAATTTAGCTGTACTTTGATATATAGTTATTTTTCATATAAGAATTTGAATAGAATTAGGGTGTGTATGAACTTGAATGGACTTAGGGCTCACGAATATAACAGCAGAAAGGAAAACACGGATACTCATATGAACACCAAAAAGAGCAGTTAAGACATTAGTAAGCAAAAAAGAAACAACAGAACCTGTTGTGCAGCTAGTGACAAACGGAGTGCTTCACAGATCACAAACTAAAGCACTCCAGAAAAGCTAAGAGAATTAATAAAACTCTAGTTCACTAGCAACTTAAACAAAAAGGACCAAAGCTAGAGAGGAGTCACTGTCCAGTGCCACTCCAAACTAGATTTGCTTGATACGACCAAATCCAAATGGCCACGAAGTTTACCTCCTCCAACAAAGCGAAACCAGCATTTCCTCTTAAGTTCCCGCGTCCACTCCTAGAGAACCACCAAATGTCGACCACCATTCAGTGAACGCCACCTCAAGTTCAAAAAAGGCAAGCACCATGCCCACTCACGGCTTTCCATAGCTGCAAAAGTCGATTTAATGGTACATCGGATGGAAAAGTCCGATCTGGACAAAATTTGGTCAAATTTAAGCAAAACATAAATATAAATATAATTTTCAAATATTTTCCAATTAGATGATTTAAAATATTTGATATGAGGTTTAGAGTTTTCTAATAATCTAATTTGGAAGCCGGACATTTGAAGTGCAAAAACTTAACACGAAATGTCATTTAAATGTCAAAAGTTACGAAAATGACATTTAAGTACAACTTTTTTGAAAAATAAGACACTTGAGTGCCAAGTTCGGTGAATGTGGCCGAAAATCTTATGTGGCAATTTTTAAAAATATAACTCGCCTACACGGCACGCTGACGAACTGAGCTAGCGACGAAGAATCAAAATGACGTTGTTTTGTTTGTTTTTTTAATTTTAATATAAATTTAAATTAAATTAAAATATTTATACTTATAAAAATAAAAAAAATAAAAATAAAAAAGAGAGAAAAGGGAGGAGGAGGCACAAGGCAAGGGCTGAGCCCTCGTCACCGCCTCCCCATTGTCACTGGAAAAGGTCAACATGGCCCTTAGCTACCTGGAATGTTCATCTTCTGCCTCTTTATATATATATATATATATATATATATATATATATGTATAAATAAATTTAGTTTTGAATTTAATTTAATTAATATTTATATTAATTATCTAGTCACGTCAGCAAAACGGCGTCGTTTTTACACTTATCTAATCATGTTAGTGTGCAAAACGACATTATTTTGCACTTGTTTCGCTGGAAAATTGCCACATCAGCATTTTTGTTGGATTTTCTCGCTATTAGCACTTAACTGATTCATTTTGCTCAAATTTTGGCAATTAAGTGTCACTTTATTAACTTTTGGCACTTAAGTGTCCTCTCGTGTCAAGTTTTAGCACTTCAGATGTTCTTTTGCCCATCTAAATTACTTAGGTTCAATCACAGCGATCGGATTTTCAGAAAAAAAAAATCACGGCTGTCCAATTCATGATCTTTGACCTTTTTTAAAAAAAAATCAAAATATATCTTTTAAAAATAGGATAAGGGCTTTTCGTAGGTGCAAAAATCGTGTTAATAGAAACTCAAATAAAAAAAAAAAAGGGGGTTAAAACTAGCTTCTTTGTTGGTTTTTTTATTGTTCAGCTACTGCCCATGGAAATGGCTAAGTGAATATGTGGGGTAGTCTAGTTTCATACCTTTGACGAGAAAAATCAGGAATAGAATGACAGAGGGCAAGGAATGGTAAAACCCCACACATTCTTAGGTTTTTTTTTTTTTTAATATATATATAGTGCATGGATCCCAGTCACATGTTTCCCTAAATATATATGACCAATAACTAGGGCACCTTTCATTTTAGAATTCACCTTAAGGTCATTCTACTAATCTCAAGCAAATAACTAGCACACCTTTTGGGACAATGAACCTACAAAGTGTATCATTATGTACCAAAAGAAGGCATTGAGAGATCTTTTTAATATACATGGATCATGTTCATCATCATCAATGGTCTTCCCTTTCCAATTAGAAAAATTTGTATGGAACATTACACCACCAAAACTCATTAGGTGAATAGTTTGTCCCTCGATTTGGTGTGCACAGCTTGTTTGCAGACGAACGATTGAAATATATAGCCTTGAGTTGCTCCGAGATCGGGAGCATTATGTCAGAGTCTGCATAGGAGTGCAGACTAAATCTGCGTGAGGTTCGCTATTATGTGAAAACCCATGTACACACTATGTATAGCTACTGCTTTCATAGCTTTTGAGGGTGGGACCACATAATCATTACGGAGATGCGAATATGGTCCTTCATCTTCTAAGCTGAGCTTCATTTTCTTTCACCTCTGAATTGGTATATTACCGGTTGAGGACCAATCGGGCGTAACAATAACTCATTTAACTCAATTTTTGCACCTATGGAAAACGCATGAACCAAGTCTTTGAAAAATAAGGTTTGAATTTCAAAAAAATGTCACGATCACGAATTTTCAATAAAATTAGTAGATCGACCACTACCACAATCACCACCACAGTAACCATGCTACCCTCCACCTCATATGCGTGGGGGCCCCAAGACTCTTGAGACAATGCTCAAATACGACACAATGTAAGTATTTCTTTTTTCTTGTTCCTTATCCTTGTATACAAGAAGATCATCTTTTCATTTAATTCTTTGCAAACGTTGGGCTATGTTGAACGATGGCAGTGATTGAGCCTAAATAATTTAGATGAATAAAAAAAATTTAAAGCTCACAAGATCAAGCATTTTAAACTATCTAGATGGGAAAATTTTGAAAAATGATATTTGTATATTTTTTTACCTAAATTACCAAATTTTGATTGGCATAACTTTTTCATTCAATGTCCATTGACTAAATTTTTGCACCCACAACCTTACCCAATTAATTAAAAAATATGGCTCCGATTTCAAAAAAAGAAAAAAAAGTCTAGATCACGAATTTTGAAGAATTGAACCGAAGGAATGGTCATGATAATATCCGATCACCATGATTGAATCTAAATAATTTAGATGATTAAAAAAATATTTAGACCTCACAAGATCAAGTATGTCAAATCATCTGATTTCAAATCACACATATGTTTTACTCAAATTTAGCCCAATTTTGACTGGATATAACTTTTTTGTCCAATATCCCACTAAAAATCGATTTTTGCACTTACAAAAAGCCAGGTGATTGTGGTGCTCGCCTTTTTTGAATTCAAGAGGTGGCGCCCACTGCATGTTGGTCGACATGTGATGGTTCTCTAGGCGTGGATGTCGGAAGTTAAGAGCAAATGTTGGTTCCCAAGGCGTTTTACTCAAAATGCAATGGCTTCATGGCCGCGGATATGAGGTGAGAGAGACTGGTTTCGAAAGAGAGGAAGGAGAGTGGGGGTGGGGTGGGGGAAGAAGCTGCTGCAATGACTTTGCCTTTTGCTCATTTCCGCTTTTCGTTATTGATCTATATGCTATTAAAAAGTTAACTCACAAATTTTATCTCCATTCTCTAGAAGACTTAAATAATTTTTAGATGAATGATAAAATGGTAATCTTTATTGCTTTTAAAAGTCTTTTGCGAAAATTATGAGGAATTGAGATTATGTATACCAGTGTAAAAATTTCTCCCAATGTTGATTTTCAAGAATATTTTGTGTCTTGGAAGATTATTTATCAAATAATTGTTTAAATTAGAGGATATGGTGACATACAATTTTAATTTCGCCATGAAAGATTACTATATATTTCAAAGTACACCAAATTTAATAAGCTATATAAAATAAGCGGAAGTCCATCAATGTTGTTGCTAAAAGGTAATTAAGCCCTTTATTTTATTTTTGGTCTAGTTAATTTAAAGATTAGCGAGAATGGAGCGATCTAGTTATGTGACTCGACCAAACCAAAGCTCCATTCCACCAATTTGCAATGGACGGCTATGATATTTTCATCAAAGCCATGGTGCTCAATCTCAATCCATTGAATGGAGAAAGCTGAGACTGATGGGAGCATCCACCACGCTCCAAGCGCTCCAAGTGAGATGGGTGGATGTGGTAATTTGTCAAGGGAGACAAATTCGTAGGAGCAAGTGCATTATAATTTAATCAAATTCCCATTTCTACGTGCAGTACCTTCTAGGTTTGCTATTGCTTCTTAGAAGGATCTCGAAAGAGTCAATATTTGGCACATCGAATGAAGTATGATGAAATATAAGCAATTCTCTTCATATAAACTATCTTATGCATTACGATTCTCAAGCATGCTTGGAAAAACCCGAAGGTGATGCTTAAGATCTGAAGAATTTACCCTTCAAAAGTTAATCTTTGCAGCAGTTAACCTTTACAATTCTCACAAAAATAAGGCCAACCTTAACCAAAGGAAAATCTAGTAACCCAAAATTTACCATTATTAGAACCTCATAACCGTGAACATTTCTTTTTGGCTTATAGTTCAAATAACTTACCATAAGTCGAAAAAATCTCGTGTGTCAATAATAAAACACGGGACGATCACGAATATTGGCAAGATGACAAGAGTCCTAAACATAATTTATAAAGAAAACTGATGTTTCAAAAAAAAAAAAAAAAAAAAAACGAAAGAAGGAAAGAAAGAATCATCTATCATCAACTCCAACCTCCTTGCTTGGCAAACTGTGACTTCAGCATAAGTTAAGGTAGAACGGACAATTAACATTCACGGCACAAAATGGGAGAATGATACAAGAAGTGCCAAAAGTTGTCCACAGAACTCACTTTAGCATAAAAAATTTTCACTAGCTCACTTACATGTCAAATCGGAGAAAAATGATCACTCAAGTGCCTCTAATGAGAAATTCCAACCAAAGAAATTGCGTTGTTCTTATAATAAAAAATTTTATCTGATGTGGCATGTTTGTGAAACTGAAGTGGTCACTTTTTCATCTACTATACGATGTCCTTTAAGGGTAATATGCTAATTAGGCACTTTGGCAAGCCACGTAGGACTGAGAAAATAATAAATTATGGCCAAAGTCCAATTTCCAATGACCTAAACCGGAGTTGTCATTTAATTGATTAATTTTTTAAAAAGTGGGACCTAAGTAATCTGAAAAGAACTTTTAAGTAAGCGTCGTATACAATTTTAGCACTTCTAGCATCCTTCTCCCACACAAAACTATCAAAGTCATCCATGGAGAAATTTATAATCGTATGGCGCTAACGTTGGCTCTAATTTTCCTCAGCATTTGGCTTTTTTCTCTTCCTCCTTCTTCAAGTCCATGGTGTATCGAAAGCGGCGAGACGCATTCAGGACTTGTGCTGCTTGCTGCATTAGACATTTGGCCAATTTGCATTTAATAATTGCCTGACGGAAAATTAGGAGTGCAGTACAACAGAATAGCCCAAAAAAAGGTCGAAAAAGAACACACAGTATGCATCAAAGAATAAGCCTCAGGAATATAAATAAGCTCGTGAAGAAGCATCAGTGAAAAGAAAAAGAAATGATCACATTTACAAATTTTAAGAAAACATTGTCATATAGAAAAATATGATCACATGAAAAGCGGAAGTCACATATCACATTTTATCCCACAACATGACATGTGCAATTTGCACGTGTGCTTTAACTAATACATCAGTATTAAGGAACATTACCTTTCCCAAATAAAGGGATCAATAATGAGCCAATGAGAAAAAGACAACGGTTGATGAGTATATTTATAGATATTCGGTAATTAGATAAGTCTTTTTCAAGCAAAAACTAACTTATTGATTGTCCAGCCAAAACTTTCAAAATACTATTCGAACTACAAAACACTATGGAAAACGGAATCGTACACGGTTCGATGTGACAATTTAGTACATTTTGAAAGGTTACAAGATCTTTACGGGGCTATAGGATGTGTTCCGCAAGCGAACTTTAAGGGGGGTTAATAGCATACAATATTTCATGACATTTAAGCCAATTAACTTCTCTATGTTAAATATCTCGCCTAGACATATCCTCACACAGTCGCTTGAATTATGCAACTCGACCTCCTAACACATGAAAATTTCCATTATCCTGATACGAAGGCAGAAGGCAGAATATAGAGATTACCGTACCCCACCAGCGCTTGAGGCAGTCGGCTGGAGCATTCTTTGTGCTGGTCATGTCAAACGGATCCAAGGATGAACCGTCACCGGAGGCTCCGGCTCCTGCTCCGGTCTTCCCTTGGTTCGACTTGGTAAAGAAAAGTAAATGGGAAAAGCTTCTTGGCAACTTTGTCAGGAAAGAAAAGAAATGAAAGGAAAGATGTTAATCCTGCATAACTTATCCTTTTGTTCCCATGATATGAACTTTTATCAACTTTATGCTTTTTCTCGGTCAAAAGAAATTAGCTTTATTCTTTCAATTGTACTTTATCTATTTAAGGATGCATATTTACGTGACATATAATTTAACAAAATAATACGCATGAGTGAACGGTCTTTTCTTTTTCTTTATCTAAGTTAAGCAACTTGAATAATTAGTAGAAAAATTGTAGCATCAAATAAGCGTTGTATGGAAATTATGACACTATTAGTGTCATTATCCCTTTCCATATCAATAGATATCTACAGCTGGGTGTGGTGTTCCATATCTTTGAATGCAATTTGAACATAATGTACTATTACACTGCATCATGGTAAAGCTTGTGGTTAAAGGTGGTGGCGTTTTGATTGTTGGTGGCGGAGGAGTTGGAGAAGGAGGCCGTTGTAAAAATAGCTCTGGCGACACTATAGAGATGGCGGGGATGGTTATGGTGGAAGCATCAACACGGTGGCACGACCCAATTTTTTTGGCATGGAAAGATGAATGAAATTTCACTTGCAATTTCTGTGTGGAATTAAATCAGTGGAAATTAAGTTTCGATCTGTTACGTGTAATCACTTCCAATTAATAAAATTGTTGGTGCTTCGCAAACTTGTAAGTTAAAGCTTAGGCTGTTAAATATTTCATGTTCCTAAACAGACCATGAAAGAAGTGGCAAAAACAATGAAGAAGGAGACCACTGCCACAAAAGCCATCAAAGCGACTGATCTCTTATCGTGTCTTGGAGCTTTTACCTCAGGGCAAAGTTGCATGGCGTTAGGACCATCCAACCCGTAAAAGGCCTTTTATTCAAAACTTAGAACATGTCCATCTAATTATCCTATCAATCTCTCTGGCTAATTAGCCGCCAATTAGTCCACCAATACCTTCCTCGAGAGACGCTTGTCAATTTATTGAGTGGAGGGATTAAGTAAAGTTGGATTGTTGTAGGTGGGAAATGGGAGTAAGTCAATTTTCCAAAATTGGCATGTGAAAGTAGTTTTTTCCATTTGTTTGCAGTGACCAGAATATATGTTCTTCGCATGACTAGTCAATCTTGTTCATGTAAGCATTCGCATTGCTTCGGGAGACAAGGTGTGGCTATTGAACTGATTGATCATGACAATGGATGAGGAGTTGCCCTTCTCCCCGCAATGCCGCCTACAATGTGGGGTCCGGGGATGGATCGATTTGCATGCCGTAGTAGATCACCTCGGTGTGTCAACATGAGAAGTGAAAAGCCAAGAGAAGTAAGGTCTCCATGGCATGAAATGAAGTGAAGAGAGGCCAACGTAGCCAAGAATGAATTGCCAACAGAAATTGGGGACTTGCAATGAGAAGCTTAAAAGGCATCCCCATTGAATTCCTAAAGTCAGCCGGCAATTCATCCTCGGCTTCACTCTACTCGCTTCACAAATCATGCAATGCCCTATGACTACGAATCATCACCAAGCTCAGCTCTTCATGTTTCCTGAGACAAACTCTTATCACCATGATTTTTCTTGACTTTTTAATGGAGCTATTCTGTGCTATATATAGGAGAAGATAGAATGGAAGAAAGGGAAAAAGAAGGCGCAAGTGAAGTGATGAACATATTCTCTCTCGCTCTCTTTCTTCACAGGAGATGGAGGCACAGCACATGGAGGCACAGCACAAGTTGCTCTCATATTCTCTCTCGCTCTCTTTCTTCACAGGAGATGGAGGCACAGCACAAGTTGCACTCTCTCTCTCTCTCTCTCTCTCTCTCTCTCTCTCTCTCTCTCTCTCTCTCTCTCTCTCTCTCTCTCTCTCTCTCCCTCTCTCTCTCTCTCCCTCTCTCTCTCCCCTCTCCCTCCCCTCCCTCCCTCCCTCCCTCCCTCCCCTGCATGAAGCAGCACAGCTTTTTTTGGAATGGTTGACATGTTGAGAGAGAATTCCCCGAATAACAGAATCTCAAGATATCGATTATCTTGCGAGGTAGAGAGTGAGAGTGAAGTGTCAAACATTGTTGGCCTAAGGCGAAATCAGTCCACTTATCGAACTGCTCGACCAATCTTCTAGCGAACCATTCTGTCCACATGCATTGGACAAGCGGTAGCAAATATAATTTTTGCGATGGCATTATTACACAAGTAAGCTCGGAAGACCAGCTATGATTCCACGAGCTAATGTCCTAGCAATCTAATCAAAGGGAGCGACCGGTTGTTCGGCCAAACTCGAGATATGAAGCTGTGGACGGAAAACAGTGTAAATTGATCTGATATGCTCACGAACTAATCAGCCATGTGAAAAGACTAGGACAAACCATTGAAAAAACCATTGGAAAATTAGAAGAAATAACGTATTGGAGGAAGAATACATAACACTATTTATTGTATCCAAAAAATAATAACTCTAGAAAACAACAATGTAAGATAAATAGAAGGTGAGGTACGACTAACTAAATCTCTTTGGACAATTAGTTCCTACCAATGATGTTAAGTAGTTTCGCAAACTATGCCTCATAAAATACAATACCTGGAACTCGTTTGAATTAGCACTGCAAACAAGACTTTGTTGAACGCTTCTTAATACCGACATATTATAGAAAAATTGAACTGACACATGTGGGTTATGCTTGGAATATAGAAGTTCAAATCTATTTATAGAGTTTGAGAGTTCATGTACTTAGTACATGAACTAAAGAGATATATGAATTAAATAGATACAAAAATCGATACATAAACTCAAGAGATACATGAATTAAGTGACTTTATTAACTCAAGAAATACCTAAATTAATGAGATACATGAATCGAAGAGATGTATATCATTTAGCTCACTTTCATTGATCCATTAACCCACCATAATTACAGTACAAACAACACCTAAGCATCTCTTTTTCGGGTTGACTACTGAAGCCATGTTGCCTGCTTTTGCTTCACAGAGATATATAATTGTGCTCTGACTCAGAATGCAAATGGGAAAGGGAGTATTCAGGAAGGTGGCGCTCCTTTTCGGGTCTCGTAGCTCAAAATATTGTCACGGATCGCATCCATCTATTTCACTTGGAAGTTCGAGGTTCTTAAATTCATAAGCAAAAACAGCCAACTACAAAAGGACATGTGATAACTGACTGTTAAGCTATGTCTCGAGTTTATAATTCGAAGTCCGACCCTGATTGAAGGACGTAGATTGGCCCCTTATGCAAACCATTTGGATGTGGCATTACTAAGAAAAGTCTTAATTGGACTTTGTCTCCAAGCAAATTCGGTCGAGTCCAATGTTTGCGGGAATGTAATCTTGGAATTAAAACAAAGCGAAAGATGGAAGAGTGCGTTCCATGTTTGAGTCGGCAAGCTCATCGACAAGTTTCTCTGACTTCGTCTTTGACCACCGAAGATACGTTCGGATTTGGTTTAAGCGCCTAATCCTTCTCGGTTTCAATTTCGTATAACCATTTTGATCAATATGAAAAGCACGCAGCCATTATCGAAAGCGGGTTGGGATAAACTCGCGAGTTACACGATAGAGCAAATGAGAAGAGTGCTAGAGTTTTTTTCCCTAGAAATTTCCAGAGTGAGTTTTCTGTGATAGATTATGTGAAAATACCTTGGGAAATTTGCTTTGGATGTGGGGCTGAAAAGTAATTAACGATCGTATAGATGATTCTGTTACGGCTAGTTCTTCTCTTAGGTAGGTTCCGCTATTTGGATCGGATCGTGTAAATTTTTTTTCCCCTTAATTATTTATTCTCTTGTACTTGATATTAAGCTTTCACGTTATTTCAAAGCACGAACTACCGAAACCCATCAAGAAATTGGGCAACTTTCATTTCGTCGAGAGACCAGCAATGGATAAGAAATTGAAACCAACTAATCTTGATCTTTATAATGTATAGCGACAGAGAGGACGCGAGTTGTTCCTCTCGAGCCGGTCGACTCTACTGGGGCCGTGAAACCTTTGACGACACGGCATCTCCAAAAATGTCAGTCCCGTTCAGTTCTTCCAGACAAATGCAACAGCGCTCGACAACGTCACTTCCCGAGCAACATAGGTCCTCTGCCTGAGCCTTCCAATCGCACTCCTCGACGCGCCACGCATGCCGATGTTGAAGAACACCGCCTCCTCTCTCTCTCCTCTCTAGATATTTCTAGACTATAGTCCTTTCTTGAACATTCTGCATGATAAGGATAATGAGTGGTTAGAAAAATAGATGAGGAGGAAGTTGGGCCTTGTGGAGTGTAGCTTGGATTGTGGTAGGTAGAACTTGTGGCTGCAGAACGTCAAACATGAAAAATAGCAGCAAAAATATCCCTTGTGTCACAGATAATTTGCTGAGAGAGTCGGTGGAAGGAGGCTATAAATAGCCTAGCCTCATCTACTTGAGCTCACGCCTCAAACAAAAGCGCAGGGGTCTTGTGTAGTGAGTGGGTCTTCAAGTGTGTTGTGCAGAGTGCATAAGAGTGTTGTGTGGTGTGTGGTGTGGTGTGTGGCGAGAGAAGAGTGGAGAGAAAAGTAAAGAGTTTATCGCGTGTTAGACTTCTTAGACATAGAGTTATGTCTTCGGTATAAGTGTGTACTCGAGTGAACTTGTAATAATATATAAGAGTGTTAATTGTAATCGGGCGATCAGTTGCTTCACGACATTTTGGTATCAGAGTTACGCCGACAAGTCAACAACCAAGATCCAAAACCAGCTCAAACGCCTGGTGATCAGCTCCAGAATTAGGTGCGCATCCAGCTATCACCACGCACTCCCTGAGGCAACTTTGCATATGATTGGTCGCTCGGTTTCTGGCAGGACGACGTGCTCGAGGCGGAAAGATATGAGGACGCTCCTGAGGAATATCGAGTGATCTGGTTGCTAGTGAAGGATGTCGAACGACACCTTACGTTGGATTCTTGAGTCAGCGTCTGGACAGTCCGACACTGGTGGTCTGCAGGAATTGACCAACAAGAACTGGTGGCATCTCTCGACGAAGAAGTGGATAGCACTGCCCTATTCCGGTGGGTGCTCGAAGAACCCATGACGCTCAAGCCATAGATGCAATCCATGATACCTCTAGACGATAAAATTCAATATCACTCTGAGGTGTCGTATGAAAATCTCTCAATGACAGCTTGAAGCGAGAGAGAGAAAGAGAGAGAGAGAGGTTTCTGCCTAATCACGAATTCTTTAATACTATGCACATCAAGCCCGAAAGATCGTCCATGGAGCAATCCCAGAAAACAGACAGAGTTATACTAAATCAGAGTGATGACTATCATAAATACTGAAGAAAAAGAGTTTCGTGACATCAGCAAGTTACATACGAGAAACCAAGCTCGTGCAAAGGACGATGAAGAAGAAGACGACAAATGCGTAACCGTACAAGGGTTTCTGCAAAAACCGCAACTTTTCAGCCCTAGAGAATTGCAGAATCGCACAGAGGAGCAAGAAGAAAGAAAGAGCAAGGCCCATGAGTGAATGTCGGAGGGGAAGTTGGTAGTTTGCCATTTACGGTCTTAAGAAGGCGAGCCAAGGTTTCCGGTTTCGTCGAGTCATTCGTTTCTGGCAGCAAATTAAAGAGCCATTGAGACAAAATCCGCAGGAATGTAAGAATCAGTTCGAGAGGCTTACTCAGTTTCGTAGCTGAATGATGCAGAGAGTCTGCATCTGTCAGAGGCATATAGCCGTTAAATATTCTTGAAGCTTTGCTTAAATTTAATTTAAAAAAGATTTTGGTGCTCAAAAATATATTTCACCTGCTTTCCATCTCAACCTTTGATAACAATGACCAATGATTGATCTAGTAAAACTAGAACGACTCATTTCTATTATTTTCTTTATCTGTCTATCCTTGCACTTGTTCATTCTATCCTTAGTCCAATTTATTATTTCGGATCAGCACGTTCCCCCCCTTCTTCAATCTCAATAATAAACCTTATGATGCTACATAGTTCGAACTAGGGATAAGCATGGTTTAAAGGTAGAATCAAGAATCGTTTTAGATTATAGTTCGGTCTAGTTCCCAGTCCCATGTTTTTTGAAACTTGTATCATGTGGTTTGATCCCAATTCCTAGGTAGGAATCAAACCGAACCAAACTAGAAACCAGACCACCTACATAATGCACAGACCAAGTCTAATCACAGATTTCTCTTGCAACCACAAACGAGAGCTAAACTCTAGCTCAATTCATTAGCTAATCTCTATGCGATGCGACCTCAATCTGCAACTTCTCAATAGTTTACAAAAACAAGAGACCGAAGATCAAGCATAGCATAAACTCTTATACTTCCTCATTGAAGCACCATAACAATGGCAAGCCCTTTTAACGATGGCATGAAATGTGACATCCTGATTTTCGAATCTGATTTCAATGAGATGAAATGGGCTTTTCATCGACGTGCCTATAGCTTTTTTCTCTGAGTTGGCCATTCACGAGTTAACTAGCCTATCAGGTGAAGTCGTTAAGAAATCTAAACGTAATAGACTTGAGAATTTGACTAGGAATTGACTAATCGACCATGCTAGTCTGCAAGGGTCATTACGGCACAGCCAAAATTGATCAGAGACCAGAGATAGGTCGATTTGATAGAAGTATGTGATTAGTGCATGGGTGATTCCACCTAATTACAAAATTTTTGTCGAACGGCACTAGACCGATTTTTCAGTCATTTTCGTACCTTGTATCCATATTTGAAACCTCGAGATTTTCACACCAACCAAGAGTCACAAATGTGTCGAAGATGTACGTTGTGGCTTGAAAATAATTTACCATGGGTCAATTGCATTAAATATTTCTAAAAGCTACCCGGTAGATTATGACGTGCTAAAATCATGTCAGATTGAAATTAACCGTGAAATTGAACTCGATTTCATAAATTGAAAGTTTTATCATGTCACGAAAAGAACATCGACTTATCCTCCAAAGAATTTTTCAGAGATTCCGGAATTTTTACGGAAAATCGATTCAAACATTTCGGAAAACGATTGGAATTTCGAATGGGCTAAACTGAAAGGGATTTTGACTTCCAAACCAAGCTACTTGGCTCCAGGAAAGTGTGGAAATTGTACAGGCTTTTTCTTCATCAAAATTGAACCTCAATTTGGAGAATTCGTGAAGAAATTGAAGCCCCAAAGTTGTGAAATTCGGATCTAGGCTTGAGGCTAGAAATTTGGCACTAAAATTTGGTTAATTGTGGATTATTTGCAAGAAAGAAATAAGGAGACAAACAATTAATTGGGTGAATAACATTTGCTGACTTTTTCTCCCTAGTCCTTTGCTTCCTTCACACGTTTCCCTCCCCCTCTTCTCTTCGAGCGTCCCTTTTTCCTCGACTCTGCCTACTTCTATTTTCATTTCTTCTCCTTTGGCCCTGCAACTCCACTTTCTCTCTCACTGCGTCTGCTTCTCCGCCAATCCATGCCTTCCTCCACCGACAGCCACTTTCAGCTTCCATCTGCACGCATCTCATCCCCTGCCGAGTCAAACTCCAGTAACACCTCTCCACCAACGTTGACTACAACTGTCTTCTCTACCACTGAATTTCTCCACCCAATCCTTTTCTGCTTGCCACACGTCTTCACGCCTCCCCACCCATCTACCGTAACCTCATCTCCTTTCATTCTCAATCTCCACCGAAGCCTAGCCCACGAAAATCCATCAACTTCTGCCTCTGGCTTAGCCACACGCCACACCACCAAGTCCTTCATCCACGTTGCCACGTCCACCGTCAACCCAGCAACACCCAAAGCCCCCAACGTTGACCCAGCAGATCCCTGCGTGCGCCAGCTGCCACCGACGCAAACTACGTTGCTTCTGCCTTCTGCTAGCCCCATTCCACGCGACTCAGCCCATCAACCCGGCAGTCTTCACACCCACGAGCCCGCAAGCCCATCCGAAGCCCTCATTTCGGCCCAACAGCAGCCTTTGTTGTTTCTTCAACCGGCCTAAATCTTCAGCATCAGCCCACGCCATTTGAAGCCCGCAGTTCAGCCCATCTTCAACTGTGAACTTCAGCTGCAGCGGGCCCATTCAATTCAGCCCTAAAGCCAACCCATTTCCAGTCCAGCCCATGATCTTCAGCATCTCAGTCCAAGCCCAGCACTTGCTGTGGGCTTGCAAGGCTTTTTGGCTCGGCCCAAGTGTTCGTTGAAGTCATCGAAAGTTTGGGTTTCGGCCGCCGTCACGCCGTCGTCACGGTGAACTGATTTTTGCATTAAACCGGTGAGTTTATGCACTAAACTCTTCTTAGTAGGCTAATGACATTTAATGGGTGTTTAGTTTAATTTAATTAGAAATTAGGTGGTTAGTTAGATTAGATTAGTGATGTTAGATGGTTAGATTAAATTAATTAAAGCCTAGATAGGATGTGCTATTTATCTAGATAGGTTCGGGAATTTTCCCGGCCTGTTTATGCGGTTAATTTAGCAATTTCAGCCTAGGTTAACATTTATGGTAATTAATTGTAATTATTTAATTAATTTTGATAATTATTTAATTATTAATTATTTTCCGGAAATTAGACCGGGATAACCAGTGACCAGAATTTCGTGCTGATTGCAATGGTATGGTTAATTTCTGCAATTGAGTGCTGATTGGATTTTTGGTCATTTATTCCAAAATTTGTAAATTTCCAATATTTATTCAAAAAATCCCGGGTGTCAAATTTTAACAACGAAAATGGTTTTATATACTATATAAAACAGTGGGTTTTTAAATTGAAAGATATCACTTTTTTCTGGGTCGAGTTGACCGTGTACCCACACACGATTATTTTTACCATGTATTTCTAATATAAAGAAAATAGGCCATGTTCACCATTTTAATGGAGATATTTGAGTGCAATGCACGGTGCTCTGGGCCATAATTGAGTGATCGTATGTTGGTTAAGAGAACCTGTCCCCGAAAAGTGTCGGATGGACGTTGCCCTATATGGGATTTCTAGTCATAGTAGATTCTAGACCTATACTCCTTCGGGAAAGCTGTCTTTGAGAGACGTAGCCATGCTCAATGGTGGTGAGACAATGCCCGGTTACAACAGTAAACCACCAAACATCAAGTCGGCAGTACCTAGAGGGGTTTAATTAACAATTGGAATGCATGACTGATTGAGTTTAATGTGCCTGATTATGAGACAAAACTGTGTGGCATGGTATGGGATGTGTCATAACAGTTTGGCCTTATAATCAGGACCATTATGATTAATTGAGTTGATGAGGTGTTTCAATTGTTATGTGCATTAATTATATGCATTGCGATATGAATTGTGCTAACGTGCAAAAAGGAACTAAGGCGAGGTAAGTCTCTGTGGTTGTATGATTGTGTGGTTAGGACGCCTCTTGGCATATTACCCTCCTAATTGGGGTTTAGAGCTTGAACTCGCTGAGATTTATATATCACCCTGTTGTGGACTTAAATTTTCAAGACCGTAGGGAGGAAGACCTTGAGCCAAGCTGAGGTGACCTGAAGTGTAGGTCAAATAGGACTAAGGGTGAGCGTGGTTCCCGGGTAGAACCGAGAACCAGAAAACCGAACCGGAGGGTCCGGTTCGGTTCCTGGTTCTAAGGGGACCGGTTCCGGTTCTGGTTTCGATTCCCATAGGAACCGGAACCTGAGGAACCAGAACTGGCCAGGTTAAGGAAAAAAAACCTAACCCCCCCGCGTGATTTCCCCCCATTTGCCGATTCTTCCCCATTTCCCTTTCTTTTTCTCTCTCTCTCTCTTTCTTTTCTCCCATTTTTCCCCCTCACGTCACTTCCCGCCCCCAAACTTTTTCTTTTCTTCTCTCTCTCTCTTCTCTTTCCCCCTCTCTGCCGAAACCCCCTTCTTCTTCTCTTCTTCTTTTTCTTCTTCCTTCCTCTTGTCGGCTGCTGCTTCACCCACCACCACACCACCGCCCCACACCCTACTCACCACCACCTTTTGGGCACCGAACCTCCACCACCCACCGCTCGTCCGACGAGCCATCTCGCCGTTGAGCCCGACGAGCTGTCGCACCGTCCACGCTGCCGTGAGGCACCGCCGCCGTCCCCAAGCCACCATCACCACCTCTTGCCACCACTCGCTCGGCCGTCTGGGCTGTCATTGCTCCAAACCATCACCACCTCCGCCCAAACCGAGCTCTTCCCCCCTTGGCCGTGGGTTGAGCCGCGACCGCCGCCGTCTTCATTGCGCCGTTCGTGCCGCTGTTAGTGCCATGAGACTCATGCCTTCTTCGCCGTCGCGCCGCCGTGGCCGCGTGCTCGCCATCACCGGACCTCCCTCGACACCACTACTGGATACTGTCACCCCTCACACGCCTCGCCACTCAAACGTAATTCCTATTCCCCATACAGAGTATAAAAGAATTGAAATCTAAGCTGCCAGATCTATAGAGAGAAAGGGTTCTCTTGTGTTTCACGAGAGGAAGTTGCATTTTAGCATCCTGTCTGTTCTGTTTTAGAAAGCAATTCCAATACTTGCAACAACTGATGGAGTGAAATACTATGAATCATTGAGGGAAAGGGTCCAATAGCTACAAAAGGATCGACGGTCCAGGTTTGTTGATGTTGGTTTTCTGTTTATATTTCCTTGAGCAATATATGAACTGGTAACATTCTATGTTCAATCCTCTATTACAGATGCATTTTGACTATATTTATCGTGGTATTATGGCTGTATCAAGTCGAGAATCTAAGCTTTTAGCTGGAAATCGCATCATTGCTCAGGTTTTATACTTTGGATTTTCTTTTTTCATTTCATTTTGTTTTTTGTTACAAAGAAATTTCCCTCATTTTTGACTTGTGCCTTGTCTAGACAAATGCTTTGCTAATGTGCAAGCTTACTTGGCATTATTAGCCATATGAATTCAAGGTAGGATCTCCTCCAGGAAAGGAACGCACATTGGCTTGTTAACACTATCATATATCTAACCCACTACACATTCTAGAATTCCTACTATCATATGTCACTCTTGTAGCCTTTCTTCTCTAATTGGCTTGTTAACAACTTTCCCATTGATTGATGAATAGGGTGCTGAACTTGTTGCTGATGAAAGGAAAAGTGCAGCAACTTTAGCGGCTTGCCGAACTTTGGCTGAAGAACTCACAGAATCACGATTTCCAGCTCCTAGAATACTGGCATTTAAGGTTTCTCCTCCTTCACACTTTTAATGTTTAATTCATCTTATGTTATTCACGTGATGAGATGCTCATATTGGGTTTCCTGTTCAACAGGAGGGAAGCTCTCAAGCCCGGTATTTTGTTTCCCGTTTGAAAAAATCCTTAAACACTATCCTCTATGTTCTCTGTTGAGGTAAGCTGGTGTTTTATGTTATGTCAATCTGGGATACCACGAGTCAAAGAACTTAAGGTGGAGACCACTGCCAATAACGTTAGGGACGAAGCAGGATTGGCAGGACAGATTGAAAAACATAAGAATAGGGAGAAAAGGAGCCGATGACACCGAGAAATATGAGAATTCGAAGATGTCCTTCCCAATTTTCGATGAAAACCTGTACATAGTGAATGAGAAGAATGATTCTTAATCAAGGGTGAGACTTTTTTTTTTGTGCTTTTAACTCTTTTAAAAATGTTTATTTTCTGCGTGTGTTATAGTAATTGAGTTTGGTGACCTGCTAGCTAACTCATTGGTTGCTACTAGCTCATATTATCATCAGTCATAGATGTCTTAGAAGTCATCGATGTGACAACTCGCTTACATGTATAAACATGGTGCATCAGATGTCCCTGAATGGCCAATAGAAGATGTCAATTCTGGGACAGCAGATTGATTAATTTTAAGCTGTGTTCTTGTTGTCTAAAAATCTACTATTACACCAGCAAAATTTTTTTGGCAAAAAAAGAATTAACCAGTGAAGCTTTTGTTATTGAAGAGATCGTGTCGTATTGGAATTTGAAATTTTCGAGCATATATCTCTCTTTTCCTTCAAGTTCACAAGCATTTTCATTTTCCTTTGAAGGTATGAGTTTTTTCCTAAATCCAGCTTTCATCCTTGATCCTTCTACTTAATTGTTGGTAATGTTAGCTATGTTAGGCCTCCATGAACTCTCTATTGCAGAGAAAAAACTATATTATTACATTCTTCCCAAGTTCACTAGCATATATCGTTTTGTATTATCTTTGATGAATGACAAGCTTATTTGTTATTGTTGCATTCTTTTCCGTTTTTTTAAACTAAAATGAAAAAAAAAAAAAACCTTTTGGAACCTGGAACCGACCCTGGAACCTGTGATAGGATAGGTTCCAGGTTCTTGGTTTCGACAGGTAGGTTCCAGGTTCCAAAAAATTAGGAACCTGTACCCGAGAGAAGGTCCCAAGTTCCAAGCAGAACCTATAAGGAACCTGGAACTGCTCACCCCTAGATAGGACAACCTCTTTTGGAGAGTCAATCCTTTGAAATCATTTGGGTATAGGCTTTTGTACGTGATTCAGTATGTTTATAAAGCATATTTTGTTTGTGAATCTGTTGTCCTGCTTTTCTATCCCGAGATAGTTACTGTCAGGGGACTTATTATTCGCTTCTGCATGTGCAATAAAATGAAAGGGTTGGCGACTCGTTTTGGGAAGTTGCAAAATTTTATCGGCCACAAAAGGATGGGCACATGCTCGAGGATCGGGGCGTGACATGTAATCAACTGCGAGCTATTGATAATGCCGATTAAACTCTTTTTTTTCTTTTTCTTATGATTTTTGCTATTGACAAATAGGGAATTTTCATTTTTGTTATTATAATCGTTTTGCTTAATTAAAAATAAAACAAAAAAAAGGAAATTGTCTAGTTCTCGGATAGACCTGGAACTTGTGACAAGGTAGGTTCCAAATTTCATGATGAGTTTTTGGTTTCAAAAACTGGGAAATCGGCTTCAACAGGTAGACTCTAGGTTCTACATGCAACCTAAATCGATCCTAGAATCACTCACCCCTAGTTTGAACCAAGAACAATTATCATTCACATAAATGATGGAACATAGTAATAATAAGCGAATTTGGATAAATTAATAGAAGCAATGTCTTATCTATTATCCTCATAGACTATGCATACGAGACAACTTAATCGTCTTTTTAAATTTTTTTTATGTGAACATATTTTTTTTTTAAGTGCAAGTGTGAATGAATTTAGGAAACAAGCACAATAACTTGTTGGTATGTGAATTTTAATATATTATCCCATTGGTTGAATAGATACTTTATTCCAATTTTAGAACATGACATCCTCAATCCGATCCCTATCTATGGAGTTGAATTATGACGGTAATCAATAGACCGTGAAAAATCTAAGGATGGCCACTATTTTTCATTAGCGAATTGCGAAATTTTGAAAAAGCGAAAATAGGCCGTGAATGAGGTGCCATGAGAACCCAAGTTACGAACGAGCCCCATGGGTCTCATGCCCACTATGGGCTGCCCCAGAAGGCCCATTAAGTCAACCAAGCCCACCTTAGTCTTTTGGGAGCTTGCACATTTATTTGTCCATGTGCCTGAATAGTGAATTAGACTATAATTTGGATTAATTCCTATTTTGCCTCTTCTAGAAGCTTATGGCTAATGAGACAAAATTGTGGGCATGCAAGGTGAGGAAAGTGGGGCCAAGGAGGAGGAGGAGGAGAGAGGAGGAGGCCTACCTAGCTAGTCTACCTAGTCTACTTCCTAATTCTAGCATGTGTGAAATCTTAGCATTGATTGCCTTGGATAAGATATCTTCATGAAGCCTTCTCGGCCATGCAAATGGCTTGGACACAAGGGAATTAAGGGAATTGTACAATGACTCATCAATGCTTGTAGAGAGAAAATCTTAGATTGCACTCATTTCTCTCTCTCATTCTCTCATTTCTCTCATTCTCTCTCCCCCTATCGTGCCATGCTGCCCTTCACCTCACCGTGGACCACTATCCACAACCCTTTCTAAGCCATGCCCTTACCATCTCACCATGAGTTGTTACCTCACACCTGTGCAGTCCTCACGCTCACCATCACCACCTCATTGAACCACCACTGTGCCATGCCGTTCTCATGCCTTGTCGTAACCTCACCACCGTGAGCCACCATCCCCTTGCTATGCTAAACCATTGCCGTCATGAGCTGTGCCTCACACCGCTGTCCCCACCATCCAACTCCATAAGCCTTTCACCACCACTGCTATTGCTCGCCGTCAAAGTCTAGATTCGAACCATGAGTAGCTTCCTAACCCTTGCTTAGGGTGGAAGTTACGCTTATGATCAAAGTTAAATTAAGGCTAGTGATAGTTAGATTAGGTGATAAGCGGATTAGGATGATAACTTATCATTGATATGTGATAAGCCATGTGATAGGTTATTATTGGTAGGTGACAAGCCATTTGATAGGTTATCATTGATAGGTGATAAGTACTTGTGATAGGTTATCATTGATAAGTGATAAATACTTGTGATAGGTTACCATTGATAGGTGATAAGTACTTGCAATAGGTTATCAGAAATAGTGATATGTGGACGTGATAACCTATCGTGAAGTTGACGTAATAACTTATCATGAATAGCGATAAGTATTAGTGATAGCCTATCGTGAACGGTGGATAGTGCTTGTAGCTTATCAAAAGTGTGATAAATGTTTATTATATTTTGATTTTTAATGTGATTAGTGCTTATTATTTTCTAATTTTAAATGTGATAAGTACTTATTAGTTTGTAATTTTTAAAGTGATAAGTACTTATTATTTTCCAATTTTATATGTGATAAGTACTTATGAAATCATAATTTTTAAAGGGATAAGTACTTTTGAAATTCTATTTTCATAAATGATAAGTATTTGTGAAATATATTTTGAATTATGATGTGCTAAGTTGATAAAATTAACTCATGGTGTGATATTATATGTTATGAGGTTATTGCATGATTATTTTGGTGGATGAATAATCATTAGGTGATCACATGAGATTATTTCATAGCATTTTTGTTTGGGAATATTTTGGTATATAATGTGTGAGCACTAAACACTCTTGCATTGGTTAATGAAAAAGATAAGAATTGGCTTGACTAGTTAATGTGCTTGTATGATCATATAAAGGTTCCGTACTAGTATGATTACAAGGGACAATGCCCAATGGACTTTGGATGCCCCCGTCAACGGGATGCCATTTGCGATTGGATTTCGGAATGAAACTCCTTAAGTGGAATGCCATATTCGAGTGAAGTCGAGATGATGCTGTACCCGATAGGGTGGAACGATGCCTAATCACACCGAAAGACCACCGACGCGAGTGTTGGTTGTGGCCGAAATTGGTCATTATTGTCACACCCCGAACCCCGAGCGCATGCCCATCCCTTTCTAGTCGATAACAGTTTGCGACTTCCCAGGATGAGTTGCCGGCCCATTCATTTTTAAGCACATGAGGAAGCAAAAATAAATCCCCTGACAGTAATCATCTCGGGATAGAAAAGCAGGACATTAATTCCCAAAATCACACTTTTATAAACAATGAGATTCAAGTACAAAACGAGTCTAGTCGAAAGCCTACAAAAAGGTCGACTCTCAAAAGAGGCTGTCCTATGACATATTAATAGGACACATCTGCCGATCCTCCATACTTCTCCTCCTCAGACTTCAGGGCCTTGATCCTCCACAACCATCTTCTAAGGACCTGAAAATGGTTATTCAATAACCAATGAGACAATGTCTCAGCAAGTCCATGCTCTAAACCCCGATTGGGAGGGTAATACGCTCAGAAGTGTCCTAACCACGCAATTATACAATTAGCATAGAGGACTTACCTCGCCTAAGTTCCACCCTGCAGGTCAGCACAATTTATACAAATTATGCATAAAATCGATGCACATGACAATTGAAACGCATTACTCAACTCAATAAATCACAGGGGTCCAGATTATAGGACCAAATCGTTATGACATGTCCCATACCATGTCACACAATTTTGTCCCATAATCCGGCGCATCTATTCCACTCAACATGGGTTCCAATTGATAATTTCATCCACTCTAGGGTACGGCCTACTAGAAGTTCGGCGGTCTGCTAGCGTAGCCAGGCATCATCTCACCTCATCGAGCACAGTTACGTCTCTCTCAAAGACGACTTTCCCAAAGCAGTATAGGTTTAGCCTCTACTGCGATCCAAATCACAATAAATGGGTATCCTATATAGGGTAATATCCATCCGACATAATTCGGGGATGGGTTCTCCTAACCAACAAACAATCACTTAATCTTGGCTTAGGACACTGTGCACTGCACTCAAATGCCTTCATTAAAATAGTGATCCTGGCCTATTTTCTTCGTATTACAAACATCCTGTGAAAATAGTCGTGTGTGGATACATGGTCAAATTGGACCCAAAAATTTCATAACCTTCTTTAACAATCCCACTAGTTTATATAGTATATAGAACCATTTTTGGTGTTTAAAACCCGACACCCAGGATTTTCTGAATGAATATCAAAATTCACAAATTTTGGAATAATTGACCCAATTTCCAATCAGCACTTAATTTTCACAATTTAACACTCAATTGCAAAAATTAAAAATATCATTGCAATCATAACAAAATTCCGATCATCGGCTATCCCAGTCTAATTTCCGGAACATATTTAATAATTAAATAATTACTAAAATTAATTAAATAAATACATTAAATACTCAAAATGCTAACTTAGGCTAAATAATTCTAATCTAACCACCTATTGAGCTAAATAAATTATTCTAAACATCCTAGCTATATAACAACACACTAACCTAATTAACTTATAGTTTCTAACCACCTAATTAAATAATCTAACTATCCTAATTTAACTCACTAAACTAATAATAAACTAATTACACTTAAATAAATCTAAACACCCCTTAAACATTATTAGCCCACTAAAAAGAGTTTAGTGCATAAACTCACTGGTGTAAAACGAAGATCAGTTCACCATGACGGCGACCGAAATCCAAATTTTCGGCAGCGTCGACGGACACTCGGGTTGGGCCCAAAAGCCTTGCAAGCCCACAGCAAATGCTGGGCTTGGTCTTGGGCTTTGGCTTGGCTGCGGTCTAGGCCTACTTCACGAGCTTCAAATGGGCTGCTGAAACATGAAGATCGTTGCGGGTTGGACTGATCGTGGGCTGCACCTTGGGCTGAAATGCGAGCTCGAAGATTTCATTGGGCTGGATTGCTGCAATTTTTGTGGGCCTTCAAATGGCTCTACTGTTGCGTCGAACAACAAAAGAAATTACTTCAGGCTTCCGGGATTTTGGGCCAAAGATACGCGGATGAAGGGAAAATGCGGCTTGGACAGCAGCTAGCTTGAGGCTTCATTGGAGAGAGGAACAGTGGCTTGCTCGATGGAAGAATTGGTGAAGGAGCTGGGGACAAAGGGAGAAAGAGATCTTCGTGGCAGCTGGAGCTTCGTTGGACGCTGCTAGGTCAACAAAAGAGCTTCATGGGATGTGGGCTGAGCGGAGAGAGAGAGACGCGCGTGAAGATGGAGGGTGATGGTGGAGATGGCCGAATGAAATGAAGACTCGGTAGCTTGCAGGTGTGAAGATGGGATCAACAAACCGCCTTTGCTGGATGCTGGTGTTGACTCCTTCGGTGGGGTTGTTCGGTGCGAGAGATAGGCAGGTGTTGGTGGTTTTTCATAGAGAAAGGAAAGATAAGTGAAGGAAAAATGAAAGTGAAACAAAGCTGAAGGAGCTGTTCGCGTCTTCGAGGAAAGTGAGAAAGAGATTAAGGTGGTGAGATGGGGATGCAGCTGGTAAGGCTTGCCGAAGGTGGGGAGGATAGTAACGGGAAGGGGCCCAAGGTCAAAAATTTCTATCCCTTTAATTAAACACATGTCCCCCTATTTCTTTCTAACATTATAATCCCACATATTAACCAAATTGAAGCCAAAATTGTAGTCCCTTCCAAAATTTCGAATTTCACTTAATTTAGCTTCAATGTCTTCATGAAATTTCTCAATTCAACATCCAATTTCGCTGAAGAAAAACCCCAAACAATTTTCTGCAGATCCCCGACACTCAAAGGCTTGGCTTGGAAGTCCAAATTTCTATCGACTTAGCCCATCTGAATTTCTACTAATTTTCCGCGATGTCCGAATCAATTTTCAGTAAAAACCGCAGAATCTTTGAAAAATTTTCGGAGGATGAGTCGACGGTCCTAAAATAGATCGTGACATAACAGAACTTTCGATTTCTGAAATCGGGTTTAAGTTCGCGGTTAATGTCAATCTGATGCGACTTTAGCGTGACTTGACCTACCGGGTAGTTTTAGGAATTTTTAGTGCAATTGACCCGTGATCGATTTATCTCGAGTCATAATGTACATCTCGGACACATTGACGACTCTCGGTTGTCATGAAAATCTCGAGGTTTCAATTACAGACACGGGTACCCAAAATGACACAAAATCAATTTAGTGCCAATCGATGAGAATTTTGCAATCAGTGGACTCACCCACACTTTGATCAAATATCTTAGTCGAATCAACCTATCTCTGATCTCTTATCGATTTTGACAATGTCGTAATGAACCTTGCAGATCGACACGATCGAGCAGTCAATTCCTGGTCGAATTCTCAAGTCTATTGAATTTAGATTTCTTAATTGCTTCCCCAGAGAGTCTAGTTATCTCGTGAGTGATCAGCTCAGAGAATAGCACTATCAGAGTGTCAACGAAAGGCCCGATTTATCTAATCGAAAAAAAATTCTGAAAATTCAGGTTGTCACAACTTTTCCCCTCTTATAAAAATTTTGTCCACAAAATTTTAACCTAACAAATCTTTAAACAAAAAGGTGGGAGTACAGTCGTCTCATCGACTCCTCAATTTCCCATGTTACTCCTTCAATGCCGTGGTGTTGCCAGACCACTTTGACCAACGGAATGGTCTTGGTGCACAGGACCTGCTCCTTACGATTCACAATCTGAACTGAGCTTTCCACGTACTACACTCTATCATTCACATCCAATTCCTCAAAATTAAGTACGTGGGTCAAATCAAGCTCATACTTCCTCAACATCGACACATGAAAGACGTCATGCACTTGCGCTAGTCTCAGCGGCAACGCAAGACAATACACTAGAATCTCGATTCTTTCAAGAATCTCAAATGGACCTACATACCTCGGACTCAGTTTTCCTTTCTTGCTAAAGCACGAATTACCCCTCATTGGTGACACCTTCAGAAAAACGTGATCACCAACTTGGAATTCCAATGGTCTCCGACGTTTATTTGCATAGCTTTTCTGGCGGCTCTGCGCGGTCTTTAATTTGTCCCTGATAACGGCAACTGCATCCATTGACTGCTGAACCAACTCTTGGCATGTGATTTTCCGTTCCTCGACTTCATCCTAACATACTGGCGTTTTACATGCTCTACCATACAACGCTTCAAAAGGATCCATATAAATGCTTTGTTGATAACTGTTGTTGTAGGCAAACTCTACAAGATGAAGTTGTTCTTCCCAACTTCATTTAAAATCCAGTACACAAGCTCGCAGCATATCTTCAAGAGTCTGAATTGTCCTCTCAGACTGGCCATCCGTCTAAGGATGATATGCCGTACTGTACTGCAATTTTGTACCTAGAGCACTCTGTAAACTTTTCCAAAAGGCAGCTGTAAACCTCGGGTTTCAATCTGATGTAATTGTCACCAGCACTCCATGCAAATGAACTATCTGACACACATACAATTATGTATGCCTGTCCAAATCAAGGTCCTTTCGTACTGCAATGAAGTGAGCCGACTTGGTCAATATGTCGACCACTACCCAAATGGAGTCATTACCTCTTTGACTCCTTGGTAAACCTGTCACCAAGTCCATCGTGATGTGTTCCCATTTCCATTTTGGAATTTCAAGAGGTTATAGAAATCCTCCCGGCTTACAGTGTTGTGCTTTCACTTGCTGACATGCTAGACACTTGGCAACATACTTGGCAATATCTACCTTCATACTAGACCACCAATAGTGTTGACGCGAGTTCTGATATATCTTTGTAGTGTCAGGATGAATGCTATAACTGCTACAATGAGCTTCTGATAAGATATCCTCTCTAAGCTCCACATCGTCAGGTACAACTAATCGTTCTCAGAACCTCAGTGTTCCGTCCTCAGAAGTCTGAAAGTCAGCTTTTCTTTTGTCGGTATCCTCTTGCAGGATCTTCTGAACATCCGGGTCTGTCAGCTGAAGTGTCTTAATCCTTATTTGCACTTCCGGCTCAATTCTGAGGGTGGCTATAAGATTTGAAAGGTGGCCTACCTCAAACTTGAAAACTGAATCTTGAGCTCCCTCGATTAAGTTCCACTCCTTAATCAGTATATGAGCAATTGAAGACTTCCTACTCAGTGCATCTACGACCTTGTTCACTTTTCCTGGGTGATACAAAATATCACAATCATAGTCTTTCAGGAGTTCCATCCAGCGATGTTGTCTCATATTCAACTCATTCTAAGAGAATAAGTACTTGAGACTTTGATGGTCTGTGAAGATCTGGAATCTTTCTCAACACAAGTAATATCTCCAAATCTTCAGAGCGAAAATAATTGCTGCAAGTTCTAAGTCATGCGTCGGGTAAATCAGCTCATGAAGTCTCAATTGACAGGACGCGTATGCAACAACTCTGCCATGCTACATCAATACGCAACCCAGTCCTCTAAGTGACGCATCACCGTAGATCTTGTATCCTCCAGGACTAGAAGGTATGGTTAGCATAGGTGTGGTAATAAGCTTCTGCTTAAGTTCTTGGAAACTACACTCATACTTATCTGTCCACACGAACTTCTCTTCTTTCTTCAAGAGTCGAGTCAGCAACGACGCTAATGCTGAAAATCCTTCTACGAACATTATGTAATACCCTACTAAACCCAGAAAGCTTCTAATCTCTATCACTGTTGTCGGTCTTGGCCAATTGATCACTGCTTCAATCTTAGATGGATCCATAGAGATTCCTTCTCCTGAAATCACATGACCTAGGAAAGCAACACGAGTCAACCAAAACTCGCACTTGTTGAACTTGACGTACAGCTCATGAGTCCTTAGAGTCTACAGTACCAATCTCAAATGCCCTTCATGCTCTTCTGGACTTCTCAAGTATACCAGAATATCATTGATGAACACGATCACAAACTAATCTAGATATTCCTTGAATACTCGGTTCATCAAATCCATGAAAGCAGCTGGAGTATTCGTCAACCCGAACGGCATCACTATGAACTCATAAAGACCATATCGAGTACGAAATGCTGACTTTGGAATGTCTTCTTTTCTGATTCTCAACTGATGATATCCCATCCTCAGGTCGATCTTCAAAAATATCGACACTCCTTATAGCTTATCAAAGAAGTCATCGATTCTCGGCAGTGGATACTTGTTCTTGATCGTCACCTAATTGAGTTGACGATAATCGATGCACAGGCGCAACGAACTATCTTTATTCTTTACAAATAGAACTGGTGCTCCCCAAGGTGATGCACTGGGACGTATGAATCCCTTATCCAATAATTCTTGCATCAGCATCTTCAGTTCTTTCAGCTTCGATAAAGCCATCCAATAAGGAGCCTTAGAAATTGGCTCTGTCCCGGGGGCTAACTCAATCACGAACTCTATTTCTCTTTTTGGTGGCAGTCCTCGCAATTCTTTCGGGAATTCATCTGGAAACTCTTGTTCAGCTGCAATGTCTTCTATCTTCAGTTCCTCAACTCTCGTATCCACGACAGTTGCTAGGTAACCTTGGCAACCCCCGTATAACAACCGGGTTGCCTCTAACGACGAGATCAAGGTAAACTCAAAGCTCTCACCCTTTAATGGGTTAAACTGAATCGCCTTGCGATAACAATCTAGCTTAGCTCGTTACTTGGTGAGCCAGTCTATGCCAATTATTAGGTCAAAATCATACATGGCTAGGACTATCAAGTCTATCTTCCCCTCTCGCTCACCGATCGCTAACGTGCAACCAAGACAACCCACTATAGCTAACACTTAATCCTTTAATGGTGTCGATATACTAATCACTAACTCCAACAATTCAGGAATTTATCCTAGCAACTTAACATACTGCTCAACTAACAGCATGGTTGTTCAGTGAAACAATACCTGTAATCACATTAGGCGTATCCTCCACCTATCCTCTTGTGATCGCATAAGTCCTTCCCTGAGCTAGAGGTCTGAGTAGTCCACCTTGCTGTCCAATCGGTGGCGAAAGTCCTCGGTTCTGACCCATCTGCTGCGGTGACGGCAATTGCGGTCCCATCTGTCTCCCGGAATAGTTCCTGGCCATATGACCCTGCTAGCCACACACTAAACAAGCACCCGTCATAGCAGGACACGGGCTGATCCATGTCGTCTCCCGCAGGCACGACACATTTCATTCTAGCTCGACGATGACTTTCCTATCCCACCCTTCCTGTTAGGTGGAACATAATATCTTCCTCCAGCCATAGGTCTTTTCCAAACCTATTACCGTCTCGATTTGATCCAAATTGCGACCCAGATGCGGCAGCTCATTCATTCTAGTCTCTTTCAATCAACTCAGCCCGTTCATACAGTTCATTATAATCCTTCAAATTGAATGGCACTAGCGGGCTTTTCACTTCCTGTCTAAGCCCATCCCTAAATCGTCTAGCTCAGTTCACCGAATTCTCGACCAGTTCAGGATCATACTATGATAGTTTAGTGAACTTCGCCTCATACTGGTCTACAGTCATCGAACCTTGGCGAAGGCGTTGGAATTCCGCCATCTTCAGTTCTCTGGCGCTGTCAGAGAAGTACTTGCTGTTAAAAACTTCAACGAAGGCATTCCACTCCAGAACCACACCTTCAGGAAACACTGTTCCTCTGGTGGCTCTCCACCATGTGCCTACAATCCCCTTCGGTTGGTAGACTATAAGGACAACCTTCTCTGCCTCGGTGCACATCAACAGTGCAAAGGCATCTTCCAATTCCTAGATCTAGAGGGCTGCAGCCTCGGGATCTCCTGACACCAGTGAACCTCGGCGGGTTCAACTTCAGAAACTGTTCTACCAGTTTGTGCATTGGCCTAACAGTGGCCTCGTTCTTAGGTGGAACCTCCGCAGGTACGGCAGCAAGTGTGGCGGCGGGTGCGGCAAAGGCTGCGACAGCAACAGCGGCATTGGTGGCAATATTAGCGGCTATGGTAGCGACAGCTGTAGTGGTGGCTAAAGCAGTGATGGCGGCAGCTTGATTTTGAGCTTGTTGCTCCATTCGGTTACCTATCATCTCAAGCACATGCATGATCCCGTCCACTCTCGGATCACTATGGGCTGCTACACCAGCACCAACTGGAGGTGGTGCTGCTCCACTCGCGCTGGCCTCAGCCTGCGCTCTACCTCGGCCGCCTCGGGCACTGACTCTTGTCGGTGTCCTCACCCGCATCACTGAGGATAAGGTCCTTTGCCTAGGAGTTCTCAGCTCCTGGTCACTCATCTTACAGGTTCTTATAGACACCTGTTTTCGAATTTCAATTCCACATTAGAATTTGAGTGACCACCAAACAAGCTACCAAACAGCTATCAGTCACATGCCTCAGCATAAAATAGAGGTCATTCCTACTAACTATCCTAAGAACCTATCGCACCTTATTACTCCAAACACAAACTTCGCTTCGATACCACTAAACGAGGATGTCACGCCCCGAACCCCGAGCGCGTGCCCATCCCTTTCTGGTCGATAACAGTTTGCGACTTCCCAGGACGAGTCGCCGACCCATTCCTTTTTAAGCACATGTGGAAGTGAAAATAAATCCCCTGACAGTAATCATCTCGGGATAGAAAACAGGACATTAATTCCCAAAATCACACTTTTATAAACAACGAGATTCAAGTACAAAACGAGTCTAGTCGAAAGCCTACAAAAAGGTCGACTCTCAAAAGAGGCTGTCCTATGACATCTTAATAGGACACATCCGCCGATTCTCTATACTCCTCCTCCTCGGACATCGGGGCCTTGATCCTCCACGACCACCTTCTAAGGACCTGAAAATGGTTATTCAATAACCAGTGAGACAATGTCTCGATAAGTCCACACTCTAAACCCCGATTGGGAGGGCAATAAGCTCAGAAGTTTCCTAACCACACAATCATACAATTAGCATAGAGGACTTACCTCGCCTCAGTTCCACCCTGCAGGTCAGCACAGTTTATACAAATTATGTGTAAAATTGATGCACACAACAATTGAAACGCATTACTCAACTCAATAAATCACAGGGGTCCAGATTATAGGACCAAATCGTTATGACACGTCCCATACCATGTCACACAATTTTGTCTCATAATCCGGCGCATCTATTTCACTCAACATGCGTTCCAATTGATAATTTCGTCCACTCTAGGGTACGGCCTACTAGAAGTTCGGCGGTCTACTAGCGTAGCCAAGCATCATCTCACCTCATCGAGCACGGTTACGTCTCTCTCAAAGACGACTTTCCCGAAGCAGTATAGGTCCAGCCTCTACTGCGACCCAAATCCCAATAAATGGGTATCCCATATAGGGTAACGTCTATCCGACATAATTCGGGAATGGGTTCTCCTAACCAACACACGATCACTTAATCTCGACTCAGGACACTGTGCATTGCACTCAAATGCCTCCATTAAAATAGTGATCCTGGCCTATTTTCTTCGTATTACAAACACCCGATGAAAATAGTCGTGTGTGGGTACACAGTCAGATTGAACCCGGAAAATTCATAACATTCTTTTACAATCCCACTAGTTTATATAGTATATAGAACCATTTTTGGTGTTTAAAACCCGACACCCGGGATTTTCTGAATGAATATCAAAATTCACAAATTTTGGAATAATTGACCCAATGTCCAATCAGCACTTAATTTTCACAATTTAACACTCGATTGCAGAAATTAAAAACATCATTACAATCAGCACAAAATTTCGATCACCGGTTATCCCAGTCTAATTTCCGGAAGATATTTAATAATTAAGTAATTACTAAAATTAATTAAATAAATACATTAAATACTCAAAATGCTAACTTAGGCTAAACAATTCTAATCTAACCACCTATTGAGCTACATAAATTATTCTAAACATCCTAGCTATATAACAACACACTAACCTAATTAACTTATAGTTTGTAACCACCTAATTAAATAATCTAACTATCCTAATTGAACTCACTAAACTAATAATAAGCTAATTACACTTAAATAAATCTAAACACCCCTTAAACGTTATTAGCCCACTAAAAAGAGTTTAATGCATAAACTCACCAGTGTAAAACGAAGATTGGTTCACCGCGACCGCGGCCGAAATCCGAATTTTCGGCAGCGTCGACGAACACTCAGGCCGACCCCAAAAGCCTTACAAGCCCACAGCAAATCTAGGCTTGGTCTCGGGCTTTGGCTTGGCTACGAGCTCGACCTGCTTCGCGGGCTTCAAATGGGCTGCTGAAACATAAAGATGGTTGCGGGCTAGACTGATCGTGGGCTGCGCCTTGGGCTGAAATGTGGGCTTGAAGATTTCATTGGGCTTGACTGCTGCAATTTTCATGGGCCTTCAAATGGCTCAACTGTTGGGCCGAACAACAAAAGAAATTGCTGCAGGCTTCTGGGATTTTGGGCCGAAGATACGCGGATGAAAGGAACGTGTGGCTTGGACGAAAGCTAGCTTGAGGCTTCGTTGGAGAGAGGAACGGTGGCTTGCTCGGTGGAAGAATCGGTGAAGGAGCTAGGGACGAAGGGAGAGAGAGATCTCCGTGGCAGCTGGAGCTTTGTTGGACGCTGCTGGGTCAATAAAAGGGCTTCGTGGGATGTGGGTTGAGCGGAGAGAGAGAGATCTCCGTGGCAGTTGGAGCTTCGTTGGACGCTGCTGGGTCAACAAAAAGGGCTTCGTCGGATATGGGCTGAGCGAAGAGAGAGAGAGACGCGCGTGAAAATGGAGGGTGATGGTGGAGATGGCCGAATGAAATGAAGACTTGGCAGCTTGCAGGCGTGAAGATGGGGTCAACAAACCACCTTTGCTGGATGTTGGTGTTGACTCCTTGAGTGGGGTTGTTCGGTGCGAGAGATAGGCAGGTGTTGGTGGTTTTGCAGAGGGAAAGGAAAGATAAGTGAAGGAAAAATGAAAGTGAAACAAAGCTGAAGGAGCTATTCGCGTCTTCGAGGAAAGTGAGAGAGAGATTAAGGCGGTGAGATAGGGATGCAGCTGGCAAGGCTTGCCAAAGGTGGGGGAGGATAGCGACGGGAGGGGGGCCCAAGGTCAGAAATTTCTATCCCTTTAATTAAACACATGTCCCCCTATTTCTTTCTAACATTATAATCCCACATATTAACCAAATTGAAGCCAAAATTGTAGTCCTTTCCAAAATTTCGAATTTCAATTAATTTAGCTTCAATGTCTTCATGAAATTTCCCAATTCAACGTCCAATTTCGCTGAAGAAAAATCCCGAACAATTTTCTGCAAGTCCCCGACACTCAAAGGCTCGGCTTGGAAGTCCAAATTTCCATTGACTTAGCCCATCTGAATTTCCGCTAATTTTCCGCGACATCTGAATCAATTTTCCATAAAAACCTCGGAATCTCTGAAAAATTTTCGGAGGATGAGTCGATGGTTCTAAAATAGATCATGACATGACAGAACTTTCAATTTCTGAAATCGGGTTTAAATTCGCGGTTAATTTCAATATGACGCAACTTTAGCATGACTTGACCAATCGGGTAGTTTTTAGAAATTTTTGGTGCAATTGACCCGTGATCGATTTATCTCGAGTCACAATGTACATCGCCGACACATTGGCGACCCTCGGTTGTCGTGAAAATCTCGAGGTTTCAATTATAGACAGGGTACCCAAAACAACAGAAAATCAATTTAGTGCCGATCGATGAGAATTTTGCAATCAATTGGTATCACCCACACTTTGATCACATATCTCTGTCGAATCGACTTATCTCTGATCTCTGATCATTTTTGACAATGTCGTAATAAACCTTGTAGATCGACACGGTCGAGCAGTCGATTCCTAGTCGAATTCTCAAGTCTATTGCATTTAGATTCCTTAATTGCTTCCCCAAATAGTCCGATTATCTCGTGAGTGATCAGCTCAAAGAATAACACTATCGCCGTGTCAACGAAAGGCCCAATTTATTTAATCGAAAACAAATTCTGAAAATTCATAATGTCACAATTATAATTTGGAATTATGGTCTCGAGAATAGCAAGGTAGTACGAGATATCATGCGATTCTCGAGATACCACGTCTGCAAAGTGCATAAGTGTTAAATACATATTATGAGAGTGATGTTATGACTTGCATATGTATGGCATGGATATATATATGAATCGCATGAGACATATGCGTGAGTTAATTATCCTATTAAGGACTTATGTTACATGTGCATGCTTGATCGACCCTATCTATGATTTGAGAGGTACGCGGATTATGCATGTTTAGGGCATCTCCGAGGCAAGATACCTTCCTACGCGAGGTTTAGGGAGTTTACTTTATGAATATATCTCATTCGTTGTTGTTTAAACTTTTTAGGCAATAATCAAGACTAGCCCGTTCTGCCATGTGCATTTGGAGGTACCCGTAGATCAAGATACCCAAGTGATTCCCTTCTCGATAAAGGAGCTAGGCTAACCTCAACCCCCTTTTGAGGGACCGGAAGGAATTCGCGTTGTGGATGTATATATATGAAGCTTTTGAAGTGTTCAACTATTGTGTAAATGCCAATATATAAAAGTGGTTGTCATTGTGTTCTATGCTATCTCTATTGATATGAATGATTGGGTGGTGTAATTGAAAGATAAAATGAATGGATCGACGATACCTCTTAGGACGTTGCAATTAAATGATTGAAGAGAATGAGGGTTGTCGCACATCCAAGGGTCAGGGCATGACATAGGAAGTGCTTTGGGTATGGATATTTTTAATATGCAATAAAGACTATTATTGATGGGTATCTCCATAATTTTCAATTAATGTTGGTGCATTTGGGTGAAACCATTATTAAAATACAAAATAATTAATAAACAAGATTAGGATTTGACATGTCCCACCCAAAATCACACAAGGATGAGGGAGTGACAGACTGCCTTTTCTCCAAAGCATACAACCTAAACTATACCTAAAATATCCATCTCCAAAAAGTTCTACCAATAATACTCCCATTCCAACGACCACTAATTCAAGGGCCTGAAAAACATGATAAAAAAGAAGAGGAGAGTGGGTTTGTTCACGAGAAGTAAAAAAGGGGAAGAGAGAGAAATTTTGGTGCACTCATAGTTTGCAATACCGATAAGTGATCGAAACCTCTAACCATCTATTCAAATGAATTGTCGAAATTAAGGCTTGAAATTCGGATTTAGGTCAATTATGACTTGCTGCATTTGATTGGGGAGTTTTTGAGAAATGTACATATATTGAAATGATATTTTAGGATGTTGTTAAGTTATAGCATTTTACGAATCTCAATTTGAGTTTATGGTTTAACCAAAATGAATTTTTTAAGTTTGTCGTGCATGTTGGACAGATTGCGAATAGTAAACTGTTAGACTGATTTTCAGCCCTTTTTGGCGAGGTTTTGGGGCAGCCAAGTTGAAGTTCTTGTAACATATCAAAAGGGCTTTCTATGGACTGTATGCTTGCTTGAAACAGAGTTCTATGGAGGAAGTTATTGCATGAATAAATTTAGTGCATGAGCTGCACATGGCTAACAATAGTAGGTTTCCGCTATGGGTGAGTTTTTCGTTAGCACATAGGTGTCATTTTATCAATGAATAGGGATAGTGTATTTGAGTTATAAATTAGAATATTACTTTACTCAGTTTTTTATATCATTTTTCAATTAATTGTTAGGAATTCAAGTGTGCTAACTGGAGTAACCACTGTAGGTTGGTTTTCGGTTTTCCCAAATGAGTGATACTATTTCTTCTTTGATTTTGCAAACTCATATTTTCAAAATGAAATGGATTAGTTATGTTATGAGTTAAGGACAAGCATATTTTGTACATAAATTGGATCGAGCATTTACTACCATTTGTGTATTAGATATGGAAATGTTATCTTTGAATTATAGTCTAAATTGATTTCCTGCAAATGGGTTTGCAAAACCTTTTGGGAAAGACTCACAAGAAGTTCTTGATTTTAAATATGGTTTATGAAATGTTATTTATTGATTTGTGAATTGGTTTACAAAATTAAGTTTAAAATAGTTTTGGAAATGTATTGTGATATATAAAATGTAATTTAATAGTGTAATATCAATGGACTTGACCATTGATATTTGAACTGTGATAGTGAAAAGTTGTAATTTGGTTATTAAACCTAAGTTATGAGATGGTATTTGATTTTGGTTGTGGATTTATGGAGATTAAGGTTAATAGGTTATGTTCAATGTCTCTGTGAACCTATTGAGGAGTGTGTAGGTATGTGCATACTAATTTAGGATATCTTTGTTGATGTTGTCTTAAATTCCACGAATATTATTTCCTTTTTTCGGGCTTATCTATGTGGGATTTCATGGGAAATAGTCCTAATTTAATGTAACCGGGATATTTTGTGGTATTCCTACTATTTGAAGGATAATCACTAAAGATTTATCAGTTAGTTTCCTAAATTGATAAAATCTTTAGAGTGGGATTCCTTTCCTATTGGGATTAGGGAAGTGGGGATCTAAGGATCTATTTATTCAGCATTGTACATTGTATAAAAAAATACTCTCAAATAAGAAATTGTCTCTTCCATCCAACCCCTGTAAGTGTAAGTGGCTTTTTTCGCTAAACCACGTAAATCTGTTAAGTTCTTGATTATTCTTGTTTTTCTTTTCTATTTCATCTAGTTGGGGTACTCTTGTAACATCCTCAATTTTGACCATTCTTTTGGTCCTGACTAGTAGGCTAAGGATTGGTAAATCAATGGCGGGACTAGACCATGAGCCAACTCAAGAGTCGGTCCTTAGTCAGTTAGCTCGTTTGGCAATTGGCCACTGTAAGATTGGTCCTAAAATGTTTGACCATGTAAAGGTTATTTGACCATAAAAATCAGTCGTTGGGATGATCATGTACCATCGTGGATCAATGGACGATCATGGCTCAATTCTGCCTGACCAATTCATAAGTCGCGGGTGATTCCACCCGGTTATGAATGATCATAAATCAATCTAGTGTGACCATGAATTAAGACGGATTAATCAATCCAACACGACTATATGACAATTGATAATCAACCATGGATTCGAATAAACTCATTGTGATTCAAATTCGAATTGTCATAACTTGTGGCACGGGACCTTAAACTGGTCACAAGACTGGCTATGAGACCGGTTGACTGGCCCAAGGACCAACCAGAGGGACTGGCCCACGGATTGGCTCATAGATCGACTAAAGGACCACCTTACTAGTCTAAGGCCCGGCCATTGAGCCCAAGACCAAGGCCACCAACCTAGCCAGGGAGGCGAATTTTGCCTACAACAACTATGCTAAGGGTGGTTTTGCCACGAAACTTAGGTATGTTGGAATGGTCATCAGGGGATGTACACAAAAAGCCCTTGCCCGATTCTGGTTGCACTTCCAATGGCCTATTTCCCATTGTTGCCATATTGCTTGTAAATAGACAAAAGATAAGTTTCTAGAATACCATAGCTTCTTCATGAAGGAGGATTGTAACATCCTCGAATTCCAAGCCATGAGAATAAGGTTTGAGGGTCGATCATAGGAATCAATGACATAAACCTTGGATAGACCAAGACATGGCATGTTTGGCCATGGACCTAGTCTACCCAATCGAGACTCGGTTAAGGCAAATAACCAAGACCAACCACGAGGTTTATTTTAAGACATCCAATAGACCAATTCTAATTGGAAATTGTCATGGACAAGTTTAAGAAGGCTACCAACTTAGTCGCACTCATTTGATTAAAGTTTAGTAAATTTTGGTATGAACCTCGGTTTTCATGGAACCGTCGATCGTGTACAAATATTAACAACCTATCTAGTTAGGCGATACCCTATGTTAGTCTCATGATTGCCTTGAATGAGATTTTGACACAAATCAATTAATGCAGGGATGGATCATTAGACAAGTGTCAAGAGATAATTGGAGTTCTAGAATCTTCCATAGCCTTTTGACCTAATCCATCCTTATCTATTTAAGTGCCACATGCCCGAGAGAATGAGAAAATTTGTTTTTTAAGTAGCTCGGCAAAAATATCTAGGCCTCATTTAATGATTTTGGACTTTAGTTCATTAATGGCATGACCTACTTAGGTGTCTCCTAGAAGAGATCATAATGACCCTAAAACATAGCCTTGGTGAACAAAGCAAAAGCCAACCAATTAGAAAGAGACATTAGGCATCAAAGGGGCTTATGGATCCCCTAAGGCCATAGGCACACCATAAGCCTAAAGTGAGCCTTAGAGGGTAAGTAAATAGATGGACCAATCACAATCAAACATGAACAAGCATATGCGCCAACTAAGGAGACTAGATAGGTCAACTCGTTCCTTAGGCTCAATCATGAGATTGGCACCAATAATTGAAGAGGAGGAAGCCTATAAATAGAAGAAGGCATCTTCACATTTTGAGGCTTAGCCATTCTCTCCTATCCTTTCCCTCCCTCTCCTCTCTTTCATGCCATTATCCTCCAAGCCGCCCTAGAAACCAATTGACCACCAAAGAAGCATCTTGAAGCTAGGTCCAAAAATTAGTAAGTAGACTTTCCTAACTCTTCAATAGGACGATGTGCTACACATATCGATTTTAGGATCATGTCATCTTTTACTTGTGTTGGCTTTATATTGTTATGCTTGTTGTGTTTCTATTCATTTGTTGTTGCATCAAGTAAATTCATGGTCTCGCATGGATGTCGAGCACACCTTTGGGCCTTTCATTCGACTAAAAGTTTAAATATCAAATGAATTGGTTGATGCTTGAAATGCATGAACATATGATAAACTTATATGCCAATGCTGGGGGATGTCAAGTCGTTGCCTGGGATAAAGCTCCAGATGCCGTCCCGATAGTGAGATCGTGGATGATGCCAGCCCAGGTGAGGCCAATGCGGTCACCCTAGATGTCGTTTTGATAATGAGATCGGGACGATACCAGGTGCCAAAGGGGGACCGATGCTCGGTTGTTGCCGGAAGAGTCGATTAATTTTGACTAATATGATACTGAAAAAGAGAAATGAAAGTTCATGTGTGATGCTTGAATTGATGCTTGCAAAAGCTAGGTTTGTTTTGATATGTGCTATTGAGTCTTAGAATCGATTTGAGCATATGTTGCATCGGGTCACTTAGTGCTTGGACAAGTCTTATGTGATGCACGCATTTCTCTTAGTGACCGAAATTATTGTAAGTCATGGATTTTTGGGAAGGCTTGTTCTTATGCACTAACTCATTGTTTTAATGTTGGAAAACATATAGATGATTGAGAGCCGTTCATATGCATAAGCAAGGCAAGGCATGAACCTTGCTATTGATTTGCCATCGACAAGTGGGTGGTGATTTTGTATCAGAGGATCAACAGCAAGATGTCCTCCTATAAGAGAATTATGAATTTCTACTTACTAAGTTACCGACTCATTCCTATTATTTTCACCATTTCAAGTGTGTGATGGATGAACCAATCCCACTGCCTGTTCGTCTCGGCCTTCCCATCGATATGCTTTCCACCGTGATGGACATAGTAAACATAGAAGAGGATGTCACCTACCGGAAATACACCATCACCATTTAGTTCCAAGAAAGAGTAGACATTTTGTTTCCCACGTGTATAAGGCCTGGTGCCTCATTTTTTCTGGGGACATCATAGGTCCCATTTGTGGCTTCATCCCTCCAGCGGATCCCATGGGAACATCGTAAGGGAATGAGCCTAGGATGAGGGCCATTTTTGGGAAAAGCTCGGTAGAGGAGCTAGGCTACCCCAGCCTTTTGATTAACTATGTATGAAAATGAAAATAAGTAGCTCAAGACTAGAATGGACATTTAATCAAAACAGTTTTTGATATGTGTATATGTGTATGAATATATGTTGCTTTTAATTGATTGGCTTGTATATGTCTTGCCCGGCTTCCATGTTTGTTTGTACAGGGACTGTTTATGATCTTTTCTACGCATGCTTAATTAAAGATAAAAGACTTTCGGGACGTTCAATGTTACCTAGGGCGTCAATGCTAACCCGCCAAGTCATGCTCTCGTACTAGGGATGGAATGGTGGTGTGACAATGATGACTCATCATTTTGGATAAATCCTTCTAGATTTGATAATGATTAACAAAGATTTGCCTTGAATATTAAGTAAGGGATCCATGCCAAATGTCCCAATAAAAAATGAGACATCTTGGGACAAATTATGGCTATCATTTGGCCTAGATGCCACCTTATCTTCTTAGGGTGCCACCTATTTATGATGACTTATTCTTTAATAATGAATCAAGTACTTATGTGGCCCAATAAAAAGAAGACAAACACGCCTTTAAATGATTACGCTAGGCCATTAGTTCTCCACCTAATAAGACTAGGTGTCCACTCGAAGATTTGATAATGATGGCTTAAGATTTGCCTTGGGGAAGAAGTTGGTGACTCATAAGCTTAAGTGTCAATGAAAGATATGGTCATAATTACTATAAGATTCTCCTTGGAGAACAAGTAGGCCAATTCATGATGATATGGTATAAGTCGTCCAATGGGAGAGAAACAAGTAAGCCTCCAATCATTAATTAGGCCATTAGGTGTGCCACCTTTTGAAATAGGCAAGACACCTTACAATTTAGGCTTGCCACCTCAATGTTATAGCCGTGCCACTCTAAGAAATATGATTGGGCCATTTGGATAAGTAATGATGAGGTTGGTGGCTACAAATATGATAAGCCCCTAATTCATTTCCTACCATTTGAGCCCTTTTGCCATTCACACGCCATTCTTTCCTTTCTTTCCTTTCTCTTGACCTTGCACCACCGCCTCACGTCAAGTCGCTCGCCCTTGCTTTCTTGAGGTTCATCTAGATAAGTAAGATCCCTATTTCTCCTCTAGGGCAATAATCTCCATTGTCGAGTCTAATTAGGTGCTCACCCATTAAGCTGTGGGTAGGATGTTGGATTTTTTGTATGGTTTTGCTCATGATTGTGTTTGAACATGTGCTTGAGTTGTTCAAGCTCGGTATGAAGCTAAGATTCATTCGGATTGAGTTCAACACGAGGCAAGGTCACCGAAGCCCACAAGGCCTTGGATCGACATTAAAGTGTGCCGATTTCAAGTCTCGTTTGATGTGGGGATCGACCAAGGCCGCGAGATTTTGGAATGACATTAAGGCATGTTGGTTCCAAGTCTTGATCGGTAGGGGGATCACCCAAGCCCACTAGATCTTTGTAAGGCATCAAAGCATGCCGACTCTAAATCTCAATCAATGCGGGGTTTTGTACTTGGCAATTGAGCCAAGCCATGAACCAAGGGTTATTCACTACATGAAGTATGTTCACATCGAAGGCCAAGGTCCCTTAAGTTTACAATCTTCACGAAAGCAAGGTGTACCAAAGCCTCAAAGTTTTGGATCGGTATTGAGACATACCATTTCCGAACTTTGTCCGATGCAAGGATCGGCGTTAAGTGATCGATTCAAGTCACAGATCAAGGGTCATTCCCGGCATTTTTATTGTTGTAATACAAGAATTCATGACACACAATTATGAATAAGCATGCTTTCAGGCCATGTATGAGTTGGCTAAGAAGAAAAGATAAGAACTAACTTGTAATGCACTTGTGCGTGCACTTATAGAGGAAAAAGCACCCGTTGTCATATAGCATAGCGACAATGCTTCGTTCATTGAACATGAATCCCTAGTTAAGCTAAGATACCCGAGTCTTGAACCCGAAAGCCTCGGTCAGCTAGCCTCGAGAAGCCTCGATCGAGTTGAGATGCCTTGGCTGAGCTAGGAAGCCCAGCAAGAAGTTGGAAGCCTCGGTCGAGTTGGGAGGGCCTGGTTGAGCTAGGAGAATGGTAAATGAATTTACATGAGTGCCGATTATGCATAAGCATGATATGTTGATGTGTTCATTGTTAAGCCGAAGGTATTTTACATCGACATCATGTATTTAGTGAAGGCATGGCAAATAATTTGTTATTGATCTGTCATCGACACTGTTTACGAGTATTGTACATGCTAAGCTTTGATGATGAGATGCTTTCCTAGTAAAGAAGTAGGAATTCTACTTACTAAGTTCCAAAGACTCACTACCTCATCTTTCAGTCTTATAGGCATGGAAGTCTCACGTCAGTTTTGGGAGCTGCAGTCATGCTAGAGGAGATAGGAATTTCCCTAGTTTATGTGGAAACTTATAGTGAGATGTAAAAAAAAAATGAGGGCCTATAGAGGAAGGGTTTGTAAAAGTATTGTTATAATATAAACTAGTGTGTTCTAAGTGATGTAGTCCCAGTCTTCCAATTGTTGTTTGTCTATGAAGTTGTTTGTTCATGTTTTCACATGTACATGACAATAAGGTAAAAAGAATAGGGACGGCGACGAGCCTGGATCACTACGAAAATAACCCATACCACTCAAGACCTTTGAGATGGAGTTTGGGTCATGGCAGCTCTTCTGCACAACAATCTTGGTGGGCCGAGCCACCAATTTATAATAAGTGGAGACTTAATCAAGAGGGCAATCTTGGTCGCTTTGTCATGGATCGTTATCTATGACTATGGCTAGATACTTGAGCTTGAGTTTAGTCAATGGAATAGACCATCGAAGTGTGTTTTGATGAGATTGATCAATGAACTAGACCATTGATTATTTGTTTTGATATTAGTGATGAAAATGTTTATTTCTACTATCAATATAGTTACGATGGAGCAACATATAACTCATTTTGATCTTGTAAATTTGATATATTTTGAATTTGGTGTAAATGAGTTGTGATTTGGTTTTATAAATATGCATAGTGATTGTTCGATCTACTTAAAAGAAATATATTACTCACTAGGCCATGGTAGCTCATTCTTTTTTCTTATCATGTTCTTCAAGTCCCTAAGTTAGTGGTCGTTAGAACAAGAGTATTATCGGGGAAGACTTTTGGAAGTTGGATATTTTGAATATAATTGAGGTTGTGTCCTTTGGAGAAAAGACGGTCACGTCACTCCCTCATCCCTATAGGATTTGGGGTGTCATATAAAATTTTGGCCATTGGTCAATTGAGAATTTGACGGTTCAATATAGTCAATTGAGGATGTATGTTTTAGAGGAAACGCCATTCCAAGCATCGGAAATTTGATGTGATGTGTGTCATTTCCAATGACTAAATTTGAAGACCTATGATTTAAAGGGAACGCCATTTCAAGCACTGGAAATTCGATATGACATGTGTCATTTCTAATGACTGAATTTCACTAATGGTGAGCTAAAGACTTGATTAAGGTTTTCTTTACAGCCCTCACTCTTCAACTAACCAAAATATAGGGGTGAGCATCGGTCTAGGGTCAACCTTAGACCGACCCTAGACCGGCCCAACCCTGCCAGTCCTGGTCTGATTCCTAAGGAGATTGGGCCGGTCCTTGGTCCTAGAATTCCTGGACCAGCGCTGTGCGGGTTGGTCCTCGGTCCTGGGAGTTCTGAGTCGGTCCAACCCGGACCAACCCTGACTATATATATTTAATATATTACTTATAATTTTTTTATATAGAGAAAACTTTAAAATAAACGGCGTCAATAATACTAAACTGCTCTTTAGTGAAGAGTTTAAGTAATTTTATATTGTTCTTTAATAACTTAGATTTTTAATGTCTTTTACAGTGTTAATAGTCATAATTTACCAATGAGGAAAATGTTTTTGTGAGGAGTCCTCACAGCGTCCAAAAATGCATAAACAGCTCTTTATGGCATCATCATCTAGTATTTTTTCTCTTATGTCTTATTTATCCTCTTAGTCTTCAATTTGCCAAAATCAAAATAAACAACTTCTCTGCTCATCACTTGACACTTGCCTCGCTCGCTTTGGGTCACTCGTGCCACTTGCCGCTCGATGCTCGCTTGGCTTGTTGCTTCCCGCTCGAAATTCAATGCTTATTCTATTCAATACTCACCCTACTTGACCTTCACCGCTTGCCTTTCTTAGCTGTCCTTGTTCATCATCGAACTCATTGGGTCAGTATGGTCCTCAATTGCCCTTTTAAGGAGTACAAAAAATGAAATAAAAAATTATTGGTTGGTCTTGGGTTGACACTGAAACCAAACCGAACTCATTTGGTCAATTTGGTCCTTAATCACTTTTTTAAGGAGTACAAAAAATGAAATAAAACATTATCGATTGGTCCCGGGTTAACCCTAGATGTGACATCCCAGATTTTCGACCCTGTTTTCTACTGAATTAATCAGGCATTTCATTGACGCATCTATATGGTTGTTCTCAAAGCTGATCACTCTCGAGATAACTAGACTATCCAGGGAAGACATTAAGGAATTTAAGGCAATAGACTTGAGAATTCGACCAGGAATCGACTTCTCGATCGTACTCATCTTTAGAGGCCACTATGGCACAATATAAAATCAATTTGAGATCAAAGATAGGTCTGTTCGACTGAGATGTGTGACCGATCATGGGTAACTCCACTAAACTGAAAAATTCTCGTCGACCAGCACTAATATGATTTTATTGTTGTTTTGGTACCCTGTGTCCGTAATCGAATCCTTGAGATTTTCATCCTCGAGATTTTCATGACAATCGAGAGTCGTCAATGAGTCGAGTGGGTTCATAGTGGCTCGAAGAAAATCAACCACGGGTCATTTGCCCTAAAAAGTTCTGAAAACTACCCAGTAGTCTAGGTCACGCTAAAAACGCGCCAAATAGAAATTAACCGTCAATTCAAGTCCAATTTCAAAAATTGAAGATTCAGTCATGTCACAATAAATTATAGGAGTATCGACTCAGTCTCAGAAGATTTTTCTGACAACCAAGACTTTTTGGGAAAAAGTCGGTTTAGGACCGTTTTGTGCAGAAAAGGCCGGGAATTGTTTGTGATGGCTAAATTGAGTTGCAAGATGGATACATGGGTAAGGAAAAATATCAATCCGAGCATTGAGGTGCCAATTGATTTTATCAAGGCCAAATCGAATTAAATTGAAGACCGGTAAGTGACCAATTGAGGAAGAAACCACTCAAATTCGTAGCTCCCCCTTCCCCCTAGCATTTTGGACCATTTGAGATGTTGTGGGGGAGTGCTTTGGTGGCCTTTTGACAGCCAAGGAAGGTTGGCTTCTTGGACAAGTTGAGGGAGACAAAATGGTGGAAAATGTGGCCATGGTGGCCCACCCCTCCTCAACTCTATCTTCTCCCTCATCCTCTCCCTCACTCCACCATCCATCTCTCTCTCCTCTCCCTCTTGCTTTGTGCGAAACCAGCAAAAGCCGGAGAAGGAGCTGCATGCCTCATGCCGCCTTGCCGTCACCGTTTCGCGTGCCACCACCCGTGTGAGCACCACCCGCGCCCCCACCTTCCTCACGCCGTCCAACCACCTCTGTTCCAGCTTATGTTTGTGGGTTTGAGGGCTATTCAGCCACCGAGAAAGGCTAAGGAAGCTCGCCGGGACCGCCATTCAACTCGCCGAACAACCGCCAACCCTTCCCGAGCCTCACCGCACCAAACCAACTCCATTTCCCCTGCTTTGCAGCTCAAAACAGCAAGTAGAAAAGTGGGTATTCCAGCCACTTCCAAGCCCGTTTTGAGGTGGTTCCAAGTCCCAAACCCGAGGCCCGCTTTGGAGAAAAATGTCCCTTGCGACGTTCCCTACGTTTCAATCCGAGCAAATTGTTAAACAGGTGAGTTTTACTCACTAATACTTTCTTAGTTTGCTAATGATTCTTAAGGGTTTATTAGTATTAATTAAGTAGTATTAGGTGGTTAGATTAGAATAGATTAGAGATTATTAGTTAATTATGATGCATGTTAGGCAATTGACTGGTGCAATTAGCTAGAGGATAACTTATATTATTTGTGGAATGCATCTCGGGATTTTCCGCGACCTGTCTCAGGCTTCAATTAGGCATTATAGGCCTAAATTTGATTTTTAGTATTTATTTATTAATTTTTTAAATTAATTATTTATTTATTTATTTTTCGAAAATTAGGAAGGGATAGCCGACGACCGGAATTTTATGTTGATTATCGTGGCGCAGTTCGTTTATTTAATTGAGCTTTATTTTGTGTTGAATTGAATTATTGGTGAAATTGGGAATTATTCTTTAATTGAATAATCTTTGGTTATTAATTGAAAAATAACTGGGCATCGGTTGATAATGCCAAAAATATTTGAGTGGACTACAGAAAATGTGGGAGTTATGGAAAGCAAAATATTATATTTTGGCTAAGGCCAGCCGTGTGCTCATGCACAATATTTTATCGGGTATGATAAAAGATGAGGAAAAATGCTATGTGACGTGGCTCAGCAATTATTACATCGCTTTGGCATATAGGATGCCTTAGAGAATGCACGTAAATTGTTGAATATATATATCACATTGATCATGCCTGTGTGGCAATAATTGATCATGCCTATGTGGCGATAATTAATCGTGCCTATGTGGCGTAGAACGTGCCTGAGTGGCGTAGAAAGTGGCGTAGAATGTGCCTGTGTGGCGTAGATTGTGCCTGTGTGGCCATATTTCTGTGTGTCGAGTATCGTGCCCAAGTAGCCGAAAGTAATTAGAAAGCTTGAAAGAGAATGCACGTAATTGGTTTATATTGGCTCTGTGATTAAGTATATCACCCCGACGAAAATGACGCCCGAGAGCATGCACATAAAGTGTTTATTGTACATCACCTTGGTGAAAATGGTGCCTTAGAAAATGTGTGGGATCGGTGATTAGTACATTGTCTTGGCGAAAACGGCGTCTGAGGGAATACACGTGGCTCGGTGACTAGTCATATATATTATATGGAAATTGAATAATAAGAATGGGAATGAACAAGAGATGGTCCGGCTGACATGTAATCGACTGGGTCGATTAATCATTACTTTGATCTGATGTCGTGAATTGATTGATTGAATGGAAATGACCTTGAGATGGTTTGATTGATATGTAATCGACTAGATCGATTGATCGAGATATAGAAAAGGAAAATTGTCACTATTAAAACATGAATTTAATTGTTTAAAGAAGAAAACGATAACAAAGTCATAATTTAGATAGAAAAATAAAGAAAATATTGATTTCAAATGAAAAATAAGAAAAAAGAAAAAAAGAAAATTTCTAGAAAAACCCCGAATTGATACTATAAGGATAAGACCAATTTCTTTTCTTTTCTTTTTTTCATTAGTGGATAAGACTGAGTGGAAGGGACATGATTAGGCAAATTCACCGTTTCTTTATTGTGTTTAGATGCAATTAAGTTATTAAAGCTCCATTAATTCAATATAACTGAGGGTTAGTGATTGCAACTTGACAACTTGTCCTGTTTATGTATATCATTTATACTTACTTGAATTGAGAGCAAAGGGGAATTTAATACAAAATAAAATAAAAAGTTGCACACATGCACGGTTTATGCGAACGGAAATTCATGAATAGATCGTTCCTTTCAAGCTTTGTACACAACACAATCCATCGATATTAGCTAAAGTGAAGTTATTCCCTCATATCTAGCGTCTTAAAAGTCAGTCACCAAGATAAATAAACGATTATTCCTTTCATAAGTAAATTATGCTTAAGCAATCCAGTAGCATTCTTCGAGCATGCGTAAACTGCTGCAACAAAATTTGGCTGCTCATTGTCTTAATTCTTATAGTCTTGATTTTCTCATATATTTTAAATTGATCGTTGTAACATTTTGTACATAGCAAATATAAAAAAATTTACAGATTGATTAGAAGTTCGACTAGGCTAGAGCAGCAAACAGATAATTGGAACTCTTACTTCATTTATCAAGCTGCTCCAGTTCGATTAGACAGGTGGAGTGGCTTGACTCGCTTTGCTACACCAATTGTTTGTTTGCCATTACTTGAAAAAAAAAAAAAAGGTATTTTTCTTTGGTTTCCGATGATAATTTAAAATATTATCTAAAAGTTGAAAATTTATGATAAAGTTACATGTTAATTTACGTGTCCACATTTGGCTATTGAAAAAGTATTGAGTGTTTTAGACTAAAGAATTATATTATATAAATTGCAAGATTGTGATTAAGTAATTTTCAATCTTTTGTCCTCTTAAGAAAGAGAATGTAGACTCATACTATCATTGAGTAATAGCATGATTGACTTGACCCACTTGAACTGGTTATGAATGTGGTGTACCTGTTCAAAAAGAATTCTTTCGCATGCGGCACATCTTTAAACCCCTAATGCAATAAAATGGTGTTAGGGATAACGGATCCCCGAAACCGGATTCGACACCAAATCGAACCCCTAAATGCAATGCGGAAGACAAGCCCCGGGAATTAACATGTATCACCGATCCTAAAGCACACCACAGTTCGAGCGTACCTTGTTAGCCACAGATTAGACACCGACGCCGAGAAGAGGAAGAAATCTGGCCCTGTTCGATCCGATGGCACTTTGAATCAAAGAAAAACTTACTATTTTTCTTTTTTTTTTTCTTTTGAGAGAGAGAGAGAGATTGTGAGGGAGGGAGAAGACGTACGTCCGTTTTCTGTTTTGGCAAACGGTACTTCTCCCTCTCTCTCCTCCCTTTTATATGTCCCTCCATCCACGGGCCCTATTCCCGTGGGCCGGGCTTTTAGGCCCAACATGGGCGGACAGGCCATAAGCCCATTAGTCATATAAAACCATCATCTCCCACTCGCACATGGTGGGCTGAACAGGATTCTCTTTACCTCTCTTCAACATTCATACCGGTGAATAATCCGTGCGACCAGCATACTTTGAGAGCTCATTACTATACATCTGTTAGGAATATATAGCAGCTCATATTGGGCGTCTTACTCTGAGTAGATTCAGTATGCAGTACCCTAGATCGATCGATCACATTTTATATCTCTCTTGATCTCTTTTAAACATGATATATATATTGTATTCACAATTATAATTATCCCAAAGACAGTCATAATTGGTCGACCGGTGAATACAAAACTACAATGTGATTCCCCAAAATCAATCTTCCTCTTTCCTTCAAACTCTCAATTTCAGTTCAGCTTGCTTTTCTAGAAATGTCCCATTAGATCGAATCAACTCATGACCATTGGCAACATCCTAAGATAGCAAACACTAAATAGAAACCTTGAGAATAAGTAAAAGTCATGAGGGCACTTAAAAATTTGAGGAACTCTTTTCCTCAAGAGTCTCACACGTCATAAAAAGTTGAGATCAAACTTTTTGCCACTCTTATTGGTCGGCTTATGCATACGTAGTATGAAATACGTATTACGGTATTAACTCCTTTCCCATGGAGCGTATGTCTACTCCTTTCAATACCGTACAGATGATAGTTCAGACATACCCAATGTCTAACTTGAGTTCACGTATCTACTCATTCACAAAATTCATCGAACTCACATCGGCATCGTAGACGATAAAGTAAAATATGTGGGGTATTTTACTTTCGGACATAGTAAGTATTATGTCCTCATCTTAACACCCAGTTAAGGCGACATACGTATTTTAAGCTTTAGCTCTTGATTATCACCTAGATAATAAGCTTAAAACAGTCTCATCTCTATTTATCACACAGTAAATAGAAGCGATTACCCGTGTGAATGGGCTAATCTTATATCTGTCCGACATACTTTCTCAACTTAAAATAATGCACTGAGCATTAAGATGCATAAAGATCAAAACAAAGATTCATAGGCATTAATAATGAAACAACACTAGTTCATAAATGTGAACAACTCAGGGAAATTACAATCCAGTACATCAGACTCTACGCAATCCTAGAGATTTTACATGACCACAAAACACATCTCTAGGTATTGGCTTTGTCATAGGATCTGCTACCATTCTATGCGTAGATATGTACTTGTAAGTTCACATCCTTTCGTGCAACCATATCCTTGACAAAGTTATACTTGGTATCTATGTGTTTGGTCTTGCCATGATATTTTGGATCTTTAGTGTACGCTATAGCTGCTTGGCTATCACAGTTAACCAACAATGGATTTGCAGCTTTCTTAATAACGCCTAAATGATCCAAAAATCTCTTAAGCCAAACTCCTTCTTGTACCGCTGCTGATAATGCCACGAACTCAGTTTCCATCGTGGACAAGGCTATACACTTTTGTTTCTTACTGCTCCAACATATGGTGCCATTATTCGGTAAGAAAACAAACCTAGAGGTAGATTTTATTTCATCTAAATCTCCTCTCCAATCAGCATCAAAATAGCCTTTGAGTTGCAGATCATTTCCATAATAACTCAACGTATAATCAGCAGTCCCCTTTAGATACCTCAGTATTCTTTTAACGGCTTTCCAACGTGCTTGACCTGGATTGGATTGGTATCTACTCATCATTCCAACTGCAAAACATATGCCAGGTCTTGTACACATCATAGCGTACATCAAGCTTCCAACAGCACTAGCATAAGGAACATGTTGCATTTGTTCCTTCTCTTGTGGAGTCCTTGGACACAGTCTATGGCTCAATCCTTCACCTTTTGCAATAGGAGTATCTATGGGTTTACAATCTTGAAATCTTAACTCCAAGAATGTAAGCTACATCACCCATGTCTTTCATCTCAAAGTTGGAAGACAACCAACTTTTGACAAGTATTGACAAGCTCCATATTGCTTCCGGCAATTAGTATATCATCAACATATAATGATATGATCACAAATTGATCCTTGGATCTTTTGATATATATACAATGATCCTCATCTATCATTGTAAAATCATATGCCATTATGGCATTATGAAATCGTATATACCATTGTCTTGACGATCGCTTAAGGCCATATATCGACCTCAAAAGTCGACATACCTTTTCTTCTTGGCCTTTCACTATGAAACCAGCATGTTGTTCCATATATGTTCTTTCTTCTAATTCTCCATTGAGGAAAGCAGTCTTTACATCCATTTGATGTAACTCAAGATCCATATTAACCACTATTGCCAGAATAATGCGAATCAAGGTAAATCTCACTACAGGAGAAAATGTTTCTTCATAATCAATTCATTCCCGTTGATTATACCCCTTCGCCACAAGGCGAGCCTTATGCCCATCTATCGAGCCATCAGCATTTCGCTTTATTTTGAGAACCCACTTGTTCCCAATAGCTCTGCGTCCTTTCGGAAGATCAACCAGTTCTCATACTTAGTTTGACTTCATTGACTCTATTTCCTCTTCCATTGCATAAATCCATTTTTCTTTACTAGGGCAATTCAGAGCCTCATTAATATTTCTTGGCTCATCCTTATCTTGTGGAGCAATCATAAAAAGTTTCCTCTTCAATGTCAAAACGTCGAAGGGGAATACTTTGGCGACTCGTTCACCGTATGGGAGATTGTACACTTAGCACATCATTTCCCATTATGCTCCCACTCGGATTAGATAATGACAATATCATCTCATCATGTGGTTGTAATTGAGAATGAGTTGAATTCAATTCATCACTTCTCATATTACTCCCACTTGGACGAACTCCATTAATATCATTATCTTGATCCAAGGTTTCAAATAGGAAGTAATCCTCACCCTATTTCGCCCTTCTTAGGAAATTCATCATCTAAGAATGTGACATCCCGTGATTCAAATTCAGTTATACTCCCACTTTCCTGCTCACCTACGAACACATACCCTTTTGAGTGTTCGGAGTATCTCATTAAAATACTCTTCTTTCCTTTAGGACCCAATTTCCCAAACTTGTGAGAGGACTCATGAGTATAGGCAGCATAATCCCATGGCTTAAGAAAACTTAAGTCCGGTTTTCTACCTGTCCATAACTCATATGGAGTGGAACTAACTGATTTGGAAGGCACCCAGTTAAGTATATAGGCAGCAGTTAACAACGCATCACTCCAAAAAGTGATATTTAAGTTAGCATGCGCCATCATGGACCTAACCATTTCCAGCAGGGTTCTGTTTCTTCTCTCTGCAACACCATTTTGTTGAGGAGTATATGGAATAGACAATTGTATTTATATTCCTTTTCATCACATTATTTTCTGAACTCATCAGATAAATATTCTCGACCTCGATCGGATCTCAATACTTTTATTTTCTTGTCTAATTGATTTTCTTGCAAGTTCATAAACCTTTTGAAACGACTTATTGCTTCAGATCTATGAGAAATCAAATAGACATATCCGAATCGAGTATCATCATCTATAAAAGTGATGAAATAAACAGCCCCATGCCTTCTTCTCACATTCATTGGACCACAGATGTCAAAATGGATTAAATGCAGATGAAATTTAGCTCTTTTACTTTTTCCAAATGGTTTCCTTGTCATTTTCCCTACTAGGCAATGCTCACATATGGGCAAATCAACTTTTTCAATGTTGCCCAACAAGCCCTCTTTGGCTAGTCTATTCATACATTATTGGCCAATATGACCAAGTCTAGCATGCCACACATTCACATCATTATCATATGAAGTAGAAGACGTAAAACAAGGGAATAACATATATTGACATCACCACAGTCAACATTTAGTACAATAAAACCATCTAGAAAGTGACCACAATCATAGTAGTTTGTATCCAAATACAAATCTACACCGTTATTACGGAAGTTCACACTAAAACCAAGCTTAACCAACATCAAAACAGACACTTAAATTTCGACGAATTTCCAGAGCATTTAGAACATCATGTAGGAACAAGGTGCACCCACCACACATGTTCAGTTGGCAGGTGCCAATCCCTTTAACTTCAGCTCGGAGTTGTTTCCCACATAGATCCACTTAGTTCCGGTTGGTATTCGTCGGAATTCCACGAAGGATCCTCTATCCTTCGCTACATCGTCTGTTGCTCCCGAATCTACAGTCCACAAAGGATTGGATTCAGCTAAAAATATAGAACTTGACACAAAAGTAAAGTTCTCAAATGTACAAGAGGTGTTTATCTTCTTTGGCTCACGACAGTCGCAAGCATAGTGACCTTTCTTGTCACAATTGTAACACCTCACCCTTGACATTTTCTTCACTTGAGGACATTTTCCTCTCTTGTGTTGGTTAACTCTTGATCTCTTGTAATAAGGACTTGATCATTTGCATTCCCACATATTGAACGAATCAATACGCTTGCGCTTAGAGCTCAAAGCCCTTTATGAGCTAGAACCAGCATTGTAAATTTCTATTTTCAGCTCACATGCCGTTAAGCGGTCCTCTACCAGCTCAAGGTGGCGCACAGCATCCTCAAGATCTTCCATAACGTGGTCAAGAGCTTCTAGTGCTTCTTGCTTTTCCAGCACATATTGAATCTTCATATTCAATATTTCACAATTGTTGCCATTCATATCAGCAATTACGTTCTTAGTTGCTGAAAACATCAATCTGAACACATCAGACATACATGCACGAATAATTAATGCCTATCATTTATGCATCCCTATTTGCACAGACCCATCATATTAATGAATAATTTCAAGTAAGGTTTCAGAATCAAAAGGTCACTATGTTTCCAATCATCCTCCAAAATCCTAACTTAAAACTATCATTAATATAATTGTCTTATGCAAAACAAATTCTATGAAGTTACAAAAACTTCTATAACTACCCACAGCTAACTACCCACAGCAATCAGCAATTAATAGAAAGCAAATAATATCTAACATCCAATAGAATAATAATACTTTCACATAATACATTATATATTACACTAAGCAATATATACAGGGAAAAATATCAACATGGAAAGAGATATTTACACCCACAAAACATCTCATAATTAATCTAAGAAATAAATAGGGAATGTCCCTTCGAATCTATCAGTCAAAATATCTGAGAAATTGGAAGGCACATTTGCCAACCATGGGAAAACTTTTGGAGAGCTTTCATGTCGCCACCAAGGCGCATTCACTCTGCGCCATGTGGCGCTCAATCTAAGGGTTGAAGTTTTGGCCAACTCAATCCTATAGTACTCTCTTACAAAAGCTTCCACTAGCTCCCTGTAATCCGGGACCACGTTGACCTCCCATAGCCGATCTAACACTGCTTGCCATTCAGGTGGAAGAGTGTTCATCAAAGCCGGCACCTTCTCAAAATCCGGCATAAGATAACCATTCCAGATGATTTCCTGTATCATCTGATTGACCTTGACCATGTGTGATACTAAATCACCATCAAGCCACCGATAATCAGCTAACTCTTTCGTCAGCCTTTTCAGTCTAGCTCTACCTTCGTCTGTTCTCGGGATTGCAGGTATCCGTGCATAACGCATCATAGTTCCTGCAACGAATGCATAACTTAAATGGATCACTTATAATCCACAATTAAACAAAATGGAAAATACATAATTTTCCATGATTCACGCAACAAATGCAGAATAAAAAATGGATTACCTCTAACCCACACAGACATAATTGAAAAAGAAACAAATTCCTTTTTTTTTTTTTTTTTTTTTTTTTCGGGTCAACGGTCAAAGTCAACGGTCAACGGTCGTCGGTCAACGGTCAACGGGTCAACGGTCAAGTCGACGGTCGTCGGTCCGGTCGGACCGGAAAAACCGGTCAGACCAGTCGGGCCGCTTCGAGCGAACCGACGGCACGTGCCGTGCGCCTGCGCGGGATGACGTCACGCATACGTCATCCGGCACGTGCCGCGCGCGTGCCGAGTGTCCGCGGTTCGGGTCGGGTCGGGTCTCCGGTCGGGTTGCCGGCCGGTAACCGCCCGGCCAACCGTCGTCGTTCTGACGTCATCGATGACGTCACCCCGGCCGATTCTTGGACCGTTGGGTGACGTCATGCCGACGCCGGCACGCGCTCGGTCGCCGATCGACACGAACCAATTCCCGCCGGCCGGCGCGTGTGTCGCACGCGCTGGGCGAGCCGGCGCTTCCGGGCGCGTCGCCCCCACGCGCAGCGGCTTCTGGCCGCGCGTGTGGGCGCGTGCGGTGTCTCCCGGCGGCGTTCGACATATCTCCAGACTCGTCTCGACGACCTCTTCCTTCCTATGCCATCAGAATTGAATTTCGACATACGAAAACACAGAAAAAGGACGAATAACGCTCGGGTGTCGGGATTTCGGCCCGATCCGTACGGCCGAAATTTTTTTGAAAAAAATCAAAAAATTCAATCAAAAACACGATAGGGGGTCGGGAAAACATGAATCAGGGCTCTGATACCAATGTTGGGGATAACGGATCCCCGAAACCGGATTCGACACCAAATCGAACCCCTAAATGCAATGCGGAAGACAAGCCCCGGAATTAACATGTATCACCGATCCTAAAGCACACCACAGTTCGAGCGTACCTTGTTAGCCACAGATTAGACACCGACGCCGAGAAGAGGAAGAAATCTGGCCCCTGTTCGATCCGATGGCACTTTGAATCAAAGAAAAACTTACTGTTTTTCTTTTTCCCTTTGAGAGAGAGAGAGATTGTGAGGGAGGGAGAAGACGTACGTCGCTTTGGCAAACGGTACTTCTCCCTCTCTCTCCTCCCTTTTATATGTCCCTCCATCCACGGGCCCTATTCCCGTGGGCCGGGCTTTTAGGCCCAACATGGGCGGACGGGCCATAAGCCCATTAGTCATATAAAACCATCAAATGGGATACCTCAAAATGAGGTGGTATGATACATTAGAGTACCTTACTTTTTTTTAGAGAGAAAGGCCCGCCACGCAATATTTAAGCAGATAAATTTTCAACCAAATAAAAAACGAAGCAAATATAGCTCGCATGAGACTAAGCCACATGACACGTTCACTTGCGAGCTTTACTCAATAATTTGCTTTTGGTTGTTAGTATAGCAAATCGCTAATTCTAGCGAAACTTCAACCCTAGGAAATTTTAAATTTTGCATCTCTAATTCTAATGCATATTTTGGTAATAAATCTCTAATTGATGTAAAAGAAATTCCAAAATTACGTATATTATCTAAGACATGTTTATGTACGTAAAGATTCTATTTTCAAAAATCTGCATATAGTCTGTATAAAAATGACTGTCTATGATGAGGTTTTAAAAGGGTTTTAACAATATAGGGATACCTATACTATATATTTGACTAATAATAATATAGGAAGATCAATACCATATTGGGCTCATCTTTGACAAATAAAATGATATTAAATTCATATTTGAAAAATAATGATTTCAAAGATCAATAAAAAAAATCCATCATCACAAAAGTAATCGCATGCCATGCTTTACAAATAAATTAATGCAATAAAACTACCCGGAAGAAAAAGAATACATCTTTATATGGTAAAGGGGAGAAGGACACCAGAAGTGTCAAAGATTGTGAACGGTACTCACTTTAGTGTCAAAATTTTCTTTTCTTTTTAATTACTTAAATGCCACTTAAAAAAAAAAATCACCCAAGTGTCAACTCCAATCTAGATTGCCGAAATTCTGATGTAATCATATTTTATTAATTTCCCAGTCCTACATGATTCATTGGTGTGCTTAGTCAGCATATAACTCATATAACTGACATCGTCTAAAAGTTATAAATAGTGATCGTTTGAATGCCAAATTTTGTTTAAATTGATCACTTTAATGCCAATCGTTGTTAACAAGTGATCACTTCAATCCAAGCATGCATGCCACATGGACGAGATCTTTTAAAAAATTTGCCAAGTCACATGAAATTTTTAATTATAAAAATCACATATTATTTTTTGTCGGAATTTCTCGCCGTTGGCATTAAATGATCCATTGAAAACTTTGGTACTAAAGTTAGCGTCATATACAACTTTTAATACTTCTAGTATTCTTTTGCCAAGCGTAAAATATAGATAAAAAGGTTATTTGTCATCATGAAAAATTAATAGCACATATTTTACAACCTAATTATCCTCACAAATGAATGTGTTAGTGTTTTTTTCTTTTCCTTTCCTGTTTTTGCTTTTGCTGGATTACAAACCCAGCAAATGCCACCGAACCACCCTACCCTTACCAACAGTGATGCGGGAGCATCGGCTCTATCGATCAACTCGCAAATTCAACTAAGACATTGTTGATTAATTTTGCTCAATCCTTATGTTTAAAAGCAAAAAGGCAAATTTCACTATACTAGGAATCGAAGAGTTCAAATTGAAGATGTTAATCCTACAAAAGTTGTCAATCAGTAGACAAGTTGTCAATATCATGGTTGTCAATCGACTAAATGTCGATTTACAAGTTCATTATTGACTCTGAGACTAGTAATCCGTTACCCAGCAATTGGTGGCCGTTCCGGTCAACTTTTGTTTGTTGTTTTGATCTCTTCCATGGCTGTCAATCAACTAGACGTCAATTTACAAGTTCATTATTGACTCCGAGACTAGTAATCGATTACCTAGCAACTGGTGGCTGTTCTAGTAGACTTTTGTTTGTTGTTTTGATCTCTTCCAAGATGTCGATTGGCTACCTAGGCAAGTGAACAAATTTAAAGTTTAATTACTTTGCATCTAGTCAAATGTTTTAGTCCTAGTTTTATCTGTCTTAAAGTGTGTTGTAGGTTTTAAGAGTTCAAGTTCACGTTCCCATGTATTTCAAATGTGTTTTCTAGTTCTTAGGTCTTTATTGTGTTTTCTATTTCCTATGTCTTTATTAGTTGGGTAGTTCCCATGTCTTTAGTTGGACTTCTTTCGTTTGCATGTCTTCTATAAAAAGAGATGAATTGTCAAGTGTAATGCAAAGAAATTTGATGAACTTATAGAATTCCCCTGTGAATTTCTATCCGATTCTTTATCTAACATTGCTGGTAGTGAATTAAACAATTCTTTAACATTAATCGGTGAAACAATCCTTTACATATTGAAGGTGAGCTATCAATATTCTGCTTCTTTAGCCTTGGCGGGTAGCTTGTGTTTTCTAAGTTTTCGTAATGAACCTTTCTTGTCCAATCCTTTTCAACACATCCATTTATACATTTAACAAATCCCTATTTCTGGAATCACTAGTCCCTCTCATGCATCAAGCAGGACCAAAAGTCTATTAAGGTATGTGTTTGCTTTCATTGAAGGAAAAATAAGGCAATTTCAAAGAACGTTGTGAAGCGATGAAGACCATACTGATCAATATTCAGTATGTACAATAAATAACTTAACGTATCGATAAAAGCAAAGAAGATCAACAATCAACATTTAGAATCAATACTAGGCTTAGACCCGGGCAACGCATGAGCATCTCGCTAGTACACAAAAAAAGACCGCTTATCAATACATCAACACACCTTTTGCGGCATTTTTTATTTTTTGCTTCATCTGTATTTTTATTAAGACATACCCCGAGCGCTAGGGATGACAACTTAACGAGAGCATTGCTCGCGAAAAAGCCTCCTGACTCCTGAGAAAGAAGGCCCATTGAATTCCAACCCACCAAATCTCACGTAACAAATAAATAATTATTCATAGCCCAACCTTGCTAATAGGGACTAAGCATAAATTTTAAAAAGCTTAAGAAGAAGAAGATGATACCTTCCCCGCCAGAAACCTAAACATTCATATATTTTAGTCACCCATGTACACACCACCCTCTGCTCCAACTTTCTTTCCGCATCTTTCTTGTCGAGAGAGATCGAGAGAGAGAGAGAGAGAGAGAGAGAGAGAGATGCCATCCAGTACAGAAAAAACGTACTTGGAAGTGTTGGGTCTTTGCTGTGCCTCAGAAGTTCCATTGGTCGAGAAGATCTTGAGGGCACTTGACGGAGTCAACGACATATCGGTCATCATCCCGACAAAAACTGTCATCGTCCTCCATGATCCTCTAATCGTTTCTCAGTCCAAACTCGGTATGAATATGGTCAATCGCAGTTGGTTTTGCTGAGCGTTGTCCTGGAATTACAGTTTAGGTGTTGTATTTGATGGTTTCATGTACTTAATATGGCAGTTGAGGCTCTAAATAGGGTGAGGTTGGAAGCCAGCATTAGACATCAGGGCGAGATTGATTCAGCGACGAAATGGCCATCGCCGGCACTGATAGTTTGTGGGTTGTTGTTCGGTTTATCGTTTCTTAAGTATGTTTATCACCCACTGAAATGGCTGGCTCTGGCTGCTGTTGTGGTTGGCCTTCCACCGATTGGGTTGAGGAGCTTGGCGTCCATCAAGAATCTAACTCTGAATATCCATGTTCTTGTTCTGATTTCAGGTGATAACCTTTTTCAAATGATTAATTGTTCTTCGCCTGATGGTATGCGAGTTCATGTCAATCTTTTATTAGAGGTCAAGCTTTTTAGAAAATAAAGATTGCTGTAAAGGACCAAAGTAAACAATCTAAAGGTTGTATCGCATAGCGTGGGCTGAGGATGCGATGTCGCCAAACTAACCCAGCATTCTTGACGTCAAAACATGGGCATTATTAACCATCAGTCAATGTGAAATGAACAAGAAAAATTGATGGTTTGGCTCGTTAGTAAGATGCAATGTACGTTAGGTACACTCCAAATGACCCGTCTATTGCTGTGACTTAAATGGACATACCATGTAAGTTATGCAGTGAAAAAGTGTTCTCGCTTCATAGGATTAGATTTAGGCATGAACAAGTCACTCCTCATGAATCAGAATCCAGTTAAATAGATGGCATTGCTTTTGACCAGACAGGGAGCTCGACTTAGCCTAGTATTGGACAACTAGGCTCAGATATCACCTACCCACAACATAGAAAGAAAAGGTTTTGGACAGGCCGTCAAAAAACAAGAATCAGTGGGGTTAATTTCTCACTTAATGAAATAGTCATTGATCTGACATCTGTATATATGTGAAAAGTAGACCATCTTGTGAAATTGATTAAAGTTTTGTAATCTTGTTGCAATGCTGTATTTGCAGTGATAGGAACACTTGCCTTGCAAGATTACTGGGAAGCTGCTTCCATAGTCTTCCTGTTTTCCATTGCTCAGTGGCTCGAGTTAATGGCTAGTCACAAGGTTTGATATTCAACTCTCTGTTCAGTAACAAAATAGGAAAGAATGCATGTTTTTCCCTCCAATCTTTCTTCCTGCTAAAAATATGTAGAAGTTGCTCTTTATCTATCCTTCTTCATTAGCTCCCAAATGAATTCAAATCTTTTTATTTGAACTGGGAGGCTATTGAAAGTACTAGATGTTGACAGAGTTAAGATTGATCTAGAAACAGCACCCTCTAAATCCATGCATTTGCATCATATTTCAAAAGGTCTGTGGTAATTAGGCTGGTTAGTTACCTAAAAGAAAAGAAAAAGAACTTGGTTGGGCAGTTTGATAGAACTATGGATTTAAATCTTTCAAATCAGTACGTTTTGGCTGAAGACGGTAAGACATTTGATGTTACCCCATAGTCTTAAATGAGTCATACAGAAAGACATTACTTGAAAGCATATTGCCCAATGAAATTTGAAAAAAGAAATCGCACGCTGTATTATGCTTACACCATGCAAGATCAGACCAAAAGATAGCCTGGAAGTGCACCATTCCATGCTTGCAACAGCTTATTTCCTCTTTATCTCTCACAATCAGGATAGATACATGATTCTAATGATTTGGTAAATCTTGACCGGTGATTTGATCTTTTCTGTGAGAAGGCTATGGCAACCATGTCATCCTTGGCAAGCATGACTCCAGAAAAAGCTGTTATAGCCGAGACTGGAGAGTCTGTTGATGTTAATGAAGTGCGAATGAACACAGTACTTTCAGTTAAGGCTGGTGAAGCCATACCGATTGATGGAATTGTTGTGGATGGGAAATGTGACATGGATGAGAAAATGTTGACAGGGGAATCATATCCTGTAGCCAAAGATATAGGTTCGACTGTTTGGGCTGGCTCTATCAACTTAAATGGTTAGAGTTCATAAATGGCATCTCTTGCTTTCCTCTTTCGGCAACAGAGCATGTGCCCACTATTGAGTCATCTTTCCATTGTATCTCACTTTCTTTGCAGGCTACATTAGCATGAGAACCACGGCTTTGGCCAAAGAATGTGTGGTGGCCCGAATGGCTAAACTAGTCGAGGATGCTCATAAGAAGAAGTCTCGTACACAAGGCCTCATAGATAACTGTGCAAAATACTATATTCCAGGCAAGCAAGTACCCGATTATGCAGGACACCTACGTATGTTTTATAAATATGTCCACATTTTAATGGAGAGTAATGAAAATATAATACCAGATGCTAATTCTTTAGGAGAACTGCTGAGTGATATTCCACGTTATGGATATTTTTTAAGTGAATGACCTGAAATTTGAAGCACAGTGATGATTGTTGTCAGTTTAAATATTTAGTTGCTTTCACTTTCAAGACGACTGAGTTGGTTAGAATCCATAGTAACCAAGGGCTTTATAGATTTCAAAGTGATTTTTGGGCGTGCACAGTTGTATTGATTGATAACAAGATAGTATTCATCTTCAAAGCATTTCATGAGCTTGACGACTATCATTTTCTGTAGGAGTTGCTTTGGTGTCGGCTTGTATTGCTGTGGTTCCTGCTGCACTGAAGCTTCAGAATGAAGACCACTGGTTTCACTTGGCAATAGTTGTTCTGATCGGCTCATGTCCTTGTGCACTCATCCTCTCTACACCCATCACATTCTTCTGTGCACTTTCAAGGGCTGCAAAAGACGGGCTTTTGTTTAAAGGAGGTGAGTACCTTGAAATTCTGGCAAAGGTTAAAACCGTGGCTTTCGACAAAACTGGGACAGTGACAAGAGGAGAGTTTGTGGTGACCAACTTCCAATCAATTTGCAAGGACATCGACCTTAACACTTTGCTCTACTGGTAATCTGACTCATTCATCCCTTATTCAACTTAATCAAGATCTATTCAAGAATTCTAATCTTTGGCTCATGTTTGAGATTGGAATTGAAAGTATCAAGCATCGCAACATAAAATCTGAAAGCAATTTTGCAATGTGAAGGGTATCGAGCATCGAGAGTAAATCAAGCCATCCAATGTCAGCTGCAATAATTGATTATGCCCATTCTCTCTCTATTGAGGCAAAGCCTGAAGATGTGGAGGATTTTGAAAATTTTCCTGGGGAAGGAATTTATGGTCGAATCAACGGTAAGGGCATTTTTATTGGGAACCGGAGAATCGGTCTAAGTGCTGGCTATGAAACAGGTTGGTTTATTTGTTACGGAAATATAGCGAATTTCGTATAACTAGGGTCAAGCAAATAATTAATTATCTGTAATTTTCTTGTTCCTTATTTTTCTTCCACAATTCTCATTTACCACTCATCCAATTTACTGGAGTGCATCACAGAGAGCAGCATTGAAACAGACACAAATGGGTTCATATACACTGGACAAAGGCTGGTGGGCAAGTTCAGTCTCTCAGATGCTTGTAGAACAGGATCGATGGAGGCAATTGAGGATATTAAATCACTAGGCATCAAAACTGCCATGCTCACAGGTGATAGCCAAGCTGCGGCCAGGTCCGCACAGTCTCAGGTTCTCTTTTTTGTCATCTTCTTCTTGTTACATTATTCCTGAATCATAGAAATGATCTTCCACATGAGCTAATCCTTAATCTGAGACTGATATTTTATTGATAAGAACCATCACAGTTTTGAGCTCCAGTGGATCTTTTTGGTCCAAAACAACTTGGAACATGACTTGCAGAGAAAGACCAAAACTTAGCAAGTTCAACCATCTTCTCTTCATTTTGTCCCCTAAAGAAAATGGAGCACTGAAAAGAAATTGAGTCCTAACAAAGAAATGCAACTTTCTATGCTAAAATCAAATGATAAATTTTGGCCATATGGGTAGGCATTTGAACTTGAAGATTCAGCATAGCAAGAATCTACTGAGGTTCCTTTACTTTCTACCAGCAAAACTGCCTCCTATTGAGCATGTCCAAATGTATCTTGGTTTACATTTCTTCTCTGGATATACTTCATACTATTGTCTCACTATTATGAAGAGTGTACTATAAAACTGAAAATCTGTTTGCAGCTCGACTACGCCCTAGACCTTGTTTATGCAGAACTCTTGCCGGAAAACAAGGCAAGGATCATAGAAGACTTCAAGAAAGGTGGAACAACTGCAATGATTGGTGACGGAGTAAATGATGCTCCTGCATTAGCCATAGCTGATGTAGGCATCTCAATGGGGATTTCTGGTTCAGCCCTCGCAATGGAGACAGGCCACGTGATTCTCATGTCAAACAACATTGGAAAGATCCCAGAAGCTATTAAACTTGCCAGGAGGACCTTCAGGAAGCTCGTCGAGAACATACTTATTTCTATATCTCTGAAGGGTGTGATCCTTGGATTAGCCTTTGCTGGGTACCCATTGGTTTGGGCTGCAGTTCTTACAGATGTGGGCACGTGTTTGATCGTGATTCTCAACAGCATGCAACTTCTAAACGTAACGTCAAACCAAGAAAAGAAGTTCTCAAGATTCAAGTATGGTACCTTCTTGCCAAACTCGTGCAAGAAGAATGAAGTTGGTTATGCTGTCCAAAGGAGGAACACTGATAATAAACAATGCGGCAGCTGCTGCTCTATCACTGCAAATCAAGACTCGACCTTGTCATTAAATGCATTGAGTGATGTTAGTTCTGAAACGAAATTTAGCTTGTGGAAAGGAGATTGTTTAATTAACCTTGAAGGGTTTACTTGCAAGCCAACGACGCAGCCTGCAGGAAACCTGTCTTCATTTGGAGAGATTGAGTCTATTACAGACCAACTGAAAAACTTCCACAGCTCAAGTGACAACTGCCCATCAGTTTGTTTCGTTAACTCAGTTGGTAAGTTCCATTCATCTTGCTGTTTACCTGTCAAATACATATAGAGAAGGTCACAATGTTCTTCTCACTGTTGTCCTTCAAGTCCAGATATTCACGAGGATGAAAGGAAGCTGAATTTAGGAAGTGACGCATCATGGTTGTTCAGCAATGCACCAGATGCTGGTGATGCTGAATCCATGGCTCAAAGAGTACCCAGTAATTTCGATGAAGAAGAAATCATCAAGCACTGCAAGCAAGTCAGAACGAAATGCTGTGTTGAGGCTGAAGCAATCGAAATCACTCCGGGGAAGATGAGCGCTATGGAGGCAGTGGAAGCAGCACGTCAGGAATAGTAATAGAATAGACCCTTTAAATCTTTCAGTCAAAAGTAAAATTCTCTTGGATGCTAACATCAGTTTGGTTTGGTCAAGCTGGCTTCATAAACTAGCTCTCTTTCCTTTGCCTCTTATATGAAGCTTAACCATCTACACTATAGATATCTAGTGTCTTAAACAGAATTGAAAGAATCTTGCTGCGATACATCCATATATAAATTTTGTCGTACTTGGCTTCAATTGCCATCAGTTTAGTGATCTTTGCTAGAATTTGTTGAGTAGAGATGAACAAGATCGAGCTTTTCTCTCTCCCTCACTCTCTTTCCAAATGCTTCTCTCAAGCTTTTGGCAGAACGGCGATCTCCTATCTGACCAACCGAAAAAACACTCCGGATTGAGGGACAACTGCCCATCTGTTAGAGCTGTTAAATCAGTTAGCAAGTGCGATCCATCCTTCTGTTTACCTGTCTGATGTCCTCCGAGTCCAGAAGATCAAGAGGATGAAAGGAAGCTGAATCTAAGAAGTGAGACATCATGGTTCAGCAATGCACCGGATGCCGTAGCTCAAAGCGTACCCGCTAAATTCAACAAAGAGGAAATCATCGAGGACCGCAAGCAAGTCAGAACAAAATGCCGTGTCAAGGCTGAAGCGATCGAAAGTACTCAGGGGAAGATCAGCACTAGCAGGTGCTGGATGTGTTCGGGCAAGAAATGCTCCTCTAGACTCGAGCGAATTCTCGAGAATCGAGATTCATCTCAAGCTTAATCAAACTTTGGAGCTCAAGGTTTCGTTTCGTGCTCAAACAGACTGACTTCAATGTAATTCTGTCGCGGATCACTTGCCTTTAATTAGTTTGGAAAATACACTACTCTAGTATGCAAAAAATTATCCATGACCATATGACTGGAAAAACAAAATATCAAATTGTATCTCTCGGAAGAAATGTCCACTCTCTTTTCAAATTCATATCTCTAAAAGGTTGATCTATCTACGTGGCTATTTAGGTTACTATAACAATAGCAAAAGAAAATACAGGGACACAGTCGTGGAGATACAATTACTTGGAGATCTATAAAACACTCTACAAGCCTCGTAAGCCAGTTAAATCTAGACATATGACTTGTACAGGTCCTTTAGACTTTTTCTTTGGACATTTACATGACATCTTTGGGTTGCCTCGTGTCAATCTCTTCATCTTAGGGTTTAGTATGGTATTTCATGGCATCTGCAATCTACCACATAAATTTTAAAAGTTAATATCATAAAAAAATTCCAAACTAACATATTTGTAACAAATTTATTCCAAACCAAGTTTTTGAACACCAAAAACCTAAAACTAGTACCTTTATGAGAAATTTACTTTCCGTTAGTTTCCATTAAATAGATTAATATCATAAAAAACCATAAACTAGTACATATGTGATAAACGGAGGGTAAATCATCATACTAATATATATCCGTCAACTATCACATGTCATCCAACTCAGCAATTTGATGATAAAATTTAACAAAAACTAACAGAAAATAAATTTATCACAAATATAATAATTTGGGGATTTTTTGGTATTCAAAAGATTAGTTTGTGATAAATTTGTCACGGATGTATTAATTTGAGGGTTTTCACGATGTTAATCCAAATTTAAAAAAGAAGAGTACCCAATTTGTTTCAACTGATACTGAGTTCAATTCGACCAAAACGAAAAAGTACAATTAGATCAGAGTCGACGTTGATTAAATTGCCTCTACCTACATTTGATTAAAGGAGGCCCAACAAAAGACATGCCGCGTGGCCCATAAACAGATTTTCTACTTTTAGAAGTATTATATTTTCTACTCTGGAGAAGGGTTATATTATCTAGTGTATTAAAATTACCATGTCAAAACACAGTACTTGAAAATTTAGGGAATTAATTTGGGATTTTTATGACGTTCCTAATCATTCGAGTGAATATTGATATTACAATCTTTTTTACTTGGTCTCTTTCACAAATGAAGTGCCAAGAAAAACTTTGGAAGATTTATCATCATCATGTAAGTGTCAAGCCTTGGTCTAAAAATTTCAAGAAATGGTAACATCAAGTGATTACAGAGGTGAAAATCGGCAATTGCATACACATACTTTCTTTTTCGCCAATGTAATAATATATATATATATATATTTTAAATCGATCCTTGTGTTAAAAGTGTATTTGAAAATGCTGACGTGATTGTTAAATGCCACTATAGTACCTTATTCGGCACTCCACGTGCCATTAAATGAAAATAAACACATAAAACAAAACAATTTTTTTTCAAAATTTAGGAAATAGAAATTTGAAGAAAATAACAAAGTATAAAATATAAACAGAGGAGGAAAGTAGCAGCAGTGGTGCTGCCGCCGCCGACGAGGGGTCAGTGTACTTTGCCAAGCTCCAACAAGCCGGCACATACACCACCTCCACCTTTATTGCTGAACCAGGCCAAAGAGTGAGGGACGGTGCGTGTGGTGAGTGAGCAAGTGAGGGCCGTGGCCCTTGTCAGCCTCGCATATTGCCAATGAGGTCCACCACGACCTTGCCCCTCCACCACGGAGTTGTGGTCCTCGCCTCAAATCTAGGCAAGGAAAGCATCCTTGGATCAACCAACAAGTTGGAGGATGCAAAGCTAAAATATATATATAGGAGGGTGCAATCAAGTTAGAAATTCATAGGCCTTACCAACATCACTCTTGCAATTGCGCTTGCATGTCGTAAGAAACCCACACGAGAAGAGCAACCGCAGGCGCATCATCCACATCAACAACAAGAACAAAGAAATTGAAATCCCTCAATACCCAATTGTCATCCCGCCATGAAAATCCAAAACCCTCATTGCAGCTCCACGCAGCAACAACAGAAATGAAACCTTCTTGTTCACCGTACTCTGCTTTTTTCGTTAGTAATTTCAACGGGAGAACTAACATGACGAGAAAATAAGTAGTTTAGGGCCACATTAACAAAAAATAATAATAGTACAAGGATGCCATCAAACAAATTGAAACAGCAAAGGGAGGATCGGTGCCTTCATTGTTGGGATTTTCCCCAACATGCATAAGTAAAATTAAGTAAAAAATGATTCACAGCGGAAGCAAAAACCCATGCATGTATCTCAAAACCATTATTCGTGTATTTTAATAAAAAGCATGTAGAAACGAAAAGGAGGGATAATTCCATTACCTTGTGCCGTGCCCAAAAGAATTTGATTTTGATGTTCTTCAGTTCCCGACCAAAAAATATTTCATCTACTCGTAGCGTGTTCAAAATAATCTGATTTTTTATGTTCTTCAATTCCAACCCCACATATGTTGAATCTTTAGTTCAGACACTATCAATCATGCATTGAATAGTAGAGAGAAATTTGAGAGAGTTCACTACTTGAATTGTGTTAACAATTGTTCTTGTGTGTGACTCATTTGATTGATCTCAATCATCACTAATTATCAGCCTCACATCCAAGTTATTAAAATAAATTTGGCCATTAACTTTGAAATCATTTCAAAGCATTAATTCGGCCATTAACTCTGAAACCGTTTCAGATCATTAATTCAACAATTGAGCCTGAACCATTTCAAAGTCTAAATCTGGACATTGATTCTGAAACTATTTCAGAGTATTAATTCGAGCATTAATTATGTAACCATTTCTGAATATTATTTTGGGCATTAGTTTTGAAACCATTACAGAGAATTAATTTGGCAGTTAAGTCTGAAACTATTCTAAATCATTAATTTGACCATTGATTCTAAAACCGTTTCAGAATATTAATCTGCCCATTGATTCCGAAATGGTTTCAAATCATTAATCTGACTATTAAATCTGAACCCGTTTCAGATGATTAATTTGACAATTAATTTTGAACCCGTTTTAGGTTATTAATATGGCCATTGATTCTAAACTTGTTTCAAAATATCAACCTTCAACCCATTAATTCTGAACCCGTTTTAGGTTATTAATATGGTCATTAATTCTAAACTTGTTTCTGAATATCAATCTTCAACCCGACACAATTTGATTGTATTGCAAACATATTTGCAATATTGTCTCTCCTGTTCAAACGTCATTTTGAATTGGCTATGGTGTTTAACATCTCTAATTTCATCATTGAGTTGGCATTAGGACTTGTACTCCCAAGAAAATTGATTGTCTCTATCAATCTCCAGGTTCTACAAACCATGAGTGACATAGCAATATACCATGGTTACCCAAATTATGTGAATTTTTTAAGAACATAATGAACTTGTTAGCTTTGGCTATTATGTAATTCAATCATTTTGTCTTATTATGTCTTGATCAAACAAAGGCCATGGAATTGTTTATCAAGCTACCAATTTGATTACATGCACAAACCTAATTGACATGTATTTCTATGAGACATGAACCATTCATTCTCGGTTACAATTCCAATCGAGGATTTTAACATAATGTCACGATTAGATCGCATAGAACATCATTATTATAGATTTCTTATTGTGCACACGTGCTTTCCTATATGAACGAACCATTACCATCAAGTATAAAGATGGTTCAAGGAGACATCATTATGTGTACGTATGAACCATAGCCATCCAATATACAAGTCAATGTTGTGCCTCAGATCTAAAGATTATTTACACAAAATCAAAACTTGAACAATTTAGTCATTGACCTTGCTAAAAGCTTCAATATTTTTAATCGTTTTGTGTATGTCATGTTTAGTGAACTTGTTCGATACAAGCACCTGTGCTTTAGCTTGGATATTATCATACCCAATGACTTGTGACTCATCTTTCCTTAGGTATTCAATACTCAATGGTGAAGCTTGAGAACATATTAGTCTCAACAGGATCATCAATATTTTTCTAATAATCTATCAACTAAGAACAATTTAAAGACTCGGTTTAATTGTAAACCTGTCACACATATTCCTAACACCTTAAGAATATATTTATTCGCAATTGATTCTATGGAATCATTCATATAAATGGGACAATGAATGGATACATCTTTGCCATCAAACAATTGATACAATTGAAAGTATAACTGAAATCATTAACATGTAATTATTATATAGTTGCTTTTGGGCATACAACCAACATTTTTCCCTATTACTTAGTAATTAAAAGAACCCCACCGTAAAAATCCAAGCCATCCTATATTCCTAATACTAAATCAAGGGGAAAAGTGCCAAAAAGTCCTAAACCTTTTGTGTTTGTGCCAAAAAAGTCATAAACATTTTTTTAGTGCCAATTTAGTCCTAAACCTTTTTATTTAGTGCCGATTCAGTCCTTTTCAGTCAATTTTGGCCGGATTTTGCTGACTAGACACCGACTGACTATCTAATCGGTGCTGACGTGGACAATTTTTAATAATATTTTAATATTTTTGAATTTTTTTATTCTTTTTCTTTTTTCTTTTTTCTTTTTTCTTTTTTCTTTTTTCTTTTTTTCTTCTCACCTCCTCCCTCCGGCCGCTCGCCGAACCACGGCGACCGGCTAGGTGACGACCGTGAGGCTCACCGGCCACCTCACTAGTGGCCTCGAGGGCGGCCTCGCGCTGGGCTGCGAGGCTCGCCCTCGCCGGATCTGGCGAGGGTCAAGCCTCGTCGCACCGCCCAGGCCGCGATTCGGCGAGGTCAAGCCTCGTCGGCCACGGGCGAGGCTAAACCCTCGCCAGATCCGGCGCAAGGCGGCCTCTCGCCCTCGCCGGCGCCGCCCAGGCCGCGATTCGGCGAGGTCGACCCTCGCCAAATCCGACACAAGGCGGCCTCCCGCCGGGCTGGCTCGAACGCCGAGGGGAGATGCAATGTAAGGGAGATGGGATCCTCTGCGCGCGGCTCCAACGCTGAGGGGAGATGCACCCGCCATGGCCAACGAGGCTCGCCCTCGCCGGATCTAGCGAGGTCAAGCCTCGCCGGTCATGGGCGAAGCTTGACCCTCGCTAGATCCGGTGAGGGCGAGCCTTGCCAACCCGGTGAGAGGCCACCTTGCGCTAGATCTGGCGAGGCTCGACCTCGCCGAATCGCTGCATGGGTGACGCTGGCAAGGCCGCCCTCGCGGCCACCTATGTAGCACCGACACGGACACGCGACACACGACACGACACGACACGACACGCCAACACGTTATTTCTTAAAAATAGAGAATTTCGACACGTTCCGACACGTTATATATTAAATATATTTTTATATATAAATACATAAATAAATAATAATAAAAATCGCCTAGAATTAATTTACACGAAAAATATTAAATAATATCATTCATTATTGTAATTTGTTACAATAATACACAAAACTTAGAGGAAAAAAATATTGTTAAAAGAAAAATGCTGAAATGATATTTTTAAATTTATTTATTTATCATATATAGCATTTTCTATTACTTCTTTTATAGTAAAAGACTTTGAAGAAAATAAAACAATTCTAAAAAAACAAAACTGAAAAAAAAAAAAAAAAATAGACCCCGTGCGTGTATATTTATAGCAATTTTATTACTTCTTTTATTACTTCTTTTGTGTATATTTATACTTTGACCCCTCAAGTATTAGAAATTTTTAAAATTGACCCCGTGCGTGTCGGAATCGCATGTCGGAATTCTGGACTCGTGTGTTGGAGCGTGTCGGAGAGAGTTGATCACGTGTCGGATTTTTCGACACTCGTTGACCGTGTGTCGAAGCGTGTCGGAATGTGTCGGAGCGTGTCAAACACATGTCGGAGTGTCGGACACGACACGAAAGCTTCCGGAGAGTGTCCGTGCTACATAGGCGGCCACTAGCGAGGTGGCCGGCGAGGCTCCTGGCCGATCGCCGTGGTCCGGCTAGAGGCCGAAGGGAGGAGGAGAGAAATAAAAATGAAAAATGAAAAATGAAAAATGAAAAATGAAAAGAGAAAAAGAAAAAGAATAAAAAAATTCAAAAATATTAAAATATTATTAAAAATTGTCAACGTCAACCGGTCGGCGTCCAATCACCAAAATCCGGCCAAAATTGGTCGGAAATGACTTAATCGGCACTAAGTAAAAAGGTATAGGACTTTTTTGGCACAAACATAAAAGGTTTAAGACTTTTTTGGCACTTTTCCCCTAAATCCAGCTTCTTAGTTCCAATTCTGTTTGCTTGCTAGAATCATCTATACTGCTGCCACGCGCTAATCGTGGGACTATAAATAAAGTTTGGTAATTACAAGAATAGGGTTTCTTTCAATAAACATTACAAGGACAGGTATAGCCGATAGATTTTTAGGTCGAAAATGAAAACTCAGGACATGGACGACGCCGCGTACTCATTTAGTTCTTCACCATCTCAGACAGAGAGCATTCTCAAACGTATGCATTACTTCTAATTGTGACTTACAATATTTCACTCGCGCGTGTGCACACAGATAGAGAGAGAGAGAGAGAGAGAGAGAGAGAGAGAGAGGACTCACGGTGTGATGAACGTTGTACTTTGATCGGTGGGAGCTTGTGTGTCCACGGTGACTTCTATGGTGGCGGTGATTCAGTGAAGATTTGCACTCGTGAAGCAACATGAAACTCTGCTTAACTCTATTTTAGAGAGAGAGAGAGAGAGCACGCGCACACAGAGAATGGCGTATTGGTATATCTGTACTCAATCCTGTGTATTTAAAGGGAAAAGAGAAACCAAACGAAATACTGATAATTTACACATAACTCAACTCTATTGCACAGAGAGAGAGAGAGAGAGAGAGAGAGAGAGAGAGTTTTGAAGGCGAAGTTTTTTGTTTGACTTTCCCAGGCCTTCGTCGATGGCATTTGCTTATGAGAGATTGAAGGCGACATTTTACTAACTTATAATGTGCTCTCGTACGCGAGAGCTCAAGTCATCGCATGTAGGCATTTCAAGAATACTCAAGTACTTTGGGTGCTTATTCAGCCCTGACAAAAGGTCAGAAAAGATAACTATCATGACGCAAGCGGTGGATGCAATTACCCACCCAGATCTAATATAAACAAGAATAGCGAATAGACATGTCTTTTTCTTCACTTAGCGATGCCACCATGGTGCTGCTGTCGACCAAGCAATGTCACCCCTGTCGACCACTGCATGGTGGTCACCGCGAGCCACTGCAGGTGTCGGATAACCACCCAACGGTGGTTGGCTACGGTTTAGGTGGTCACTAAAGGAAGGCGACCGTGTGGTCACTTTGCTTCAGTGCTCGCTAGATCTCTTTGTCACGGTGGTCGGCAAACCACACCGCGGAGATCGCTGGCAAAAGTAATGATCACCACAGGCAATGGCCGCTCCCTTCACAAGATTACGGTAGGCTTTTCTTTATTGAGGTTATCTATTCTTTTATTCTTTAATCTTGGTTTTATTCGGTTACTTACCTAACAAAATATGAGATAAGAGAAATTCTCCCCTAAGTTCTTATCCTATCCTATCACGATCTTTTCTTGAATATCAAACAGAACCTTAAGCGATTATAAAGAAAAATGATAATATCACAAAAAACCCTAAAACTAGTGCATATGACAAATTTACAAAAAAGAAAAAGTAATTTTCTAATCACAAAAAAACGTCAAACTGATACACTTATGATAAATTTATCCCAAACTAATTTTTTGACCATCAAAAATCTCAAATTAGTATATTTGTGACAAATTTACCCTTCATTAGTTTCCGTTAAATTGAATTAATAGCACAAAAAACTCAAAACCGGTACACACCTAATGAACGGAAGGTAAAACTCCACACGTGTCATCTAATTCAATAATTTGACCATAAAATTTAACAGAAATTAACGCAAGGTAAATTTATTATAGGTGTACCAATTTGAGATTATTTATGTAAATTTGTCATAAGTGTACCAGTTTAAGATTTTTTATGATAATAATTCTAGAGAAAAAACAAAAGTGCTTGAACAATTTAATGATATTATGTCTGCATGTCACGTAACATATAAATATTTTAAGCTATAGTTTCTCCAAGCGTACGCTAACTCTTAAGCTTTGATTCATGGCTCCGTGCAAATGATACGCACTATGCAATGTGCAGCAACTCACTAGACTTCGAGGCCTCTCCTCTGGCGTTTGGTTTTTTGGTTGGATTTAAAATTTTCTTTTACTCTTCAATGAATTATGGATTTGATTCCTACTTAGACGATAGTTTTTCTCCCCTCAATTTCATTGCCAAAGCAATCTAATTTATTCTAATCTAGCTTCATGATTCAATGGTTAGTCGGTAATCAAAAAAATTATCCAAAAAATCTTAAATCTATTGAATGATGGCCAATTCGATCCTAAATTTTAAATTTTGTCAATTGAGTCCTAAATATTTTCACATTTTACCAATTGAGTCATTCGACAAATTTTTAACTGAAAAACGCTAACCTGGACGCTAGTAGTCCCACGTAGGAGGGTTGCCACAAACGTGGACAATTTTTTACGATTTTTATTTCTTTTTTCTTTTTCTTTTTTTCTTCTTTTTTTCTTTCTTTGTTTTCCTTTTTCTTTTCTAGCAAGTCCAGTGATGGTCGGCCAGCCTCGCCCAGTTTGGAAGAAGAAAAAGAAAAATAAAGAAAGAAAAAAATAAAAAATTTTAAAAATCATAAAAAGTATAAAAATTATTCACATCAACACCGGTCGTGCCATGTAGGATAACCAACATCCACATCAAGGATTTCTAGCTAAAATTGGTCGAATGGACTCAATTGGTAAAATGTGTAAAAGTTTATGATTCATTTGACAAAATTGAAAGATTTAGAACTGAAGTGATCAACGGGTAATAGGTTTGAGACTTTTTAGACAATTTTTCCATCGGTAATCCTATATTGACATTTTTATTGTCAAATAAACAGTGTTGCGCATGTACTTTATAATTTCTATAATTTCCACAAAGTTGATAGATGAATTTTATGGGATGGAAATCCAATTTATGGGCACGGCTAAGGATAAAGATTAAATATATAGATTTTGGAAAGAAAGGAAGCGAAGGAATATTGCAATTGCATCAATTTGTTGCCTGCCCCAAGCACTTTTGTTTTTTTTTTTTTTTGTCAAAACAATTTCCTTTCATTATTTCAAGTGATTCCAGAATTACACCCTACATGGGCCTCTGAACATAAAAGGTCCCATAAAACTTGAGGGGGATTAGTAGTCCAATCACAAGGTAAATTCTTTCATCTATGAGCCTTAGCAATCCAATTAGTCACTTGGTCCTCAGCCACTTGGTTCTCTTCTCTTCTGCAATGGGCCACTCAAATATGCTTATATTGGCCCATTAAAGTAAGGCACTCAGTGATAAAAGGCTACTTCCCGCAAGCACCTATCATGATCAGTAAGTGTACAAATCAGCTTAAAGTAATCTGATTCTATCATGACGGGTAGTTTAGATCCATCTCTAAAGAAACGGAGTGCTTTAAGGCACGAGTGGGTTTCAGTAGGGGTGTGTACCGAGAACCGCCTGAACTGAGAACTACTCGGACTAGACCGAACCGGCCGGTTTTGGGCGGTTCCCAAAGAGGGCGGTCTGGTTCCCAGTTCCTACTTTTGGAACTAATGTCTGGTCGATCGGGTTCTTGGTTCCAAGGTGGAAACCAAACTAACTAGACCGACCGGACCGGACCGGTTAATCATATAAATATATATATATATATATATATATATTTCTTAAGAAACAAATCATAATTCTTCCCAATTTCTCCTTTATTTTATTTTATTTTTGGCCAAAAACAACAAACTTACTAGTTCCATTGGATCGGTCTGTAACATCCTCAATTCCGACCCCGTAAAGATCGGCCATAAGGTCCAAAAGAGGATCGATCATTGGCCATTGGCCATGGATCAATCGGTTCGATCGGCAAGGAATCACGGATCGTTCATGGTCCGACCGACCGATCGACCGGTCACGAATTGGTCGAGGTGTTGGCCGTGAATTTTCTACAGACCATACCAATGGGATAGGATCACCAGCTCATAAGATGACCTTTTGATCATGACAATTGATCACGGGATGATTTTGGATCAGCGGATGGTCATGATCAGTCATAGTGCTCGGCTGCAAGTGATTCCGCCTAGCTATACACTAATACACGAACGATCCAACGCAATCAAATGCGATCATCTTCTAATAAAAAATGTATCATTCCCTATTTAATTCTTAGTGATCAGAAAGGAATCTCGAACTGATGATGTCCAATGGTGGATTGGTAATGCACCGACCATAAACCCTACCGGTGGATCGAGTGCCGACCGGAATGAGCCCAAGAATAGACCAAGCTATTCTGTCACTAAATCTAAGGTTCATGAGTGCGCTGGCTTAGTGCTAAGCCATGAGTAGCCTTAGAATTGACCTTGAACCGACCAAAGGACAACCGACCCTTTTGGTCGACTGACCATCCGAAGGAACGAATCAAGCGAGCATGGGGCATGATGGCCGAATCTCGGGTGTACGTGATTTGGTTTTTTGAGGTGTATCTAATGATCCATTGTCCATCCCCGGAACCAACTTAGACGATGGAATTCTCTAGACCACCTTCTTGATGAAGAAAGGGACAAAAGAGAAGAAAACTCTAGAACAACCTCATTAATAAAGGGGATGATGTGTCATTTCACTTTTCAAAAGTAATGATGAAGTTGTGGATATTTTTGATGGACAAGAAAAGGGTGGCGTACACACGGACAAATCGGAGAGCGAAACCCAAACCCCTCAATTAATGCCGTACGAATCTAGATGCCGAGTTGGCAACCTAGATGCCATCATCATTAAACTTCATTAAATGCTCATTAAATGTGGGGTGTATGTGGACTAATATGAATAGAACTTTATGGAATATTATAGAAAACCAAAACTTAGAAAGCAAGTTCTTGAATTTAAGCAGGTGCTAAATATCCAAACCCCATGATTAACTAAATCTAATCATTTAATGAGAATGGTGAGTCATTGGCTTAGGTGTCCATGAAAGATATGGTTATCATTACCATAGGATTTTCTTTAGAGAACAAGTAGGCCAAGTCATGATGGCATTATATAAATGGTCCAATAAGAATGAAACAAGTAAGCTTCCAATCATTACATTAGGCCATTAGGTGTACCACCTTTTAAAATAGGCATGACACCTTGCAACTTAGGCTTGCCACCTCAATGCCATAGTCGTGCCACTCTAAGAAACGTGATTGGACCGCTTGGATGAGTAATGATGAGGTTGGTGCTTATAAATAGATAGAGGCCCCATTCATTTCCATCATTGAAACCCCTTTGCCATTCACACACCATTCTCCCCTTTCTTTCATTTCTCTTGGCCTTGCACCATCGCCCCATCAAGTTATCCAGGCTAATTCTTGAGGTTTGCCGAGGTAAGTAAGATTCTTCATTTTCCTCTAAGAAAGTAGATTCCGTGGTTGAGGTTAGTTAAGTGCTCACCCATCAAGCCGTGGGTAGTGTGCAATGTCTTTTGTTTGACCTTGCTTGCTATGGGACATGGCCGTGTACTTGAGTCATTTATGTTTGGAATGAAATCGAGGTTCGTTTGAGTTGAGTTCATCGCAAGACAAAGTCACCCAAGCCATAAAGCATTGGTTTCGGCATAAATAGGACGTTGGGTCGAAGTCTTGGTTGGTGCGGGAACCGCCCAAGGCCGTAAGGTCCTAAGTCGACATTGAGGCATGTCGATCTTATGCCTTGATCGGTACGAGAATCGCCCAAATCCACGAGGTCTTGGTAAGGCACCATGCATGCCGATTTCCATAGTTTAAATGGACACGAGGACTTTGTGCTTGGCGTTGAACGAAACCGTGAGCTGATGGTCATTCTCAATACATGTGTATTCACATCAGGTTGGAGTCGAGGTCTGTCGAGCTTAGGATTGTCATTAAAGTGAGGTGCACCCAAGCCTCGAGGTCTTGGATTAGTATTGAGGCATATCGTTTCCGAGCCTTGTTCGATACGGGGATTGACGCTAAATGATTGATTCAAGTTACGACCAAAGATCGTTCTCGACATATTTGCTAGTGAAGTATAAGAAACTCATGACACACACAAATGAATGAACACGCCTTTGGGCCATGCATGTGTTGGCTAAGGGAAAAGATAAGAACCGACTTGTGTGATGCACTTGTGTGTGTGCACTTAAGAGGAAAAAGCGTCCGTCGTCACATGGCGTTGGCGATGATGCCTCATTCATTGAACGAGATGCCCTGGTTAAGCCAGGAAGCCCCTAAAAGTATGGGAAGCCTTTGAGAGTATGGGATGCCTGGCTTGATGGCCAGATGCCCTAGTTGAGCCAAGAAGCCCCTAAGAGTATAAGATGTTTGGCCTAAGGTCAGATGCCCAGCCTACGGCTGGAAGCCCTTCAAAGTATGAGAAGAATCGTTCATATGGTTAATAAACTTATTGAACATGTTACTATAAGTCACTGATAAGCTTGTTTGGTGAAATTACTTATTTGGTAAGTTAAAAGTGGATCACATACAGATAGTTGAGAGGTGGCAATAGACTTGCGATTGATTTGCCATCGACACTATTTGCGAGTGTTGTACTTGCTAGGTTTTGATAATGAGATGCTTTCCTAGTAGAGAACTAGGAATTTCACTTGCTGAGTTTCCCCAAAACTCACCCCTCATCTTTCAGTCTTGTAGGCATGGAAATCTCACATCAGTTTTGGGAGCTATAGTCATGCTAGAAGAGATAGGATTTCTCTTGGCCTATATGGAAAACTTGTACTGTGATATAAAAAGATAAGAGGACCCATAGAGAAAGGGCTTGTAAAAGTCTTACTATAATATTAATTAGTGTGTTCTTTGTGATGTATGTCTCAGTCTTCCAGCTGTTGTTTGTCCAGGGAGTTGTTTATTCACATTTTTGCATGTGCATGATAACAAGATAAAAAGAATCGGGATGGCGACGAGCCTGGGACGTCACGAAAATAATCATTGTCACTCGCGAACTTGGAGATGGGGTTGAGGTCGTTACACGGTCAGTCTGGTTCCCAATCCCAAAATTTGGAAACCGGTCCTCCCAATCCAATTCCCGATTCCACCTTGGAACCAGATCAGACCGGGAACTAATCAGTCCTAGGTTTCGGTCTACTTTGCTGAAGTAGCTCGAATCTCCTTGGCAAAAGTAGCAATCAGTCTTCTTACTTCGTCCCGACATACTGCGGCAACACTTCCTGTGGTATTGCCATCCATCAATGACCCATCGACATTGATTTTCAACTCCTCTTTGCTCGATGGTTTCCAGATTTGAGGTGAGGGGTTGATCTGGTTTTTGGATCCATTAGGTGTTGAAAGATGAAGTTAGTACACGTCTTCCATAAGTTCCAGAGTACCCCTGCCATCATATCCACAGATGATGAGTTTCCTTCTAGATTTGCTCTCTACCATTCCTCTACACGTCGTAATCCTTTTTTTGAGACTCTAATTTTCAAATTTGGATTTTTCCAAACCTCTCGAGTCCAGTTGCATAACAAGAAGATATGTTCAATCGTTTCTGGACATCTCCGACATATAGGGCAAATTGGTTCAGGTATAATTTTTTGCTTGAACAGATTCTCCAATGTTGGTAGTGCATTCTAACGTACATTTCATGCGAAAAGTTTGATTTTTGGGCTAGTATGCATGTTCCACACCAGTTGCCATAGCTGTTTGGGTGTTTCATATGATGTAGACGGCTGTTTTGCTTGCAACTTTTCTTTTGTTATTTTGATAAAGTGATATGCACTTTTCACTGAATAATTGCCTAAAGATGTGCATATCCAAACCACACTGTCTTTCTCCTCCTTAGATATGATTGGGATAGCTAAAGTCTCTCTTGCAACTCTTGCTTCAAACAACTCGGTAATCAGCTGTTCTTTCCACCTGATGCTTGCACCGGTACTGGAATTGAGGCCTGCAAAAGCTGGGTTTGTTTGATATGTATTGTTGAGTCATTGCATCAATTTGAGCATATGTTTGTGTTAGGTCACTTAGTGCTTGAATAAATTTTATATGATACACGCATCCCTCTTGGTGATTGGAATGATCTAAGCCATGGATCTTTGGAGGGCCTGTTTTTATGCACTAACTCTTTGTCTTTGATGCATGAAAGCATATAGCCAATTGAGAGCCCTTCATATGCATAAGCAAGGCAAGGCATGAACCTTGCTATTGATTTGCCATCGACAAGTGGGTGATAATTTTATATCCGAGGATCGATGGCAAGACATCCTCCTATAAGAGAATTAGGGATTTCTACTTACTGAGTCATCAATTCACTTTTATTGTTTTCACCATTTCAGGTGTGGAATGGGTGAATCAATTCTACCGCCCGTCTATCCTAGTCTTCCAATTGATACGATTACTACTGTGATGGACTTAGTAGATTTAGAAAAGGACGTCACTTACCGGAAGCATACTCCTACTATATAGGTCCAAGAAGGGGTAGACACATTGGTTGCCCATGTGTACGAGGCTTGGTACCTCATTTTTTATGGGGACATTTTAGGTCCCATGTGACATCCCAAATTTCTGATTCTGTTTTCAATTAAATGAGACGGACTTTTCATCGACGTGCTTATAGTTCAATTCTCCGAGCTGATCACTCACGAGATAACTAGTCTATCGTGTAAAGCCGTTAAGGAATTTAAATGCAATAGGCTTGAGAATCGACCATGAACCGACCGCTCGACCGTATAAATCTGCAAGGATCATTACGACACCGTCGAAATCGAACGAGATCGCAATAGGTCGATTCGACTGAGATATGTAATTAGAGTGTGGGTGATTCCACCTGATTCCAATATCCTCGTCAACTGGCACTGAACTGATTATTCTATCGTTTTGGGTACCCTGTGTCCGTATTTGAAACCTCAAGATTTTCACGACAATCGAGAGTCGCCAATGTGTCGAAGATTATTTCGTGGCTTGAAAATAATCAACCACTAGTCAATTGCACTGAAAATTTCCTAAAAGCTACCTGGTAGATTAGGACGCGCTCAAATCGCGCCAGATTGAAATTAACCGTGATTTTAAACCCGGATTCAGAAATTGAAAGTTCTGTCATGTCACAATTCATTTTAGGAACGTCGACTCATCTTCAGAAGATTTTTCTACAAACCGAGATTTTTGGCGGAAAAGCAAAGTAAGGCCGTTTTTGTTCGGGATTGTCAGAGGGCCGTTTTTAATCGAATCTTCGGGATGCAAGTTGGATCATTTGACGGGAAAATATCATGAGAAGGTCGAGGACACATGGGTTGATTTAATTGAGCTTCAATTGGATGGAATTGAGAGAGAATTGAATGGATTGAATGGGGGAATGTCCAAAATTCGTAGCTCCCATGGCACACCATATTTTGCACCTATTGCCAAGCTTGTAGAGGAAGATTGGAGGAGAGAGAGTGGCTGAGGTCATGTGGTGTCATGGTGGGGGCAAAGCCAATGAGAAGATGGCAAGTGTTGAGCTCTAGAGAGCCCAAGGAGACCCCCCACTCTTCAGCAGCTTCTTCTCCCTTAATCCAAGGCTTTCTCCATTATTGTAGAAGGAGAGAAGCTCAGCAAAAACCAGAGGAACCGAGCAGCATCAGCCCTCCACCGTCGCATGCCCATCGGACCCCATTTCCTCCTCTCGTTTTCCCCTCGTTCCGCTTTCGCTCCAGCCGACCTTTCTCCAAAGATCCGAGTAAAAAGTTAATTCCCGGTTGAATCAGCGAACGAGCCACCCATCACCGCAAAGAAGACATCCAGATCGTTCCGGAGCACCTCACCGCTCGCCGGAACGATTCTCCGGAAGTCCCGTACGGCCGCCCGAAGCCACCGCTCGCCGGACCGTCTGGACTCGCCTGGTTCCGCCTGTTTCGCCCGTTTCGCGGTTTTCAGCCATTTTCTCCCCATTTCTACCCTACCTCCACCCATACCAACCACCAGCAAGATCCCTTTGACCCCCGGGAGCCGCCGGTTGCCAACCACCCGCTCGCCGGAGCTCCGATCGGCCGGTTTTGCCGTTGAAGTTCTTTGGTTTCTTCTCTCAGCAGTCGGCCCGATCGAAGCGAGAAGACAGCAAGAAGTTCCAGACTTCGAGGCCCGTTTTCAGTGTCTTCCCGACCTCTGTTGGTGTCGCCGCTTTGGGGTTTATCGACCGCCTTGGTGTCGTGGTCGCAGTGAACTCACCGGCGCGCAAAACCGGTGAGTTTATCCTCTAAACCTCGCTTAGCAAGTTAATCATGCTTAAGGGGTGTTTAGATTAGTCTAATTAGGTTTAGGTGGTTAGATTAGATTATTTTAATGTAAATTAGATTAGTTGTATGATTAGTTTAATGGATGTTTAATTAGGGCTAATTACATGTTTAAATTAGTGTAATCTAGTTTAAGCCCTAATTAATTATTTTTAATTAAATAATTATTTCGAATTTTATAAATATTATTTTATTAAATTATATTATTATAATATAATATTTAATTATTTAATTTTCGGAATTAAATTTAATTATTTAATAATTTCGAAAATTTTGCCGGGATGGCCGGTCGTCAGAATTTCGCACTGATCGCAGCAGTGTGGTCAGTTTGTGTCAATTGTATATTTAATGGAGAAATTGAGTGGAATAATGATTATGGTTAATTATTCCAAAGCGTGGAATTGAATGAAATTGGAGAAGTTTTGGTATTTAACTTGAAAATACCCGGTGTTGGCTTATAGCACCGTAATTGGTTGGTAAGACTAGTTTGTATCGATTGATTGAATGGTTGTTTATGTGGGGATTTATCCCAAAGATGTTTAGTATCGATATTCGATTGGAATTTGATTGTGAAAGGTTGTGAATGGATCTAGAAAATCGTCGAAGTTCGACTGTGCCCTGTTAGACCGTGATTTGCCACCTGACAAAGGTCGCGCCTGATAAGGCCGTAATCCGCCACCTATTAAAGGTTGCGCCCGTTGGGCCGTAAATTGCCACCCGATAGGGGTAGCGCCTGATAAGGCCGTAATCCGCCACCTATTAAAGGTCGCGCCCATTGGGCCGTAATTTACCACTTAAAGATAGGTCATGTCCTTTCGACCGTGGTTTTTAGTGAATGATTTGATTGATTATTGAATTGTACTGACGTGCAGGAATGGACTGAGGTGAGGTAAGTCCTCAATCCTCTTTGTGTGGCTAGAGCACCTTGGGGCTTATTTTCTTCCTAATCGAGTTTTAGAGGGTAGGACTCGCTGAGACATTGTCTCATCCCGGTTTGGGGATAATATTTCAGGTCCCTAGATGGCGGATCCTCCGGAGCTTTTTGGTAGACCAGAGAGGGTCGTTGAGAGGATTTTTGACTTCGCCGATCCTGACTGAAGAGCTGGCGAATGGACCTGTCTAGCTGATCTTAGGACAGCTTAGTTTTTGAGGATTGATCTTCTATAGATCTTTTGTAAATAGCCTAGTCCTGTAAATGAACTGGTTTGATATGTATAAAAAAGTATGTGGTTGGTTTTGAAAATGTGATCCTGCTTTTCTATCCCAATTGAGTTTTGTCTGGGGATTATTTATCCGCTCCGCATGTGCAATTAAATGAATGGGTCGGCGACGTGTCCTGGGAAATCGCATTTCTATCGACCGCAGTGGGATGTGCGCGTGCTCGAGGTTCGGGGCGTGACATCCCATCCGAGACCTCATCCTTCTGCTGGACCCTACGAGCGCATCATAGAAGAAAGGACCTAAGATGGGGGCCATTTTTGGAGGAGTTAGGCTACCCCAGCCTTTTAATCGTCAATGTCTAGTAATGAAGATAAGTAGCCCAGGACTAAGATAGGCATGTAATGATAACAATTTTGATACGTGTATATATGTAATAATTTGTGTTGCTTATGTTTGCTTAACTTGTATACATGTTGTCCGACTTCCATATTTGTTTGTGTACGGGGATTGTTTTTAATTCGCTTTCGCATGTGCTTAATCAAAGATAAAATATTTTTGGAACGATCAACATACCTAGGATGTCAATGCTGACCCGTCGGGTCACGCTCTCTTACCAGAGGTGGGGCAGGGGTGTGACACCAACAAACTGAACTCTCGACTTGGTTGATGAGCTCAGTGTCCTCTAGTTCCACTGGATCGCTTGGAAATCGATCACCCCTACCTGGAATTGGGAACTAAACCAACAATTGCCCATTCCAAATTTTAGGAATTGAGAATCGCCTTTAACTAGACGGTTTGGCCCAATTCCATTTGCTCACCCCTAGACTCATGAGCACCACCGAGCACCAGAAATAACAAGTGCATTGCTCATGTAATAGTCTCCCGAGGAAGGCTCACTGAATTCCAACGCCCCAACTTTCACGGAGTAAATAAGTAATTATTCATAATCCAACCTTGCCAAGATGAATTGCGAAGAAAAAATAAGATAATTTCGATGAATTTGTGATCAATATGATACTGACCAACGTTGGATGTATCCAATATTAACTTGACGTGTCAATAAATGTAAAATAGATCATCAACCAAGATTCAGAGAATACTGCCAAAAATATAGTTTCATACTACAGCATCTTTGCTAGTATATAAAATTAGACCCCTTATCATTACATCACCACACCTTTTACAACATTATTCTTTTTCTTACATATATATTTGTATTAGGATATAGATACGCCCTGAGCACAAGGATTTCAAGTGCATATCTCATGCAATATTCTCCTGAGGAAGACAAGTTGACTTCCAACGCACCAAATCTAATGTAATAAATAATTTTTTGTTGATAATTAAACCTTGCCGATGTGAATTGATAACCAAAAGATAAGACAATCTCTATGAATTTTGAGAGAAATAATTTTTCCAAAAAATGCTAAACCTATTGTACAACGGCCTCCATCCTAAACTTTTCAATTTGACTAATTTAATCATAAATTTGTTGATGATTTACCGATATAGTCCTTTCAACCGAAATTGGTTATAAATTGATGACGTACCCACTGACCATCCTACGCGGCACAATTGATGCTAACCTAGACGTTTTTTTAAAAAAATTTCTAAAGTTTTATAATTGCTTTTCTTTTTCTTTTCTTCACCTTTCACTTCCCGAAAAAACCAACGGTGAGCCATTGGGGCATCAACGATGGTTATCTACCATTGCTAAGGCTCTAGCCTTCCCCATCGGTTCTTTTGGGAAGTGAACGGTGAAAAAAAGAATAAAAAATAATAAAATGAACAGAAAACTTCAATAAAAATTGTAAAAATTGTTTATGTCAGCGTTGGTCATACAACATAGAACAGCTAGCAACCAAGTCAGTGGTTTCCGACCAATTTTGATTGGAAGGACTACATCGCAAATCATCAAAACATTCAGGACAAAATTGACCAAATTGAAAAGTTTATAACTAAATTGACCGTTGTACAATAGAATTAGGACTTATTGAATAATTTTCTTATTTTTGAAAGTGACCAATACTGACCAACATTCACTATATCGAATAATTAACTTGACATATCAATAAATGAAAAATAGTTCATCAAGCAAGATTTGGAGTAACACTGAAACTATAGTTTTAAACCACATCTTACCAGTATATTATAATGACCACTTATCATTACATCACCACACATTTTACAGCATTTTTTTTCTCATTTGTGTCTGTACTAAGAATCAGACCCAACACCTTAACAAGCACATTTCTCAAGTAATATTCTCCTGAGGAAATCTCGTTGACTTCCAACACACCAAATCTCATGCAATAATAATTTATTGGTCATAATCCAACCTTTGCCAATAAAATTTGAGTAAACCAAATCTCGTGCAATAAATAATTAATTGGTCATAATCCAACCTTTGCCAATAAAATTTGAGTAAGTATGAGAAAGAGAGAGAGAGAGAGAGTGATGTCATCCAATACATCAATCTTTTTTCTTCTTCTTTTTTTTCATTTGTATTTGTGTTAAGAAGAACACACCCCGAGAACAAGGGATCACAACTTGATTAGTGCATTGCTCGTGTGACAGACTCCTGAGGAAGGCTCATAGGATTCCAACGCACCAAATCTCACTTGACAAATTCTTAGTTATTCATTGTCAAACCTAAATATTTTAAAGCTCAAGAAGATGATACCTTCCCCAGCCGAAACCCAAAAGATCATATATAGGTCACCCATCTACATGCCGAACGCTTTGATCCATCTTTCTTGCCCAGAACGAGAGAGAGAGAGAGAGAGAGAGTAATGTCATCCAATACAGAGAAAACGTACTTGGAAGTGTTGGGCCTTTGCTGTGCCACAGAAGTTGCGTTGGTCGAGAAGATCCTGAGGCAGCTCGATGGGATCAACGACATCTCGATCATCATCCCGACAAAAACGGTCATCGTCGTCCATGACCCTCTAATCGTTTCTCAGCCCACGCTCGGTATGAATATGATCGATGGCAGCTGCTTTGGCTAAGTCCTACTTTGTCCTAGAATTTCAGTTTAGGCGTATGTATTGATGGTTCTATGTACTTAATATTGCAGTTGAGGCACTAAATAAAGCGAGGTTGGAAGCTAGCATTAAACATCGGGGCAAGATTGATTCGGCGACGAAATGGCCATCGCCGGCACTGATTGTTTGCGGGTTGTTGTTCGGTTTGTCATTTCTTCAGTACGTTTATCAGCCACTTAAATGGCTGGCTCTGGCTGCTGTTGTAATTGGCCTTCCGTCGATTGCGTGGAGGAGCTACGCCTCCATCAAGCATCTCACTCTAAATATCTACGTTCTCATTCTGATTTCAGGTAATAATCTTTTCCAAATGATCAACTGTTCTTTGCTAGATGGGATGTGAGTTCATGTGGTTCTTTTACTCATGGTCGTGTTTTGTACGGGATGATGATCATTGTAAAGGGCCAAAGTAAGCGATGGATCGGATGTATCTTATAACATGAGCTGAGGACATGATATCACCAAACCAACCAAGTATTTGCGCTGTCTAGACATGGGCTTTAACCATTGCAAAGTGAAATGAACAAGATAAATTGATGGGTCAGCATGTTTATACACAGCTATATACATTAGTCACACTCCTAGTGACATATCTACTTCGCGTAAGTTATGAACTGAGTTTTTTTTCTTAGAATTAGGGCATGAGCACGTCACTCCTCATGAATTCCCAATCCCGTTCATAGATGGCTTGCTTTTGACCAAAGAGGGAGCTAGACTGTAGCCTTGTATCGGAAAGTTAGACTCGGATATCACCTACACAATACACAAAAAAGATAAGGCTTTGGACAGTAGATGAAGTAATGGTACTGATCCATCTGAGAAATTCTTGAGTAGCAGGCTGTTGAATAACGAGAAAGGGCAGGACTCGTTCCTCACTCAATGATTTTGTCATTGATCTGACATCTGTGTATATGGGATAAGTAGATCATCCCGCGAAATAGATTAAAGTCATCTAATCTTGTTGCAATACTGAATTTGCAGTGATAGGAACACTCGCCTTGCAAGATTACTGGGAAGCTGCTTCCATAGTCTTCCTGTTTTCCATTGCTCAGTGGCTCGAGTTGAGGGCTAGTCACAAGGTTTGACATTCAATTCTCTGTTTACAAACAAAAGAAGAAAAAATGAACGTTTTTCCCTCCAATTTTTTGTCCTGCTAAACATAGGCATACATTGCTCTTTATCTATCCTTTCCCTGGGAGGCTATTGAGAATACTAGACTTCGACAGATTTAAGGATTGATATATATAGCCAACATCCTCTAAATCCATGCATTTGCATCACATTCAGAAGGTCTGCAGTAATTTGGCTAGTTAGTTACTTATCCAAACAAAATAGAAAAAGAACTTGGGGACACAGTTTAATAGAACTTTGGACTTAAATCATTTAAATCAGTACATTTGGTCTGAAGACAGGTTAAGATGTTCTATGTTTCCCCATAACCTAATGAAACTTGAAAGGAAAAATCATACACCATGTGCTTGGAGATTATACAAGATCAGACCCAAAAGATAGCCTGGAAAAGCACCATTCCATACTTTCACGACAGAATATTTCCCTCTTAAAATCATACTATCGAGAAAGATACACAATTCTGTATGATTAGATATATCTTGGCCTGTGGTGTGATTTCTTTTCTATGGCAAGGCTATGGCAACCATGTCATCATTGGCAAGCATGACTCCAGAAAAAGCTGTTATAGCCGAGAATGGAGAGTCCGTTGATGTCAACGATGTGAAAATGAGCACAGTACTTTCAGTAAAGGCTGGTGAAGCCGTACCAATTGATGGAATTGTTGTGGATGGGAAATGCGACGTGGATGAGAAAATGTTGACAGGGGAATCATATCCTGTTGCCAAGAGTATCGATTCGACAGTTTGGGCAGGCTCTATCAATTTAAATGGTTAGTGCTATACACGGCACCTCTTTTTTTTCCTTTTCCGGTGGCAAAGCATGTTCTGATTATTGAGTCTTCCTTCCACTGGATCGCGATTTTTATTTTTATTTTTTTGCAGGCTATATTAGTGTAAGAACCACGGCTTTGGCCACAGATTCCGTGGTGGCCCGAATGGCTACACTAGTCGAGGAGGCTCATAAGGAAAAGACTCATACGCAAGGCCTCATAGACAAATGTGCGAAATACTATATTCCAGGCAAGCAAGTTACCCGATTTCCTTTCCCAACAAAATGCACAACACCCAAATGTGTTTTATAAATATATCCCACATTTTTATGGAGAGAATTCGAAAATATCATCCCAGATGCTAATTTTAGAAGCGAACTGCTCAGCAATATTCCAGAGTACGGATTTTTTTCAATTGAATAACCTGAAAATTGATGTATGGTATTTTTGTTGTAAGGGTCTAGACACTTCATTGCTTTCACTTTCAAGAGGACTGAGTTGGTGAAAATCTGTAGTAGCCGAGTACATTTCAGATTTCGACATAATATTCGGGCACGGACAGTCTCATTGATTGACAACAACATAGTATCCATCTTTAAAGCGTTTCATGAGCTTAACTACTATCATTTCTTTGTAGGAGTTGCTTTGGTGTCTGCTTGTATTGCTGCAGTTCCTGCTGCACTGAAGCTTAAGAATGAACACCACTGGTTTCACTTGGCAATAGTTGTTCTGATCGGCTCATGTCCTTGTGCACTCATCCTATCTACACCCATCACATTCTTCTGCGCACTTTCAAGGGCTGCAAAAGATGGGCTTTTGTTTAAAGGAGGTGGGTTTCTTGAAATTCTAGCAAAGGTTAAAACCGTGGCTTTTGACAAAACAGGGACAGTGACAAGAGGAGAGTTTGTGGTGACCAACTTCCAATCAGATTGCAATAACATTGACCTTAACGCTTTGCTCTACTGGTAATTTGACTCATTCATCCCTTATCCAACTTAATCAAGAACTGTTGAAAATTCTGTTTCAATCTACGGCTCATGTTTGAGATTGGAGTTGAAAATTTCTAGAGTCGCACTGAAAGACCTGAAAGCAAATCTTGCTATGTGAAGGGTATCGAGCATCGAGAGTAAATCAAGCCATCCAATGTCAGCTGCAATAATTGATTATGCCAATTCTTTCTCTATTGAGCCAAAGCCTGAAGAGGTAGAGTATTTTCAAAATTTTCCTGGGGAAGGAATTTATGGTCAAATCAACGGTAAAAGCATCTATATTGGGAACCGGAGAATCGGTCTAAGGGCTGGTTGTGAAACAGGTCAGTTTCTCTAACTATCTCGAGCAAATAGTTTTTCAACAGTAATATTTTCTTTCCTTATATTTCTTTCCTGTTTCTTATTAATCTCTACTTCGATTTACCGGAGTGTGCCACAGCAAGCGGCATTGAAACAGACACAAATGGATTCATATACATTGGACAAAGCCCGGTGGGAAAGTTCAGTCTCTCTGATGCTTGTAGAACTGGGTCGATTGAGGCCATTAATGATGTTAAATCACTAGGCATCAAGACCGCCATGCTCACAGGTGATAGCCAAGCTGCAGCCAGGTCCACACAGAATCAGGTGCGCTTCTATCATCCTCGTCTTATTACATTAGCACTGAATTATGGGAATGATCTTCCACACAACCTCAACCTTAATCCATGACTGGTATTTTATCAATTGAGAACAATTACAGACTTGAGCTCCAATGGAACTTTTAGGTCTAAAAGAACTTGAAACACAATTTGCAAAGAAAGACCAAAACTTGGCAAGTTCGACTGTTTCTCTTCATTTTTTTCTCCTAAAGAAAATGGAGTGCTAATAATAGAAATTGAATCCTAACAAAGAAATTGAAGATTCATCATAGCATGAACTGACTGAGGTTCCTTAACTTTCTACCTGCAAAACCGCCTCCTATCCAGCTTGTCCAAATGTATCTTGGTTTACATTTCTTCCGTGGATATATACTATATACTACTGTGCCACTACTATGCAGAGTGTACTGAAAAAACAAAAAATCTGTTTGCAGCTCAACAATGCTCTAGACATTGTATGTGCAGAACTGTTGCCCGAAAACAAGGTAAGAATAATAGAAGACTTCAAGAAAGATGGACCAACTGCAATGATCGGTGACGGAGTAAATGATGCTCCTGCATTAGCCACGGCTGACGTAGGCATCTCGATGGGGATTTCTGGTTCAGCCCTGGCAATGGAGACGGCTGATGTGATTCTCATGTCGAATGACATTCGAAAGATCCCAGAAGCTATTAAACTCGCCAGGTGGACCTTCAGGAAGCTCGTCGAGAACATCCTTATATCTATATCTCTGAAGTGCGCAGTCCTCGGATTGGCCTTTGCTGGGTACCCATTGGTTTGGGCCGCAGTTCTCACAGACGTGGGCACATGTTTGATCGTGATTCTCAACAGCATGCATCGTCTAAACGCAACCCCAAACCAAGAAAAGAAGTTCTTAAGATCCATGAATGGTCTCTTCTCGCCAAACTCACGCGAGAAGAATAAAGTTGGTTGCGCAGTGCAAACTATGAACAATGATAATGAACATTGCAGCGGCTGCTGCTCTGCCATGGCAAATCAAGATGCACCGTTGTCGTTGAACGCACTCGGTGATGCTTGTTCTGAATCGAAATTTAGCCCACAGAAAGAAGATATGTCAATGAACCTTGAAGGACCTACTTGCAAGCCAACCACGCAGCCTTCAGTAAACCTGTCTGCATTTGGAGAGATTGAGTCTATTACAGACCAACCGAAAAACCACTGTGGCTCAAGTTGCAGCTGCCCATCAGTTAGATCTGTTAAATCAGTTAGTAAGTGCGAGTCATCCTACTGTTTACCTGTCAAACACATAGAGGGAAGGTCACAATGTGCTTCTGGCTGTTGTCCTCAAAGTTCGGAAATTCACGAGGATGAAAGGAAGCTGAATTTACGAAGTGACGCGTCACGGTTGTTCAGCAATGCACCGGATGCTGGTAATACTGAATCTGTAGCTCAAAGTGTACCCGGTAATTTCAAAGATGAAGAAATTATCGAGCACTGCAACTTAGTTGGAGTAAAATGCTGTGTTGAGGCTGTAGCAATCGAAATTACTCCAGGTAAGATGAGCCCTGGCGGGTGCTGCAAGCAACCAGGCAACAAATGTTTCTGCAGACTCGAGCAACATGATGCAGGCAGCGGAAGCAGCATGCCTAGAATAGTCATAGAATAGACCCTTTTAAATGTTGTCAGACAATAATAAGATTCTCAGTTTGGTTTGGTCAAGCTACACATCCATATGTAAATCTCGTCGTGCTTAGCTTCAACTGCTGTCGGTCTGGGAATAAATGATCTTTGGTAGGATTTGTTGAGAAGAGATGAACAAGATCGACCTTCTCTCCCTCCCTTTCTCTCTCTCTTTGCTGCATGCTTTACTTAAGCGTTCGGCATAACGAGTCGATCTCCTATCTTTTACTGTGCTCTTAGCCTCATAGTACGTAAACAGCAGTTTTGAGTTGTCAATTACCTCTGTGAGGGTGAGAAGACATGATTGAAACATCAGTATTACATCAGTACTGAATTATGGAAATGATCTTCCACACAACTGCCACCTTAATCCATGACTGGTATTTTATCGATTGAGAACAATCACAGATTTGAGCTCCAATGGAACTTTTAGGTCCAAAAGAACTTGGAACACAATTTGCAAAGAAAGACCAAAACTTGGCAAGTTCAACTATTTCTCTTCATTTTTTCTCCTAAAGAAAATGGAGTGCTAATAATAGAAATTGAATCCTAACAAAGAAATTGAAGATTCATTGTAGCATGAACCAACTGAGGTTCGTTAACTTTCTACCTGCAAAACCGCCTCCTATTCAGCTTGTCCAAATGTATCTTGTTTTACATTTCTTCCGTAAATATATACTATATACTAGTGCGCCAATAATATGCAGAGTGTACTGAAAAATAAAAATCTGTTTGCAGCTCAACAATGCTCTAGACATTGTATATGCAGAACTCTTGCCCGAAAACAAGGTAAAAACAATAGAAGACTTCAAGAAATATGGACCAACTGCAATGATTGGTGACGGAGTAAATGGTGCTCCTGCATTAGCCACAGCTGATGTAGGCATCTCGATGGGGATTTCTGGTTCAGCCCTCTCAATGGAGATGGCCGATGTGATTCTCATGTCGAATGACGTTCAAAAGATCCCAGAAGCTATTAAACTCGCCAGGTGGGCCTTCAGGAAGCTCGTCCACTGTGAAGGGCGCAGTCCTCGGATTAGCCTTTGCTGGGCACCCATTGGTTTGGGCTGCAGTTCTCACAGACGTGGGCACATGTTTGATCTTGATTCTCAACAGCATGCATTGTCTAAACGCCACCTCAAACCGAGTAAAGAATTTCAACGAAAGGAATAACATGACAGAGGAAGAAATATATATTGTAGAGGTCACAAAATAGTACAATAATGACATCGAACAAGTTAACAAAGTACAGTGAGGACTTATGCCTATATCCCTACTATCTAGGACTTAGAAAAACCGCCCCATAAAAATCAAAGTCATGTTACACTTGTGACCCAACTTTTCTAGTTTAGAGCTAAACCATATGGCTGGAAATAAAATATCATGATTCTTCTCTTAACAAAGAAATATAGGCAGACGTTAATGATTTTTTTTTTTTTTTTGGCTCATTGAGAAGATACACGAGTTACAAAGTCTCCCCAACTTTTGGGGCAAAAATAAAAGTCAATTTTTTTTGGAGCAGAAAATAAAAGTCTAATTAACTCAGCCGAATACGACTAAAAATAAAAATAAAAAACTCAGCCGAAAATTGCCAAAAGCCGTCCTGATGCAGTACTCTTCCTCCCAAGTCCGGACATAAATTCCAGCTTTGTTTGCTTGCTAGCATCATCGGCAGAAAACATTAAATGACAAGGGAATGCGACAAAGGCCGTAAATGTTTGTTGGGTCGTGTGACACCAAATTGGCCTTTTCTATGGGCCAGTACAAGACAAAAAAGGACGAGAGAACTCCCAAAAGAATACTTTGACAACACCGGAAGGAGCGCTAGATCTGAAATATGAGCTTATATTTGGAGCAGTTATGAGCGAATTTCTAGCCTCTTTTCTTTCTTCTTTTCTAGGACAAGTGAAATCTTAACTTGATGTTGCTTACTTTGATGTGCTCTCGTGCACAAGAGATCAAGAATACTAAAGTACTTAGTGTGTTTTTCTGGGCCCAAAGAAAAAAAGGTTGGGGAAGATAAGAGTTGTCATTTCCGATATCACACACTTCAAATGGGATAAACACCGAATTTGATTGGGGAAAAGCCGGATAATCTATCATGGCCCTAGAGGTGGGATGATTGTCCCACCTAGAAATAATATGAAAAGTTAAAAAAATAAATAAATAACAAACATTACTTGTGTGTTTTCTCTCAGTCACATGATAAATCAAGACATTGAGGGCCGCTACAAGCATTGGAAGACCACCAAATAATGGTCACCAAAGTAAGGCGACTGGGTGGTTGCTTACTCCGATGCTTGCTAGATCTCCTTGTGTCACGGTGGTTGCCCACAACAGAGCCTATCGCCACCATGGAGGTGGCTAGAAAATGGCGACCACCATCGGCAATGCTCACTTTCTTCACAAGAATAAAGTAGGGTTTTCTTTTTTAAACTTAACTATTAATTTATTTTACTATTATTTCAATCCAAAATTGAGTTTTATTCACTCATTTACCAAACAGAATATAAGAGAAGAAAATTCCTCCTCTCTTTTCTTATCTTCTTATCTTATCCAATTCACAATTGTTATCTTAGAGACCAAATGCAGTCTTAAGTGATTAGGGAGCAAAAAGAAAATTATATTTGAGCAATTTGATGACATTTTATCAATGTGTTACATAATATATAAATATTTTACAAAATAATTCCTCCAAGCGTAGGCTAACTTTTAAGCTATAATCCGCGCCTCCGTGCCGTATGCAACTCAATAGATTACTAGGCCTCTCCTCGGACAATGAGATTGCAAGGCAATCTCATTAGTTCTAATCTAGTTTGTCCACTAGCTTTGCAGGTGACTATGTGACCATCTGATTACTTTTCTGTCCTTGTGCCGAGAAAAGTAAGTGATACAAATCATTTTTCTCGTGCCCTATAATTAAAGTCTATACGGTGCCTATGACATTATTAAATAAATCAAGATTAAATTTCAATGTGTTAAATGAATGTGAAATGACACTATATGTATACTCTATATCAAGTAGTAAACTCTTATTTATATGAGAGTAATATTAGTTGTCTTTACTCAATTAAGTTACTCGAAGACTATAAATTGTGATGATCGCATTAATGCATTGTCTAATATAGTTATATCAGTATCATTGTATACATACACCGAACTCTTTTTCGACAAAAGCGAAGTACTTACTAAATCGAATTATTCGAAGCTTAAACATCCAATAGTCAATCGGAAATCATATACCTTGAATCGACATGTTTATTCAAATAAAACAATCTTGTGCATCTATCTGAAAATTGATTTAAAATCCATAAATTCAATAGACTAATTGTATGCTATGTAGATCTACTTTAAGAATCCGTTTGTTTCGTGAAAAATATATGATTTAAAAGATATTTTTCTAAAATCAATCACTTATATCAGTTGAAATAATTAGTGATGAGAAATGTTTTCATTATCAACAACAATTCTTATCTCAATATTTTCATGTGTAAACGATGAAAATATTTTTCTTTTATTCATTTTCGTAAGCGACTAGTGGTTGCTTTTAAGAAAATATTTTTCAAAAAATGATTTATTTTTTGGAAAACAAACGGAGCCTAATACACAAGAAAGGATAAAAAAAATTAGAACATATTGATTATGGGAAGAAAAGAAGCAAAATGAATATGGCAATTATGTAACTCCAAGCACCTTAGGATTGTTAGGACTCTCTCTTTGTTTATAGACAATAATTTGACTTTTTCAAAGGTTTTTCTATCCATAAATTTTGAGTGATATACAACCAATTTCCATGTGGCAATATCTCGCTAAAGTGATGTGTATGAATAGTATTTACAAAATACCATACCATATTTTTACAAATAAATGTCACAAGTATACTAGTCCCATTTTGAAATCGCATCATAAATTATTATTACATGTTCACCGTATTGTATAGCTATAAGTGTAAACTATAATAATAATAATAATAATAATAATAATAATAATAATAAAAATGTCTAAACTTGCCTTCCAATTTCACACGAAAAACGAAAGGAAGATCAACTATCGATTTTTTTTCCGAGCGGGAGTAGTTAGTCTTCACTCTTTCTTTTGGCCATACGTTGACCTTCTGCGCTTGAATTGATCAAGTATAAAAATAATTTAAAAGACATAAAGCTTTTACGCCTCAACCAAACTCCTAACAACTCCAAGAGAAGAAGAAGGGAAAGAAAAAAGAGGAAAAATTGGCCCCATCAGCCCTTCTACTATACAAGCAAACGATTTAATATTTTTAAAAGAATATCAGCTTGAATGACTAATCAATTTTTAAATTAAAAAAATTTCGGGAATGACATTATAAAAATGATCAATGTATTTTATAAACAAAAATACACTTATCAAACAGGTGGATCAGGTCAGATTGAAAATAATACAATCCAAATTGATTCATTTTTATGCAATATAAATTTAGTGACCCATCTCCAATTCATATCCTACCCATATTATTAAAATGCTTCTGTAAATTTCATACATAGACTAAAGTTGAAGCATGACAACAAGAGAAAGTTATAAAAATAGGTTCAATTTAAGTAAGTTGTGAACCCATCTAACACTGATATTAAACCTATTTATGATCTACAAAGTTTGACTTATTTACTTAATATAATCAATCCATATATCAACCCAACTCAATCCATAAATAAAGGTTAAGAAATGGGGTTATGACCTATTTTGACAAGTTTAGACAGAAATAATTCAATAATTCCAGTGAACAAATATATCTGCATAATCATATTCGTGAGAGATTCAGAAAAAATGAATTTTTAATTTTTTATTTTTATAATCCATGGTTTCATTGCTGATTTCTTCTTCTTCTTCTTCTTTTTCTTTTTTTTTGGTCGAAAGGTTCATTGCCGAGTTATTAGTAACTTTATTGGTGTGTATAATTCTCTCCGCCAGTTTCGCCTCAACCCTTGTGCTAGAGGCTGCCACCTCTTTTCAGCCATCTCTTTTTTTCCTTTTAATTTTTTTTTTTTTGGCCCACTTGTCCATTTTTGGAATGAAATCAGAGCCGATTAGTCAATTAGGGCACATAACACAGTTCACATGACAAAATTTACTCCAATCGGTGCTCTAGACACTAGGGTGGGGTCTTGAATCTAGATCTAGACAAAAATAAAATATAAATATTTTTCCATAGTGGGGAGGAGGGGACCCAATAGATTAGTAACTTGTAATAATGACAGTGTAGATTCTCATAGGAATGATTAAATAATTATTTTATATAGTTTCTTGATCTGTTCATGATGTTCCAAGAAAGGTTAAAAATTGAAAAGAACTGAAAAGAGAAAAAATATATTTTTAAAAAAATTGCATGGAGAATCCTAAGTGAATCACATGTTTGGCGGTCTTTTCATCTGAAAGACTTGTCCGTGGGAGGAAAATCATGGGATTCATATGGTGAATGAGACAAAATGCTTTTGCCCTGCCCCCCAATTATTTTCCTCCAATTACTGTGCACCCAACCACTCGCACCCTCAATGCCTGGGACTCTGCATTGGAATTGATGCTCCATCGACAATTATGTCTTGTACTCAATGCTAAAAAAGTGATTAAGACTTTTACATGTGATTAGCATATCATATTAGTTGGGTGCCTAAGGATTCTGGCTCGTGAGATAATGAAAAAGAAACGTGACATGAAGTAATACTTACCAAGAGAGATATAAAAATGAACCGATTGATTCATTGGTTCTATATGTGAAAGCTGAGACCTATCAAGTTAGAGCCGATTGTCATTTTTTGGGATCTAAAACTTATCATGGTTGTTTTAAAACTAACCTTGGAACCTACCCTATTTGTCTGGTCTTCTAAGGTCTACTCATGAATCAATTTTTTTACTTCATTTTAAAAGAAAAAAATTAAGACAAACGGTAATGATAGCAAAATATTATAAAGCAACAAAACAACTTAAAGTAAAAAATTGATACAAATATATATATAAGAGTTAATACCATGGAAAATCATAAATTAATACACTTGTGATAGATTTCTCATGAACTAATTTTTTATCATAAAAAACTCCAAACTAATACATCTGTGACAAGTTATATATGTTAAATTCTATTAAATTTTACTGTTATATTACTAAGTTAGATGATACATGCCATTGACGAGTGTACCACTTTAGGATTATCTTCCGTTTGTCTTAGATATACCAGTTTATGGTTTTTTGTAATATCAATCCAATTTAACCAAAACTAATAAATGATAAATTTGTCACAAATATAATAATTTAGGGTTTTTGTGATCAAAAAATTACTTTGGTAGTAAATTTGGGATTTTTTTTGTCAAAAAATTAGTTTTTGGTACATTTATCACATGTATACTAGTTTGAGATTTTTCGTGATATTAAATCAAAATATAAAGTTATTGGGAGTTAAGCTTATTTAAGAATATTAAATCATCTTCTTTGAACTTCAAACAATATGTTCTAACTGGTTTTCAAGTGGGAGGGTAGGTTCAACATCAGAATCTAAAATCTACCTAAATAGTACCGGTTCTAAAATTTTGGAATCGAGAATCGTACCTATTTTTATATGCAGTCCGGTTCAGCTATTCTCGGACCTGTTTTCATTTGCGGTCCGGTTCAGCTATAGAGTAGAATTGCCCTGGGTGCGCAGCCCTAGATAGAAAGAGAGGGATGCTCGAATTACGAAGGCTGGCCTATGAAATCGACACGTTTTATAGCATGGCAAACTGCGAGCGGATGCTTGTATAGAGTGAGCTCGTTCGAAAATCGTACGAGGTATGTTAATCAACCTATGGTTGAACAGAAATCGGGCTATCTTCAAAAGGTTCATGGGATCTACAGAGGGAAAGTGCTCTGGGGAACGGAGAAATGTTGGTGGGGAAACCGAACAAAAGGATGACACATAGTACAAAGTACTATGTGTCATTATTGATCGAGCGGCAGAAGATATATCTGTAAAATCGAAAGTTGCCAATTCGATTTTCCGATCTATCCTTCATCTTATGAAACATTTTGTACACAACAAAAACTCATTTTTACATGAATTGATGACCCGCTTAACTGGTTTATATGCGAATTGACATGTTAAAGTTAATGAGTTACATTTCATTTTATTATACAATATAAATAGATATGTTTTAAACACATTTAATACTCATGACTAAATACTTATTTATCCTTAAAAATTATAAAATCAACATCCATGTTGAAAAGAGTAGAAGGCGAATTAAAAAATGTTTGAGATACAAAAATCATGTAGCTTGAAAAATCTAACCCAAAAATACTCTTTAGATGTAATTTAAAGCTAAATTACTAATATCGTTTAGAAACGAATTAAACATGACACAAGTTATCGTATGTACATGTGTCAATCATGCACACAAGTATATGTATATTTATAAATGAATTAACAAATCATGTTATGTCAATACCGTGGTAACACGTTTAATATTTATGTCGTTAGCTACGATAAACATGTTACAAAGATCACTTCATTAGCTATATCGTATGAAGGCAGTTGGTTACATACTAAATGTGTCATATTCAAACTAGTCATAATCGAGTTATGCCCTATTTCAACACAATATGATTAATTACATGACAAGACACAAATTGCCGGCCTCATCTTGGTAAGAGAGAGATTGCTTTTATAAGTGGTGTGTTTCAGAAAACCCTTCTACATATTTAGTCATGTCTCTACTTTTGCTAAAATGAATTTAATTGTTCATGTTCTAAGCACCGCTAATACTAGAAATTTCCTTAGGAGACTATATCAGAATAAAAAATTCAAACCGTATATAGAATAAACGCCCTTTCTAAAATGGATCAAAAAGTGTATATCAATATGTGTCGTCTAAATTCAGCTTGTTATTATTATAATTTATTTTGTTTACACCGCAAGGGACTCTCAGGATTTTGTTGGTTTTGGTTATACGCTTGTTAGAAAAAGGATTTTGGAAAATGATAGAAATGATCTTTATACTTTGATCCGATGTGCAATATTGTCCATATTTTTTTAATTTTTTCGATCTAGTTTTTAAACTATTGATAAATATTTAATCACAACAAATAAGACGTTATTTGATGACATGGATTATTATATGTTAAATTGGATTTTTAAAAATGATTAGTCAATATATCCATCTTTTTATCCATCTGCTTTAGACTAGGAAAATCAAAATTAGGGCATTAACATGTCCATGAAGCGCATGTTAGGGGCAATTTAATGGTGAGTCACAGCTTCTTTTTATGCCATGAATATTTTCTTGTCCAAATATATGCAATGTTCGCGAGACAAGGGGAAGAAAATTTGAAGAGAAGGCGGTCCTAATTTCTTTTTCACAAATTATATATTTTCTTAAATTTTTCACTCAAAAACTTTCATTCTCTCAATTTTCTTCCATTTTCCAAAACATAGCATATAACCTCACCTAACTTATATACTTTCGCAAGCCGTGATTTAGGGAAAAGCAATTGCTCCAAATGAAAAAAATTAAAAATTAAAAACCAGCAAAAATGACTTCGAATTTCGATATAAAATAACGATGAGGTGTTGATTTTACCAAATCGGACAAATTTACAAATTTTCTAAGATCCGGCTTAGAAAGTCTTGAAAACGATTGTGAAGGGCTGCATGACATTTTCAATACGGCGCATCGGTCTCTCGTTAGAAATCGCCTTTGGCAAAACCTTCGATGCAAAGGCACCCACCCGTCATGTGAAAATGTGGAGATCACAGGGGCATTTGCGGAAAGTGGAGAACCAAAGCATTTATCCGGTGCGGGTGGTGGTGGGGTCAAGCTTCAAATCTTTTGCTTTAGGGCGACACTCTCTTTTCTGCTTTTAGCAAAATTCCTTTTAGATTTCGGCCGCTTTACTTAACCCTCACACCTTCTTATCAAAAAACCTCGAAGTGGGTTTTTTTTTTCCCTGAACCATAAGGATCTATTAATGGCAAGGTAATATGTCTCTCTTATATTCAACACTTAGCTTTTTTTTTTTTTTTTTTTTTTTATAAATATAATCTCAAGAATATCCTGAAAGTAATGCCGGATATAGATATCGAGAGTTTTAATTTGAAGAAATTATATCGGATTTTTAAATAGGTGAGATTTACACCTGTCGAGCTTTCACTCGTTTGTAGAAATATTCCCTTTTGTTGCCTCCTGTAGGAATCTGGCCGTGTCTCAATCTTGGTGTGGCTATCATGCTATCAATAAAGTAAAGATGTGAAAAAGGTATTTGCGACTTAGTCTTCGTGGCCTTATGATAAAAATGGGTTCGCAAAGGCCAAACCCTAATATTAGTTGACAGGTTCATCAACCATCTTGATACATTAATTTCTTAGATTATTTAATTGCCAAGCTTGGCAGATTTTGCCCAAACAGAGATCTTGTTACTATATATAGTATTTGGATCTTAGTGAGGCGGCTTAATCTAACACGCATAAGATCTCACCTAAACCTCAACAGAAAGGGATGGAACGGCTATTTCCGCGGCCGAAATTGCCCCGGGCACAGCGTCTAAGTTGAAGAGACGAGATTGCCCTTGATATGTGGTGGGCCCCACACTGAACATTTTCTTCTTCCGAGTTCCGCGGAACACGGGAGCGTCCTATTGCTATCCCGGAGGAGGATCGATTTCCGGTTATAATGGAAGAAAGTCAAAGTTTCAAGAACCTGCAAAAAACACTTTTTTGGGCTTCTCACTAATAAAACAAAGCTCAGATACAATCAAAGCAAAAAAAAGAAAAAAAAAAGATGAACGATTGGACCAGAAGTTTCATGGATCTCGATTTCGAGATATCTTAAATTTCATTTTAGATATATTTTTTATCTCTTCTATTTATCAATTTGAGCTGACCTTGGCTGAATGATAAGTGTCAACATTAACAAATTCTCAATTAAAATTTATTGGAATGACTATTCTGAAAAATCGTCAAAAAGATTTCAAAGTAAATTTATTAAAATTGTAAAAGTTAGGACTAAATTGGTCATTGTAAAATAAATTTTGGATTAGTCCAGTGCCTTAAAAAGATGGGCTGTGGAAAAAAGTGCAACCCAAAGAGAATAAATAAATACATAAATATATATATATATTATATGTATATTGTATATTACTCATAGAGGTGCAAAGAGAATTTCAAACTCCAAGTTCTTGCAAAGAGTTTCCGTGAAATACATTCAAGCTGTTTTGAATTTTTGTTGTCCGTCTCGATATCACGGATAAAATAATTTAAAAAAAAAAATCAACAAGAGAATTGAAAGGTGATTTCCAAATCTTCTTCCGGTTTTCAAAATAGAATCTTTCCAATTTTGCGAAATCTAATTTCATTATTTTTCTTAGAAAATATCAAATATTCTGACTTTATCTCTTTCTTCACTTGTTTAAATTATTTTTCGCTATTTTCCTCGGATAAGTTTATTCCTTTTATACGTAAAAAAATTATAATCGGCCAATCTCTTGAAGAGAAAAATATATGGTATTTGCAAAGCCTGCGTGAGATACTGCTTCATATATTAAAGTCATTCGCATTCCATGCACCGTCACTAACCAAAAGTAGTGTGAATCATACATTTGTCATGGCAGTAGCATCTCCTTTGCATGACCGCTCGGTATGCTTTGCGAAAAATGAATAATTTGTAAATTACTTTCTTAGAGACGATTGCTCTTATCACTTAGAAAGATGAACGATAGAAAAATATTTTCATCATCTACAAAAATATGTAAATTTATATCTATTTTCACAATTAAATTATTTTCATTGGCTAATTATTTTAATCGATACAAGTAGTCATTTCTGAAAAACATCCGAATCATTCGTTTTTTGAGCAAAGCAAACAGAGTCTTAATCTTTTGGGTGTCAATATCCCGGATACTCACACAAGGTGTGTGCACATTTGATAGTGATTAGTTGAGGAAATAACAGAGGAAATAATTTTTATTTGGAAAATACTAAATACGAATATTTTATCATGAAATATATAAATAATTACGCATGTAAGGTTGTTGTGAGATATAAAAGATAAAGATATCTCGAGACTGGGAATATTCTTAGGAAAGTTATCATAGGATATAACTACTTGAATTTCAATATTAAGATGTAGGAGAAATTCAGAGGAATTATTAATTTACACATTTGCCTATGGATACAATAGAAGCAATTACGGATAGTTGAGGAAGAACAAAAATATTTAAATCTTTAAGAAAATGCACTTCTCTCATGCTTGCGCTCCTCGGATTTTTTAAGCATTTGACGTCGGTATTTACTATTTATATTATCCTCAAAAGATTCTGTAAAATCAAAGAAGCTTGTGTCGGCATGGGACCGAAAATGCGGCCTCTCGAACCTCCGTTTCTATCCCATCGATCACCCTAAACCCCTAATCCTTGCTTATTAAATCCAATCACGAAAGTAATTCATAGCGCAACAAAATGTTGCTTTTAGCAGCTGTCCTGCTAGAAACTCAACTCGGCTTGATACTCGATAAGGATTAAAATGGTTCAACCGCAAAAGGGAAAGAATAATGACACAAATATTCATAAATATTGATTCAATGTATAATGCGATTCCTGAATTTTTAAGTTGTTCAATGCGCGATGACGTTCTTAAATTTTTAATTTATTTAATACGAATCCTAGATTTTTGGCTCATTCAACATTTTTCTATAGTGTGAGAACTAAATTAAACAAATCCATATTAAACAAATCGAAAGTTCAGGGATTGCATTACGTATCGAATTGAAGGCCATGAATCATCCATGTCATTTTCCTCGTACAAAGGGGCAAGCACAGTTTAGGCGGGGGCAATTGTGTAATTGCACACAGCACGGGTCTCTCAGTGGCGCTAACGTAATAAAGGGGAACATGGGAGGCATTAAATGGCGACACCCCATATTCCGTTTCTGACTCATGTTTATTCCTGGTAGCTTTGCTTTTTCTCCATCGCCTCTACTTCTCCCCACCACCCCTCCCAACTTTTTCCTTTTCTTCGCTGCGCTGCCCTTCCCTTTTGACCGTTGCCCCTCCCTCTTCCCCCCCTCTCTTCCCTCTCTCTCTACCAACGTCTCTCTCTCTCTCTCTCTCTCTCTCTCTGTGCACTGTGATTCCCTCACCTTCTCCATCCTCGCCATCTTCCCTCCTCCAACTCCTCGCTCCTTCGCTCGCTCGCAACAGTCCAGGTACGCGTCGCCATTCTCGCTACCCTGAAAAATGCCATCTTTTTATTCTTTTGCACTTTCATCCTCTTTCTCTCTCTTCTTTGTTATGCCCAGTGACATGGCTTGCGAGCAGATGGGTCCTCTTCCTTTTTCTCCCTCGTTCTTGTCTCTGGGTCCGCTTTGTTTTACCTCGGGCTCTCGTGACCGGTGTCGTTGTTGCTATCAAGAGAGTCTTCTCTGGCAGGGGAGAAATTATGGGTTCTCAGGAATTCCTCGTATCTCCATGCGGAAAATGTCTGAGCTTTGTAGATATTCAGTGTCGTGTCGATTTTCTTATTCACTTTTGGTACGCGCCTGTAGATTTTTGCAGCTGAGTGATCTTTCGGACTCCGTTTATGTTTTAATTCTTCGATTTTGGCCCAGAAAAATGCTTTCTTTTTGTTGCCCCCTCTCTCTCTCTGTTGTTTAATCTACTTTATCTCCATTCCTTTTCCCCAGTCCTCTTCTCACTCCCACGTAGCAGCTTTAGATTGGTACCTGAGGAATACCTTTTATCTTCTTTTGGGTGTCTTCTCTCTCTTCTCTTTTGTTTAATTCCGTTCTTCCGCTTGCTCTCTCACTTCTTTTTTTTAAGTCGAAATATGTCCGGCAAAGCGATTGCCCGTTCTTTTCTGTGTTTGACTGGTATTTCTTCATAATGCCATCTGCCCATCAATTTTTTTTTGCCTTCCATTCTGTCACCGGTTCCCTTCTTCTTGATTGGTTCTCTCCTTAGGTTGTTTGGCGGCGCCGGGATCTAACATTCGCTTTATTAAGGTATAACTCCGCTTCGAGGGGCCATGAGGTTTTGGAGTGTCTCATTGTTTTCGTCGTCTTTAGCTATTGAAGTTTGTTCCGCTTGTTTGAACTTTGCTCTTTTCAGCTGGCGAGTGCTTAGTAGAATCTTCATTTCTTGCTTCTTAACGTAAGCCGCATGTTTTTGTTCCTAGTCCCTGTCCATGACTTAAAATTCAAGAAAAGCACCCCTTAAATTTTTTTTTCTTCTTTATATTTTACGCATAAAGCTGCATATGTAGATTGTGCCTGCTATGGTAACTGATTGTTTTCACTCTCTAAATGTGTGTTTTTAATTGCTCCTTAGATATTTCGCGATCAATCTCGAACAGCTTACGGAGATCCTTATGTATCTGGTGATAAGCATAAGAGAACACCCTTGTGAATTCCGTTTCGATTTGCATTTTAAAAGTTCATAGTGTGAAGAGAGTTGGAAATCTGAGGTGCAAGATGGGATGTTCCTCATCAAAGCTTGACGATGAAGAGGCGGTCAAGCTATGTAAAGATCGGAAGCGATTCATTAAGGAGGCGGTGGAGGAGAGAACTCGATTTGCTACTGGACATATAGCTTACATTCAGTCCTTGAGAAAAGTTTCCATTGCTCTTCGGGAGTACATTGAAGAGGATGAACCGCGAGAGTTCTTCCTGGGTTCGTTTTCAACCCCAACATTTACGCCGATAAAGAAAAGTAGCAACGGTTTCATTTCAATCTCTCCGAGATCATTCTCTCCGGCGCAAATTGAACCAAAACCAAAGTCATCGTTGAAAGTGAATTATTTAAGGTCCGGCGGGACTCCAGCGGTTTCCGTCATGGAGAGACCTCGGTCACCGGAAACAGTCCATGTTCAGAATTATTCTCCAATTCATCAAATGGGCATTGATGGATTCTTTCCAGCGCAGCCCTCGCCACCGAATCCTTCATACTATTCTTACTCCCCCAACAATAGACCCAATTTCCCTCCTCCGTCGCCTCATAATTCACAGTGGGACCTTTTTTGGAACCCCTTTTCATCCCTGGACTACTATGGATACCCCACTCGGAGCAGTATTGATCATATGGCCATGGATGATGAGACCAGAGGATTGAGGCAGGTCCGAGAGGAAGAGGGGATTCCAGACTTGGAAGAAGAAACTGAGCATGAAGAATGTGATCACCACTCGAATGTTGATGAAGATAGAGGCAACAGAGATGCTAATTTCCCCACTGAGGAAGTTTTAGTGGAAGATGTTGATGACGAGGAAGAGGATGAGGATGAGGAAACAGACAACAGCTATGAATCTGAGGATGAAGTCAAAGGGCTACAGTCCCACGGTACTCAGAGCATGGAAGTAGTACAGCCGCCACAAAATGGTGGAAAAGTGGAAGTGACTAATCGAGAAGCAGCAGCTGCTAAAGAAGTACCAGGTTTCACAGTTTATGTAAACCGAAAGCCAACGAGCATGGCAGAAGTCATCAAAGAACTGGAAACTCAATTCACAAATATTTGCAACTCAGCAAATGAAGTCTCATCTCTGTTAGAGGTGGGCAGAGCTCACTACTCAAGCTCAAACGAACTTACAGGTTAGATTATCTTATGCCTTTTCTCCTTGGTTTCAGCTTTTGATTGCAATTTTGCCTATACGAAATTTTTTGACATCTTAGATAAGCTTTGTGTGTACTTTAGAAAGAAGCATTGCTGTTCAGACCGAAAATTCGTTCCCCAAGCATTCACAGATAGAAGCTGTGTCTTAACTTTTTCCCCCTATGATACTTGAGACAATCTCAGATTAGTTTAAGTGATACTTCATAAATGAGCTTTGCTATTCAGTCCCCTGAATCAGGCTGAAAATTCATAGAAACACTCACAAATAGCAGTTGGTGTAATTTCAAGAGAAAGTCAGGGCAGTTAAGGTGTGAGTAAATCGGACTGTTTTGGCCCACAGTCGTCATCAAATCTGTTTGTATTTTATGTCACAAATCATATTGTTAGTACAGAACTGTTTGATGAAGGTGAACTTTTTGATAATGTAATAATCACAAGTATTGATATCTGTTGTTGCAGCAATGAAGATGCTGAATCCAGTGGCTCTGTTTCGGTCTGGTTCATCACGCTCATCCTCATCAAGATTTCTAATGAGCTCTTCAAGTTCTAAAAACGACAGTTCTGAGAGTAACAGTGACTTTTCGGATGAGTCATCTGTTTTTTCCAGTGGTCATCAGTCAACAATGGATCGATTATATGCCTGGGAGAAGAAACTCTATGAAGAAGTCAGGGTATGAAGCTAGACTTCTACAATAGACTTCAACTAGAGGCTTTTTTAGCACACGGTTGAGAATTGACTCCAATTTTTTTCCATAATATTTGTGAAAATGGAGATAACAACACAGTTGGCAAACTGCTTTCAATCTTTAAGTACGAGTCAGTTTTCTTGTTGATACCTGAAGGAGGTGGCACTGGCTTGCTACCTGTAGTACTTTTGAGTTTTCTTGAAACCGAAAAATGGATTTCTAGATAGGCTAGGGGTTTTCTTTTCACCTTAACATTTTGTTGATCACTCTTACTGCCAAGCCTTCCTGATTTTTCATCCTTCCTTCAAGAGTGAGATTTTAGTAATGTATAGGTCGCCTCTATCCCTGCTTCTACCAGTAACATAATAAATCAATATCTTAACATTGTTGTATATATTTCCAAGATGATGGAGGAGACTGATATTATATTGCTTTTCACAATGGCAATAGGCTGGGGAGAGAGTTCGGATTGCATATGAGAAGAAATGCTCACAGCTGAAGAATCAAGACGTGAAAGGAGAGGATCCTTCATCTGTGGATAGAACGAGGGCGGCCATCAGAGATCTACATACTCAGATAAAGGTATCTATACACTCGGTAGAGGCCATTTCCAAAAGGATTGAAACTTTAAGGGACGAAGAATTGCATCCTCAGCTTATAGATTTGGTGCAAGGGTATGTAAATCTAACCACATCAAGCTCTTTTGTTTATTGTTCCAAGCCATTTTGTACAGATGACACAGAGATGGCATGACAGATGGTTCAAACCTGCTTTATTATATGTACTATTTTTAACGTGTATAATTGCCGGTGATTGTGGAAACGTAGCTTTATTTACACTATCACAAGCATAGCAAACCACACGGTAAAAGTGTCATCCTTTGATTCATGGGCCATTTCTTGCATTACTTTTTTGTAATAGTTCTTTGCCCTGTTGTGCATCTTAAGAACACCCCTGCCATTCCACCCTGGCACGAGTCTTGTGCCAGTTCTTTATTCATTCTTTGGCCTCGTGACTGGATTACAAAGTCGTCATAAAGATGAGATTCAGTCCCAAAGCCCTGGTTCCATTATCAGAAGGATTTTAATTCTTGCAAAACAGCGAAGAAAGACGAATCTTTGACGACTGCATACTGAAGTGGTGTTAATTAATGAAGTGGTGTCACATTTGATTTATTGAGTCCCTTTCTGCACAGTTTCCCATAATCTCTTATTTATCTTGGGTAAACCAACTGTATCCAGTGCTACTACACCTGAGATGAGTTGAAGCCGATCTTTTTGTAAAACTGTGTGAATGAAAAAAATACCGTGTAACCTAGTTTAATATATATCATCAATTTCTGTTTGCAGGTTATCAAGGATGTGGAATGTAATGGCAGAGTGCCACCAATTACAGAAGCGGACCTTGGACGAGGCAAAAATCTTGCTGGCCGGCACACCTTCTAAACTCGAAGCCAAGAAAAGATCTTACATGTCTATGACGGATCCAAACAGGTTGGCCCGCTCGGCGTCCAATCTTGAGAATGAATTAAGGAACTGGCGAGCCTGCTTCGAATCGTGGATCGCTTCTCAGCGATCCTACATGCATGCACTCACAGGATGGCTCCTCCGATGTGAGGGGTCCGACCCTGACACCTCGAAACGGGCGCCCCCTCCCAGACGGTCAAGCGGGACCCTGCCCATCTTTGATCTTTGCATCGAGTGGTCGAGATTCCTCGATTCCATCTCGGAGATCCCAGTGCTCGACGGTCTAGACTTCTTCGCAGCTGGGATGGGGTCGATCTATGAGCAACAGCTCAAAGATGATTCCAGGAATGCCCTTGGTGGATCGAAGAGGTTTGGAGGGGTACCAAACGAGGAAAACGGCAGGGGCATGGACATGGTGGAGTTTAGCCAGGTGGAAGAGGTGATGACGCCCGAGAAAATGGCCGATCTCGCCGTAAGGGTTCTGTGTGCTGGAATGTCGGTCGCAATAAGCTCACTCACAGAATTCTCGGTGGCATCCGCTGATAATTATGCCGAATTGGTCAAGCAATGGGAGCATGCTAATAGGCTGCATACCTCAGCAGGGTCTACTGTGTAGCCTTTTTTGTGTTTTGTTCTTGGACAGATCTGCATTTGTAGGGTAGTTCAACTAAGGTTGTCAATGTAATTAGAGTATATATACCAGGTTCTATACAATGCTAGCAACTAGTGTAGACCTTTTTATGCCAAGAAAGAAGAGCAAAAAGCATGAGAGTTTCAATCTAATTAAGCAGAGCCTATTGTTATAGTCTTGACTTGCTTCACTTGATTTTGCAAATCTATCGGGGATTCAGTTATCAGGGCACTGAAAAGGGCCCTTCTTTCTTGGTCAAACAACATGGTTCTGACATAAGGGCACTGACAGGCCCGTCTTTCTTGATCACACAACACCGTTCTGACATATTCCATTTCATCTCTGACTTATGTCTGAGAAATGCCTAGAACTTGAGAAAGAAAGTAAATCAATGGTCTGAGAGTAAAGACGAGAAGGTAAAGTGCCATATATTTTGTTCCTGCTGCAGATGGGCATGGTTTTGCACTTGGAAATCCTGAGGAAATCACACGAATGGGGGAAGAAATGCCATTTTTTTGTTCGGTTTTCTTATACTGGAAGGCCAAAAGAAAGGATAACTTTGTTGTATTTGATGTGGTATTATTCAAACAACAGGCCCGTCTTTCTTGATCATACAACACCGTTCTGACATATTCCATTTCATCTCTGACTTATGTCTGAGAAATGCCTAGAACTTGAGAAAGAAAGTAAATCAACGGTCTGAGAGTAAAGATGAGAAGGTAAAGTGCCATATATTTTGTTCCTGCTGCAGATGGGCATGGTTTTGCACTTGGATATCCTGAGGAAATCACACGAATGGGGGAAGAAATGCCATTTTTGTTCGGTTTTCTTATACTGGAAGGCCAAAAGAAAGGATAACTTTGTTGTATTTGATTTGGTATTATTCATCCTTATTACACTCCAATCCGATAATCACGAGTGGCCTATTATGATTGCCGTTAGATTTGCTCTGAGTCCACCCAAACTTAAAATGAAAGAATTACATGCATATGCAGTTTTCCTGAAATTCAGAAGTGCAGAACACTGCTGCAGAAGTAACCCGGCAATTTAGACGGCTTTCGGTAAACAAGTAACAGAATGCAAGGTTGATTTTTTCAGTTTTAGATAAGAGTACCAAGCAAAGAAAAAGCTGGTTTAAGTTTTTTTTTCCCTTCTTTTTACAACCTTTCAGATTAATCCGAAGGGTCGAAGAAGATACAGACTTACTGTGCGTGACAGACACCTCAGCTATGAAAGGACATGCGAATGGGGTGAATCACAGTGATGATATGGATGCTCAGCTAGAAAGCTACAGGAAATGATGCAGATGCTCGTTGTTTCACTTAGCAAGTCTTGGATCAGAGTGGTCTTGATTCAAGTCCATCGTAAGCTTCGGTGCAGTCACATTGCATAACTAGAGATTTGAAGACCTTGGACGTGTTGGTTGTGTATAATCTCGTCGACAACTCTATCCAAGACACAAAGAATCTCGAGAGATTCTTCTTTTCAAAGGAAGCGGCAGCGCCTAGATGTCAAGAAAGCAACACTGCAAAAAAAAAATCGACTCTGCCAAATCCCACCGATTCCGCTTGCGAGTTCAATTTGAGTACTCCTAGCACAAAATGATCTGCTTATAATATGCTAGACATAGCCAACAAGGAAACAGAATCCTGTCTAGCTTATGTACCATGATCTTTCGCAGGCCAAAACATCTTGTTACATTAACAATGCTGTCATAAGAAGAAGAGACTCCTCGTTTCAATTGAAACAAACTCGACATGCTCGATCGAGCATATTTTACATTTCCAGCAGAAGTCAGATGTGGTATCAAAGGACACATTTTCTCTTCTAATTACCACTTAACCTAGCTCATAGAAGGATTTAAGCTGTGTTTGGTCATTCGGATTTTTAACTAGGATATGACTAGATAAAATATAATATGAATTTGCTATATCTTATCCATTGTTTTGTGATTGCAATAATAAAATCGGATATATTTACATCATATCTGTATATTGTTTAGCATAAACGGCATATTAATATAAATGAGCCAAAAATTTTACAAACAAAAATAATAAAAATCTCCCGTGATACTTTTGCCTACTTTATTTTTGTTTGCCTTTTTATTCTATTTTTCACTCTTTTTAAATTAATTTCTTATTTTATTTCTTTATTCCCCTTCCATTATTCTCTAATAAAATTTTATTAAATAGTAAACTATACTAAGATACCAAAAATACTAAAATACTAAAGTATGATTAAATTAAAATAACTACATCATTTATTTTTATTATTTTGAATTTCTTATATTAAAATTCAAATATTATTGAGAAATTTTCAAAAAAGAACCCGAATTGTCCTTATTTTTTAAAATAAGGATCTCAAGTAAGTTTTATTTCAAATAAGGACCTAAAGTGGCATTGGTTATTTCAATAAGGGCTTGACATCGCCGGTCACTAGTCGACTAAATTTTTTGACTAATCAAGAGCATTTTCGTCATTTGCCATTTTCCCATTTTTTTTCTTATATATATTCCTCTTCCTCTTCCTTGATGGGCAACCGACCACTAGCGATGCCCATATAGGGTTGGCAAGGGTTGCTCCCCCTTGTCCATCCACATCGGGCATAGGCGAGGTGACCCTTGCCCTAGGGCCATTCGTGAGGTCAACCCTTGCCAAATCTAGCAAGGGTGGCCTCACTCGCAATCGGTAAGGGCTGGATGACCTCGTCGGCTGCTGGTAAGGGCCTACAAGCCCTTGCTGGCCACGGGGGTTCATTGCTTGTTGGCTAGGGTGGTTAAGCCCTCGCTTGGGGCAAGCGAGCCCCAGCGAGGTCGACCTTTGCTAGATTTGGCAAGGGTGGCCTCGCTGTGGTGGACCCCTTACTAGTGACTAGTCCCCTTCCCTCACTAAATTTGGTAGGGGTTGGCCTCGCGTGGGGTCAGCAAGAGTTGACCTCGTAGATGGCCCCAAGGTGAGGGTCACCTCGGCAAAGAGGAAGAAGAAGAATCGAAAAAAAAATGACAAAAATATCCCCGACTGTTAGAAATAGTCACTTAAGGTACTTATATGAAGTAAATATAACATTTTAGATCCCCATTTGAAATAATATTCATTTTAGACTTTTATTTAAGAAAACGATGGCATTTCAAATCTTTATTTGAAATAAAGAGTCAACTTTGAATCATTATTTAAGAAAATGATGACATTTCGGATCCTTATTATAGATATTAGAAATCATTTCTATCTTTATCCCACCTCTTCATGGGATAATTTTATCGAGTTTATATCTCTTTTATATCCGATTTTATCTTGTCTTGAACATGCATCAAATACACTATTCTACATTTTATTATGACTGCCAAATGTAGGCTTATAATTGAAAGTCAAACAATCCTATCTACCCAGCAACGTTCTTGACCAAACACTAGACATTTCTCGCTTGTCGCGGTCAGGGAAATATGAAAAAAGTAAAAGCTAGCTTCTCATTTGTCCGTGCTAAATGCAAGACGGGGGTTTCTGCAAGCCGCGAGATTCGCCGTTCACGTAAGTGCAGTTCGACTCCGCGTGCCCTCCGGGGTATGTGAGGTCGATGCTGTCCAGATTGATGTTCATGCAAGGCACCTTCGGACTGCACACGAGTTTGACCGCCAGCTGCGAAGCTGAAGTGCCCTGGATCTTCGAGAACCAAACATCCTTGATCTGAACATTCGACCCCGACTACAGAGAGAGAGAGAGAGAGAGAGAGAGAGAGAGAGAGATCATCGGGTATCGCATGAGAATTGCAATCAAGAATCAACAAGATTCAAGATTAATTGCTATAGTAAGATGTAAATGTACCTGCTTCGAACAACCACCGGCCGGACAGTACTCCTGGTCAATGATAATGGGATTTGACACATTATTCATGGTGATGTCATGAAACGAGATATTGTAGGCACTGCTTTCGAGCGGAGAAGCCCGCGTCTTGATCCTCATGCCGTTCTGAGTGCCGACCATGGTACAATTTCTCACGGACAGCCCGCTCACGTCCGCCTCGTCTTGGTACTTCCCAAGGCTCCCCACGCTGAACCCATGGCCCAGCCCGCACTGGACGCCCACGACCTTGACGTCCTTGGACCCCGGCCCGACCGAGACGCAGTCGTCCCCGGTCGAGATCACCGAGTCGGCAATGGTGACGCGGGATGAGTCGCCTATGTGGATCCCGTCCGTGTTGGGGCTTTCATCGGGGGCGACTATCCGGACGTCCCGGAACTCGAGAGCATCGCACGAGAAGACCACGATGTGGAAGAACTTGCTGTTGACCGAAGTTATATTGCTGATCAATGCGTTCTTGACGTAATTGAATCTCAAGGACTGGGAAAAGAATAGAGTCTCGTTAGAGACTCGCCAGAGATGCATCATCATTTGAATCGTGAACGAGTAATTTTCCCCAAATTTCATCATGCAATTAGAATAAATACTATAGACACATATTTCCCATATTTCAATTTTTTAATTGAAATGTCCAACTTTATTAGAAAAGGAAAGTCAACATCAATTACTCTCCGATCTAGTACCCTTTGGTTACAACACACCGTGCAGGAGAGCGAACTTACAACTGGGAGAAGCGTGCAATTGGAATTCTTGGTGCAATCGTTGTAAGGCCAAGCCTCCTGCCCCTGGCCGTCGAACGTGCCGCCGCCGTTGATCTGCAACCCGTCGACGGACTGGAAGGTGATCCAATGGTCTAGGGAGTGTTAAATTGCTAAAGAGAGGAGAGATGAGGCTGAAACTTCATCTTACGTACAAAACAACCAAGTCTTTTACAAAAGATAAAATACATTACGTAAAACACATCATAACTACCCATGTTCTGCATAAAGCATTTACCCCACTAACACCTAAAAACTAGGATAACCAACACACATGACTCCACTAACTCTAATAACTGAAAAACCAAATCAGCAATACGTGCAAAGGAAAATAACAATTATATTAACAATACTGTTAAATTGCTAAAGGGAGGAGAGATGAGGCTGAAACTTCATCTTACATACAAAACAACCAAGTCTTTTACAAAAGACAAAATACATTATGTAAAACACACAATAACTACCCATGTTCTGCATAAAGCATTTACCCCACTAACACCTAAAAACTAGGATAACCAACACACATGACTTCACTAACTCTAATAACTGAAAAACCAAATCAGCAACACGTGCAAAAGAAAATAACAATTATATTAACAATCCCTCCCTTAAACTGATGTTTGCTAACATTCAGTTTAAAGCCTTGACTGTTTTCAATGTGCAAACACCTAGTAACCTTCTGAGCTTCACAAATGACTCCATCTTGAGGGCCTTGGTGAATATATCAGCAACTTGATCTTCACTCCTGCAATAGATTAGATCAATTGTTCCATCATTGCTAAGATCTCTCAAGAAATAAAACTTCACATCAATGTGCTTGCTTCTTCCATGTAGCACCGGATTCTTGGAGAGTTTGATCGCTGAGTTGTTGTCACAAAAAATTTTAGTAGGTCCTGGTTGCTTGAATTGCAGCTCCTCAAGAATTCTCCTTAGCCAAATAGCTTGACAAGCACTAGCTGTTGTAGCAACAAATTCAGCTTCTGTACTTGACAATGTGACAATTGGTTGCTTTTTGGATGACCAAGAAATAGCACCTGTCCCAAACATAAAAACATAACCCGAAGTGCTCCTCCTATCATCTTGATCTCCTGCATAGTCACTATCAGTAAATCCTAACAAATTGGACTTTTCACCCTTCTTGTAAAATAGCCCAAAGTCTTTAGTTTCTTACAAGTAACGAATGATTCTCTTAGCAGCTAACAAATGCATGTTTGTAGGATTCTCCATATATCCACTGATTAAACTCACAGAATACATTATGTCCAGTCTTGTTGCAGTTAGATACATCAAACTGCCCACAATTTGTTTATAAAGTGTGCTGTCAACCTTCCTCCCTTCATGATCTTTGTGTAACTTTAAGCCAAACTCAAGCTGGAGTGTTTACGGGATTACAATCCTTCATTTGAAACCTGTCCAAAATTTCTCCCACATATTTCTTTTGAGAAATAAAGATCCCATCATCCGATTGTACCACTTCTATACCAAGGAAGTAATGCATCATACCAAGATCAGACATTTCAAATTCATTCATCATAGATTTCTTGAATTCTTTAAACATGCCATCATAACTTCCAGTAAATATAAGATCATCAACATACAAGCAGACAATAAGCATTTTCCCTTTGTCTCCAATCTTGACAAAAACCGTATGCTCATAAGGACATTTTGAAAAACCAACTTTAAGAAAATAAGTTTTAATGCGACTATACCAAACCCGAGAGGCTTGTTTTAGCCCATAAAGAGCTTTCTTCAATTTATAAACTTTATGCTCATTTCCAATCTTGACATAACCAGGGGTTGCTCGACAAATACCTGTTCCTCCAAGTACCCATGCAAGAATGCCGATTTGACATCTAGTTGGAATATAGGCCAAGAATTCTGTGCTGCCAATGCAACCACCAATCTAATCGTGTCATGTCTCACAATTGGAGAAAACCTCTGATAGTCGATCCCATATTGCTGCTTGTATCCCTTGGCTACCAAACATGCTTTATATTTGTCAACTTCACCATTTTCTTTCAGTTTTGTTTTAAAGACCCACTTTACACCAATGGTTTTTTGTCCATCCGGAAGATCGGATAGCTCCCAAGTATCATTTCTTTCAATGTAATTAATTTCATCATCCATCGCTTTTCGTCATTTTTCTTCTTTGACAGCACTTTCAAAAGTTGTAAGATCATAGTCTGAAAACAAGGCAAAGTGAGTAATTGAATCTCCAATTCCAGTTATCTCATAATCTTCCATCCAAGCAGGCTTTCTTCTAACGCGGCGAAGAGATTGGGCTTCTTCTTCATTGACTTCAGAGCCTGTTGGTGAAATTCCAGCAGCTATAGAAGTCGTATTTGATGAATTTTGAGGCATACAAGGTGCTGAAATTTGCTCTTGTTCAATATCATTGTCATAAAGAACTTGGGTAGGCTGCTGCCTATTTTAATTCCAAGTGTTCTCTTCATCAAAAACAACATCCCTGCTAGTTACAATCTTCTTTGTTAGTGGATTAAATAATTTATATGCTTTGGATGCTTCACTTACACCAAGAAAGACACATTTTTCAGCCTTGTTATCAAGTTTCTTCCTTTTCACATCCGGGACATGGGCATATGCGATGCATCCAAAGATTCTGAAGTGATCTACAGCTGGTCTTCTCCCACTCCAAGCCTCTTCTGGTGTCATATTCTGAACAGCAAAAGTTGGACTTCTGTTCAAAACATGAATACTCCAATTTACTGCTTCTGGCCAGAAAGTTTTTGGAACTCTTCCTCTTATCAATAAGCTTCTCACCATGTTGAGAATGGTTCTATTTTTTCTCTTAGATACACCATTCTGCTGTGGTGTATATGCAGCAGTAAGCTCTCTTCGAATGCCATGCTCTGCACAAAAAACTTCAAATTCTTTTGAGCAATATTCACCACCACGATCTGTTCGAAGAGTCTTAATGTTTTTTCCTGCTTCATTTTCAACACGAGCTTTGAAGCTTTTAAATATGGAGAAAGCTTCTGATTTTTCCTGTAAAAAATAAACCCAAGTTTTTCTGGAAAAATCATCAATGAAGGTAATTAAGTATCTTTTATCTCCATTAGAAGATGGGTTTATGGGACCGTAAATGTCCGAATGCACCAACTGCAAAACATCATTTGCTCTCCATGACTTTTCTTTTGAAAATTGAGAACGATGCTGTTTGCTAACAACACATTCTTCGCAGACTTGGGAAGGACCAGTAATTTGAGGAAGACCCGTCACCATGTTTTTCTGTTGGAGGGTCTTCAATCCACCAAAACTCAAGTGACCATAGCGAAAATGCCGTAGCCATGAGGAATCTTTCTTTTCAGCCATCAAACAAGACTGAATATTTTCAATCTTTAATGGAAACAATCTATTTGAACTCATAGGAACAACTGCAATAGCACCTCTAACAGAATCATAAATTTCACAAACACCCCTCTGAATGGTGATTACATAACCATTTTCTTGTAATTGGCCAGCACTCAATAGGTTACTTTTCAAGTTAGGAACATACAACACATTAGAGATCGTTTCCACAAAACCATTCTTGGTTCTTATCTTAATATCACATTTTCCCATCACTTTCACAGTAGAATGATCCCCAAAACTTACAGTGGAATGAAAATTTTCATTTAAATGAGAACGTTGACTTGTCAACGGGCCCTTTGACCACCCCTTCGACCGTGACAGTGATGGGGCCGGCGCACGGCCCCTTGAACACCACCGGCCAGACCATGTACGTCCCTAGCGGGAGGAGCAATCTCCTCGTACTTCCTCCCTCGTAGTGACAGGTTTGGTTCCATGCATCGAGAAATGCCTAGAAAAATGGAAAATTGATAGTCACTTCGAAAAAGAAAAAGGAATTAAAGTCAATACTTTACGATGTGATAATTGGTCATTTTTGCCAATTGTAAAGTTCATGTCTTTTCTTTTTTAATAAGATTTGGACTCGCGGGTTCGTTCACATTTTCAGGTGAACATGCCATGTCGAGTCTTGTGTGCCTCCCTCCGATTCCATGATGCGATCCATGAACTGGGCGAGGTGGTTTTCGCTGCTTTCTTACCTTGCTATCGTTAGTCTTCCCGTCGGCAATGGCCCCGAAGCTGTTCACGTCGAAGACCTCCACTTGTGCATGGATGGAGGGACTCCATTTGCGAGCACCAACACTGATACCGAACACAAGAGCAAACAGATCTTGCAAAAGCACGAGCTTGAATCCATTTCCATGTGTTGCACTTCTTTGGGCTTGCAATTTTAAGCATGGGATAGAGCTATTTTTTTTAAGCTACTTATAGGGTTCGTGCCCATAGTGAAAATGTAGTAACATAGGATTAGATTAAAATTTCCTTAGTTGTGCTCTCTTTATTTGAATTTTTCTTGCCCTTATTCTTTGGCGCCAGCGAGTTAAAATGTAAATTTAGTTTTATTTGGTATAGTAATTTTTGGAATGTCTAAGAGCAAAATAATTTAGGGAATACAAAGAATTTTACCTAATTGACTACGATGGACTTTACTTTTGGGTGGCCAATTAGATCAACTAGTCAAGGAAAGTTGTCCAATGAAAATTACCTTAATAAGCGTATGCTAATCTACTAAAATTTTCTTTTTTGGCTCGCCCTTAAAAGGGAATTTCTCCCAAGAATATTACGGGAAAAAGATTCTCGGCTTTTTTTATAAATTATAAACATTAGTTAGATAATAAAGCCCCGTCGACTTAGTTGGAGGACGGCTGATAATGATATTGCATGAGATTTGTAGACTCGTATTGATTTTACATGATATTAATATAACATGAGATTGTCAATAGTCGAGCATTTGATTTAGAAGGATTGTTTTTCTCTTTCCGAACATAATCGGAAAGAGTATCCGTGAAGATTGATGGATTTAAGAGTAAATTTTCTTTTGTTTTTCTTTTCCTTTTTTAAGGGTCATCGAGAGTTACCGGTGAGTATAAAAAATTCAAAAAAATAATTAAAAATAAACAAAATTTAAAAATTATCCATATCAATGTCAGTGATGTCATGTAGGATGATCGGCGTCTACATCAGATTTTCAGATGAGGTAAATCGTCGATGGCACTTAGATGATTAATTCTTCAAATTTGTAGCACTCAGATGACTGGAAAAAAAGTTATAACTCTTTAATGAGTACCATATAAAAGTTATGTCATTTGCATTATTTTTACTTCGATGTTAATATGGGGCATTGCTAATAACTACATCGCCAACTCAAGCATGACATGCGAACACATAGATTGTTGCTAGGGATGACCATTACCGGTGTCAACGCCACCCAGCCAACATCGGTGATCTTGTTTAGACATTGATGCCTGGCTTAACGATGCTGACACTTTGATTTGGCCCATGTAACGCTTCGTCCTACATGAACATGAGAGTCAATCCGTAGCGAAGGGGACAAAGTGCTCCACATGGGACGACTGATAACCCTCGTTTCGGATTTTCGTAAGTGACATGATAGCGCCATACGATGATGGTTGTCACATGCGTTGGCGATGTCCCATCGGTATTTTAATAGTGCTACGAAATAGTGTTGGCAAAAGGGTCATGGTACACAAATAGCTCAAATTAAGTTACTCAACTCTCTTTTATTCTTTTCGTATAGAGAAAGTGGAGGATGAAGTTGGAAAAATAAAATTATGAACCTGAGAACTAAAAATAGAGTCATCCCTCCTAAAATTTAAGAATACCTTCGCAAATGACAAACTAATAATTCCTTTTCTTTTGTTTCAATTTTACTAAAGACGAAATTACCATATTTTTGATAGACAATAATTATTAACATTAAATATGAGGCATACTCTTGATTTAAGATTAATGCTTGCCTTCTTCTTCTTTTTTTCTTTTTCTTTTTCTTTTTTGGTTTTTTCCTTTTCTTTCTCATTTGAAACAAAATTTGTTTACTTCTTCTCTGAAAAATATTTTATTTGGTAGATAGTAAATTGATTATTGTGTTTCTGATAAAAAAGCTAATTATTTTATTAATTATTTGTATATTTCTTTTTTTTTTGTACTAGGAAAGTATTATTAAAAAAATAACCTAAGCACAAGTGAGATGATAACCTTTGAGTAAATTGTGTATAGTGTATAAATCAATTCAATTTTTGAGTAAATTCTTGTAAATTTGTACTAAAAATCAAAGTCGAATAATTCACAATCATAAGAATACTCTAGGGAAATAAAGTAAACAATTTGCAAATGAAATTAACATTTTTTTACTTTGATATATGTTTAGTACCTACTTAGATTATAATAATGGAGAATAAATTTAAAAGAAGTCAAGCATAAACAAACATTGAAATGTAATGGAATAAGTGACTAGGGTGAAAAAAATTATTGGAAGGGATGTGGATAAATTTTCTTTTTAGTGAAAGTGAAAAAAGAAGACAAAAAAAGGTAAGAAATAAATTTGAATCAAGAGTGGGACCCCACAAGGGATAATGTTGTCAATTTAATGTGAAGGGGTGTTTTTTTTTTTTTTTTTTTTTTTGTCGGTCCTACTCTACCCTTATTCTAACTTTCACTTTCATACTTTTGCCTTACCTCTTGCAGAGCGTGGAAGTCAAAACTTATACTTGAAATTAAATCGTTCCCACTCCAAATCTCTCGAAGAATGTGGGGATTCTGATCCTCCATCTCCCCCTTCCCATGTGGGAAGGGTAAGCACTGGGGCAAACCCCAATGGTTAAAGTGATAGGGATGTTAGAAGTCAACAAAGGGATGTAAATGACATGAGCCTATTTTTTTAGTAACTGTTTGTAATCTCCGTTTGTAACCTTTATTCATAATCATGATTGTAGGCTTTAAATAACTACATCACACGTTCCGTAAGCCTCGTGAATAGACAACAAAAATCTTTATCTTTCAATTCTTGTACCTTAGCCAACGTTTGCAGATATTTCATAGTCAATTGAATTCATATGTGTATCTTAGTTGTAGGTTTTAGATCTTCTTCATCGATTAAATTCTGACGTTGTATCTTTGTGTCATCTTACTTTGTCGTTGATTAAATTTTGACAAAGCTTTCAATTCCATCGCAATTCATCCTTGATTAAATTCCATTGGATTATATATGTTCCCGTGCTCAATTGGTAAGAATCTTGTCCAGAATCGCCACAAAAACCATCTCCTCTCAATAAAAATTGAAGAATGAATTTCAAGGAAAGATATTTCATTGCCAGTTAAATTCCAGCGAAACATTTTGTGGTACTTTTGGGGGGATAACTTGTGTTTTATAATGAGGAGTAACCATGCCGAGAACATTGAATCATCAAGAGCACGATCACTCTATGAATAATGGCCTTGGTGAAGGGTTACTCGATCCAAGACTTCAACCGCTCATGCGGTAATAGAGCCAAGCTGAGGGAGCGACATCAACATCCCACGACACCTTACAGAAAAACAAGCTAGGGAATTAGCCGCAAATCCTACCAAATTGGCCACCATGAAGAGATTGCTTAAAGAGCAGTGAAACGATATGGCTAATCACATGTCGGACCTGATTAAGCCAATTGCCATCAATACTATGAAAGATGTTCTCTCGAGGTCAAGACCGTCCAATCAACCACTACTATTCAATCTAGTGTAACAAGGCACGTTCCTAGTCTTTTTTCATTTATTGATGCTGATAATGTTGATCGAAGTAGTCGGCCTCCTATAAGAATGATGCAAATGCCTGAATTTTCTAACCAAGGTCACAATGATAAGAATAATCAGTCTAATGTTGGTCAAAATTACCAACTTGATGACAATAATTTGGAAAATCAAACTGGTCAATTGGTTTGTCAATTGCCAAATGTTGAAGATGTAAGGCCAGTGGCTCCATTGTTTCCACCTAATGTAAATATTCTTGTTAGGCCTAACATGCATGCCGATTAATGTTCATAATTTGGCAAGACCAGCATTAACACCTAGTGGGCAAAATTACCAACCAAATCCAACCTAGCACAGTTTGTCAAAGAAGTTCGATAATGATCGAGGTTAGACATGAGTGTTATCATACTTGTTTATGGGAAACCACATCCTAAATGGTTGAATAACCAGCCTTTTCCAAGAATTCAAGAAGGCTAGGATAGATGCCTTACTTCATTCTTAGAGAAAGAATTCACAAAAATTTAGCTTCAAATGGATTGAAATTCAATCTTAGAGAAAGATTCAAGGCCAAGATTTTGCTGATGTATTCTAATTGGCAATGGAAAGTGCTTGAGTATAAGCAAAAACTCAAGGACAGAGATAAGGGCCACATGAAGACTTTACACAAAACGTGGCTTTTATGGTTTTCTTTTTCACATTTTATTTATCACACTTGCTACCGGCTTACCTGAATTGTCATCCTTCCTTCAAGAGTGAGATTTTGCTAATGTATTCATCCCTTCTTCTACCAGTTACATAATGAATTGATATCTTAACATGGCCGTATCTATATCTAAGATGAAGGATGAGACTGATATTATATCACTTTTCACAATGGCAATAGTCTGGATCGAGAGTTCGGATCACGTATGAGAAGAAATGCTTGCAGCCGAGGAAATCAAGACGTGAAAGGAGAGGACTTTTCATCTGTGGATAGAACAAGGGAGGTCATCAGAGATCTGCATACGCAGATAAAGGTATCCCTACACTAAGAAGAAGCCATTTCCAAGAGGATTGAAACTCAAAGGGATGAAGAGTTGCAACCTCACCTTGTAGAATTGGTGCAAGGGTACGACAGTTTAGCCAAATCGAGCTCTTTTATTTATCATTCCAAACCATTTTGTACAGATAACGGAGAGATGGCACGGCAGATGTTTCAACCCTGCTTCATTATATGATAATTTGACTACTTTTAACATGTATAATAGCCAGGGATTTGAAAAGATAGCTTCATTTGTATTATGACAAGCATAGCAAACCGCGTACTAAAGTGTCATCCGTTGATTCATGGGCCATTTTCTTGCATTACCTTTGGTAATAGCTCATTGCACTGTCCTGCATCGTAAGAGAACTTATATAAAGTATAAGAGAATCGAGAGAATTATGATAAAAAGATTTTCTGCAACTAATACATTTTCCATGAGCTGAGTATATGTATTTATACAGGAGATTATAAGCCGTTAGAATCAATTAAATTAAATTTATAATCCCTTGATCTTAGTACTTGTTGGTTACGTGAGATTCTTCCTTGATTTTGGCACTTGACTAATTTGATTTGATCTTGATTCCTTGATTTTTGTGCCATTATCCCGTAAGATGGCGCTTCCATTGAAGTAAACAAAAAAGCTTTCTCATTATTGTTGGTTAGAACGCTCTAAAAAGCGGCCGTTCACTTCAGGGTCCGAAGATTTCCCATTCCTTACCTGCCGAGCCGCCTCTCTTCGCCATTCAAAGTACTACCTCCGGCCGATGAGCTGTCCTTTTGCAGATCGGCCAGGCTCTACTTCACCTGGACTCCTTGCCAGTCCATCTGATTCTGCGGCCACAAGAAGACAGGCAGAGTGGCGGGGCAATGGTACCAGACGTTAAGGAGAGAGAAGTGAGTTGGTCATCTTGGGTCGTAAATAATTTAATCAAGGTTTGGATAATGATTTTGTGAGGGCATCTACGAGTTGATTCGTGGTTGAGATGTGGGAATAAGACTAATATTAGACACATGAATTCCTTAATTTTTCAGAGACGCTGAGAACTTTGTTTGCAACTAGATTATGAACGAAATGGTAATATATGGCAACATGTTTCATTCGAGAGTGAAATACCGAATTTGCACATACATATGTGGCGTCGAAGTTGTCGCAACACAAAGTTGGAGTGGTGACTGGTTTGATGCTAGGTTTGGATAACAAGTTTTGAACCCATTGTAGTTCTGCTATGGCTATGGCAACGACGTGGTACTTGGCATTGGTCGAAGATCGGGGCCAATTATGCATTGTTTCCGCGCACTCCAGGACATTGGATTAGGTCTGAGATAGTTGACAAATGTAGAGGTGGACAATCGGTCATCTGCATTGCCTACCTAATTAACATCGGAGAACCCGTGAAGAATAGATGTCGTGGAGTAGTCCAATGTGTGACCCATGAAAGAGAAGTCGCTTAGCAGTAGTCCAATGTGTGATAATGGGACATTGCATGAATTGGGATAATTTGTTGATGGAGAATGCAATGTTGGGTCTTGTGATAGTGAGATATTGGAGGGCCCCAATAAGACTTCGATACTCACTGTGTTGGTTGCCTTGCTAGATTATTGGCAAATAAGTTGATTTCCACGGCTAATGGAGTGCTTACCTACTTGGTTTCATCTATTTTATGTTTTTGTAGAAGCTCACTAAACGTTGAGAGAGAAGTATACCGTCTTGGTTGGGATCACTTCAATGCCAAGGAAGTAATGAAGTGTTCCCAAATCTTTGATAGAGAAATGCGTACATAGTGCTTCAATGAATTTGGCGATGAAAGAGGTGTCATTACCTGTGATGATGAGATTGTCAATGTAGACAAGGAAAATGTTGTAATTGGACCCATAGTGTAAATGAACAAGGATGGACTGGAGCGGGAGTTGCGAAAGTCGTGAGTGTGTAGGAATTTACTCAATACGGTGTACCATGCCCTCGACGCTTGTTTTAATCCGTAATAACTTTTCTCAATTTGCATACATGGTTCGGTCGAGTCATGTGCTTCTTTTTTATTCATTCTTCGTCATTGTGACTGAATTACAAAGTCATCACAAAGACGAGATTCAGTCCCAAAGCCTAGGTTACGTCATCGGAAGGATTTCAATTCTTGCAAGACTACAAAGACAAATCTTTGATGATTGCATATTAAAGTTGTCAATTAATGAAGTGGTGACTTAACTAGTGCTGTTGTCAACATGCGACACGTGACAAGACACAATGATTTCGATACATCATTTCTAAAAACTTGAGAATTTTGACATGTTATTATGAATTTCATTTAAATTTACAAATAAATAACAAAAAAGAATATAGAATGAATTTACACTAAAAATATTAATTCGCAATTTGTTAATATTATTTATTGTTTCAATTTGACAAATTGAGCTCCATCCAATAAACCATAATACTTGGAAGAAAAAAAAAGAATCAATATTTTGGACTTGCATGTTAGAGTGTGTTGGAAGAGAAGAGGAAAAAACAAGCTTGGGGGTGAATCGTGCGTCACGGAAGTGAGAGTTAGAAGAGAAGAGAAAATTAGGTTCTTCTTTTTTTCCCCTTTATTATTTTTATTATTTTTATTTTTTTACATATTTACATTTTGACCCTTTATTTATTGAATTTTTAAAATTGACCTTGTGCTTGTTAGAATTAGGCGTCGGAATTTCGAACTTGTGTGTTGGAGATCTTGGACAAGTGTCGAAATGTTCGATATGATACAAAGATTCCTAAAGAGTGTTAGTGCTTCTTAAGTGGTGCCACATTTGATTTATTGAGCGAATCCATTTTTTTGCACAACTTTCTTATCTATTACTTATCTTGGGTAAAGCAATTGTATCCATAATAACATTTATTGGCAGTGCTATCATACCTGAGATGAGTTGGAGACAATCTTTCGAAGAAGTTCGTATGAATGAAAAAATATTGCAGTATTTGGATTCCGTTCTTTTAATGAAAAATAATTTTCAGAAAAACATTTTCCGGATTTTTGGCATTTGTTTTAAGAAAATGAATTGATTGGGGAAAACATTTTCCATCAAAGGAAAAAATTATTTTAAAATAGAGAAAAATATTTTCTACTTTCAAGTAGGGGAAAATATTTTCGACCAAAAAAAAAAAGAAGAAGGGAAAAACATATACCTCACTCACTCTCTCTTGTCTCACACCCCTATTAGGCTCCATTTCTTTCTTTCTCTAAACTTGAATTTTCAATTGTTTTTATAAAATATTCAATTTTTAATTATATTTATTTTTAAAAATCCAAAATTTTAATATTTTTTTTTTTTTTTTCTTCATCCTCGGTTGGTCACCGGCCTTGGCAATAGTTGGCGACCAACCCTAGGTGAGGGTGGTGAGCTTGTTGTTTGTTGATCTGGCGAGACTCAAGCTTGCTAGATGCTCTTCGCCAACCCTTGCTGTGGTCAGTGATTGGTCGAAAAAGAAGAAAAAAGAAAAATTAAAATAAAATAAAAATGACTACAAATTTCATTTTTTTACAAAAACAAAAGAAAAATAAATATTATTAAAAAGAGGGCATAAAAAATCAAATGGGAATGGCAAAAAAAAAAATTTCTAGCTCATTTTCAGGTTTTAGTTGAATATTGGAAAATATTATTATTTTCTTGAAAAATAACTTCTTAAAAAATATTTTTCAAAATTATTATATTTTCTATGAAATGAATGGAACTTAAATTAATATCATCGATTTAAGCTTGCAGGTTATCAAGGATGTGGAATGTAATGGGAAATTGCCACCAGTTACAGAAACGGACCTATAGACGAGGCAAACATCTCGCCGGCTGGGATACCTTCCAAACTCGATGCCAAGAAAAGATCTTACATGTCTGCGACGGATCCAGTCAGTTTGGCCCGCTTCGGTCTTTGCATCCAGTGGTTGAGATTCCTCGATTCCACCTTGGAGATCCTAGTACTCCATGGGCTGGACTACTTCACGGCAGGGATGGGGACGATCTATGAGCAAGAGCTCGAAGATTCCAGGAATGGATGGATCGGAGAGGTTTGGAGGGCGATCAAGCAAAGAAAACAGCGGGAGTACTAGCATGGTGGGGGTTCAGGTGGAAGAGGACACCTGAGAAAATGTCGGTAGCCATGAACTCGCTGACGGAATTTGCAATGGCGTCTGCTGATGGTTATGCTGAGTTGATCAAGCAAGGGAGCATGCCAAGAGGGAACATATCTCGGCGGGGGTCTACTGTGTAGCCTCCTTTTCCTTTTGTTTTTGGACAGATTTGCATCCGTAGGGTTGTTCGACTGAGATTGTCAATGTAATTAGAGTATATGTCCCATGTTCTATACAATGTCAGTAACTGGTGTGCCAATAGAGAGGAGCAATTGTCTGAGAGTTTCAATCTAATTTAAAGGAATCAATTTTTGTAGTCTTAACTTTCTTCACTTTATTTAGCAAATCTATAATGGATTGAGTTATGAGGGCACCGAAAGGCCCACCTTTTTTTATCACACAACACGGTTCTGTCATCTTCCTCAGAGTAGGTCTGAGAAATGCCCAGAACCTCGAATAAGTCAGAAAGTAACTTAATGGTTTGAGAGAAAACATAAGAAGATTATGTGACCAATTTACTTTCGGACCCATAATAGAGTTTGTGCTTGTTGCAGATGTACACAGTATTTTACTTGGAAATCCTGAGGAAATCACATGAATGGTGCAAGAAAGACCATGTTTTTTCGGCCTTCTTGGACTGCAAGGCCAAATGAAAGGACAGTTCTGTTGTATTTGACATGGTATTACTTATGTTACACTTGAATCCGAACTCAGAGCGGCCTTTTATTCATGCTGTTGATTTGCTTCAATTCCACCTCAGCTATTTTGGATCAAAGTAATGATATAAATGCTCAAGTAGAGAGCTGCGGGAAACAGTCCAGATGCTCATTTTTTCTTTCAAGTTCTAAGTAAGCTTCGGTACAGTCACACTGGACAACTAAAGATTTTTAAGATCTTGGATGTGGGGTTTGTGTAACCTCTTCAACTTGGTCCAAAACAGAGAGAATCTTGATAATTTTTTTCTTTCAAAGAGAACGGGCAGTGTGTAGATGTCGTGTTGGAAATGGTGATCCATTTTCTAGAATTTCCTAGAGTTGCTAAACTACAATCTAGAATTCCCTAGATGAAGTTTTGGATGGTTAAAAAATTGTGGCTGAAAATTTTTAGCATGTAAGAGAAGTCTAGAGAAGTCTAGCATTCAAGAGAAGTCTAGAATATTCTAAGGTGGTGACTTACGCCTATAAATAGCCTTGTAGTTCATCATTTGGGGTGTGAGAGGTAAATCTCCACCTTGTGTGTGAGGTGAACCCTTCACCATGAGAGGTCATAGATCTCTACTGTACCTCCATCAAACTATTTTGTTCAACTAATGAAACTATTTTCCCCCATATCTCATGTCCTATATCCTTCAATTATCATATCTTGTCCCTTGTCCATCCTGTACAAACTATATCATACACTTGCATACAACATTACTAACCAAAATCTATAACTAATTCTAAAACCATGCTTCCGCATGCACACATCCAAAATTTTCCAACATGGTATTAGAGCTAGATGCGCCTAGCTTCGTAACTGAGCCAGGCGTAAGGGACCATGAAGCCATACTTGGATGGAGTTTTGGGTGTTTGTCCTCACCATCCTCAACTAAAAATGCCAGAGCCCGAGCGAGAGCCAACAGAGAGTCGGAGCCAAAGTCAGAATCAAAGCCGGAGCCAGAGCCTACGAGAGCCAGAGCCAAAGCCCGAGCTAACAACTACAACTAAGAGCATTTTGATGCCCCGAGACATATGAGACATCGTTGAAGAAAAGTCATGCATGTTCAAAGGCAAGTGCAAGTGGTTCGACAAGAGAATGCAAGGGATTGTGGAACAAAGACAGAATAAAAGGCAACGTCCGAGACTGGTGATCCATTTTCTAGAATTTCCTAGAGTTGCTAAACTACAATCTAGAATTTCCTAGATGAAGTTTTGGATGGTTAAAAAATTGTGGCTGAAAATTTCCAGCATGTAAGAGAAGTCTAGAGAAGACTAGCATTTAAAAGAAGTCTAGAATCTTCTAAGGTGGTGACTTATGCCTATAAATAGGCTTGTAGTTCATCATTTGAATAAATAGGCTTGTAGTTCATCATTTGAGGTGTGAGAGGTAAACCCTCCACCTTGTGTGTGGGTGAACTCTTCACCATCATAGATCTCTACTGTACCTCTATCAAACTATTTTGTTCATTCCCCCATATTATGTCCCTTATTCATCCTCTACAAACTATATCATACACTTGCGCACAATATCACTAACCAAAAACTATAACTAATTCCAAAACCAGGTTTCCGCACGCACACATCCAAAATTTTCCAACATGTTGAGAAAGCAAGGAACTTTGTAACACTACGAATAAATCGACCGACTCTGCTTGTGACTCAAGTCTAAGTAGTCATAGAACAAAATGATCTGCTTATGACATAGCCAGCAAGGAAGCAGAATCCTGTCTAGCTTCTGCACAATGAATTTTTCATAAGCCAGAAGGTCGTGTTCCATAATCACTAGTGTCATGATAAGAAGAGACTGCTCGTTTCGTTTCAAAGAAAAGTCAACATGCTTGATCGAGCAGATTTTTCATTTTCCAGTGGGCATAGGATGTCGCATAAAATAACACATTATCCTCTCTGATTACCACATACCCTAGCACATAGAAAGATTTATATTTGAAGGAAAAAAGACAATCCTACTCGACACAGCAATGTTCTGACTTAAACACTAAAGTTTCTCGCTTGTCGGGGTCGGGAGATAGGAACAAAAAGGAAAGCCAGCTTCTTATTTGTCAGCGCTAAATGCAAGGCGGTGGCTTCTGTACACCGCGGACGTCGCCTCTCACATGAGCACAGATTGATTTCACAGGCCCTTTGGAGCCGGTGTACTCCAAATTGATGTCGTGGAGATTGATGTTCTTGCAAGGCACGCTGGGGCTGCATATGAGGTCGACCGCCACCTGCGAAGCCGAAGTGCCCTTGATCTTTGAGAACAATATGTCCTCGATCTGGACATTCGACCCCGCCTAGGAAGAGAGAGAGAGAGAGAGAGAGAGAGAGAGAGAGAGAGAGAGAGAGAGAGAGAGAGAGAGCTCATTAGGTATTGAATCGGTCAGCGAAAGAAACATACGAAATGAGAAATGAATTCAAGAATCAACCCAATTCAAGATTGATTGCAGTACTCTAGGAGTGTACCTGCGTGGAACAACCACCTTTCGGACAGTACTCCTGGTCGATAATAATGGGACTGAGCACATCCTTCATGGTAATGTCATGAAACGAGAAGTTGTAGGCTCTGCTCTTGAGGGGAGAAGCCCACGTCTTGATCCTCACACCGTTCTGACTGCCGACCATGGTACACTGCCGCACGGACAGCCCGGTCACGTCCGCCTCGTTCGGGTACTTCCCGAGGCTACCCACGCTGAACCCGTGGCCTGGCCCACAGTGGACCCCAACGATCTCGATGTCCTTGGACCCCGGCCCGATCGAGACGCAGTCGTCCCCGGTCTTGATCTGGGAGTCAGTGATCTTGATGCGGGACGAGTCGCCTATGTGGATCCCGTCTGTGTTGGGGCTTTCGTCGGGGGCAATTATCTGCATGCGCCGGAACTCGAGATTGTGGCAGGAGAAGACGTTGAAGTGGAAGTTCTTGCTGTCCACCGAACTTATCGACTTGATCAATGTGTTGTTGACGAAATTGAGTCGAACTGACTGGGAAAAGAAAGATTAGAGGCCCGTTAGAGACCATTTCTCATCACAAATGAGAGTTTTTTTCCCCAAAATTCGTCACGCGATAAGATAAATACCATAGAGACATATCCTTTATACCTTTATGTAATCAATATGATATAATTCCATCTTATAAGAAAGGAAAGTAAACCTTATTTTGGGATAATCAAGTGATAAGAATTGCCAAATTTACTTGTAATATCGGAATTTAAGTGAATAAAGAAGCGCAAAAAATAAATAGTTAGTTTATTAAATGACTGCCTCATTTGGAAATGAATTTAATTTTAGATATGATTGACGGGTGCTCTTTAAACTCTTTCACAATTTGGATGTACCATTGGGTGTTAAATCAATAAATAATAAAAAAAGGTTCCCCTAATTTCTGCAATCGCCTATACAATTATTAATCAAAAAAGCTTAATTATCAGTCTTTGATTCTTTTTTTTATTTAATTAAAAAAAGAGTAAAAAATGTAGGGAGAGGGCTTACAATTGGAAGAGGACTGCAAGCGCATTTGTTGTAGGGCCAAGCGTGGTGGCCCTGGCCATCCAACGTACCGCCGCCGTTGATCCTCATCCCGTCGATGTACTGGAAGGTGATCCAATGGCTCAGGGAGAACGTCGACGGGTCATCGGGCGCCTTGAGCACCCCTTTGATCGTGACGATGATGAGGCCGGCGCACGGCCCCTCGAACACCACCGGCCATACCAGGTACGTCCCTAGCGGGACGTACAATCTCCTCCTATTCGCTCCTTTGTATTGACACGCTTGGCGCCACGCATCGAGAAATGCCTAGAAAAAAAAGGGGAACAAAGCGTGTAGAATCATTGATTTTGTGATCATCAATGATCACGCATCGATGGAAACCTGGCGAGACGGTTCCGAGATTCTATACCTTGCTATTGTCGGTCTTCCCATCCCCGACCGCGCCGAACTTCCTCACGTCGAAGACCTTCACACGTGCATGGGCGGGGTTTCTCTTCGCGAGCGCATGGGAGGGGGCCCCGTTCGCGAGCGCCGCCAGCAGCAGCACCACCAGTGTTGAGGAGAAGAGAAGAAAGATCTTGCCATGGCACGAGCTCGTGTCCATTTTCCAATGTTGCGCTTGTTTAGCCTTGTGATTTGAGCATGGAATGGAGCTTACTTGTAAGGCTGGTGGCCATGGAGAAAGTGGAGTAATAATGTAGGATTCGATTAGTACTTTCCCTCGTTGCGCTATTTAATTGGATTACTTGCTCTCTTTATCTGGCGCTGGGGGAGAAAATATGGAGATTTGGTTCTAATTTGGTAAAATATCTCTGAATTTTAATTGAGAGCAAGATATTCGAGGAAGGCCAGAACTTTACCTAATTGACTTGGATAGACCCTATTTTTGGGGCGGTCAGAATAGTCAACTCGTCGAGTGAAAGGAAAGTTTTCCAATGAAAATCCATCTAATAATTATAAAAAAGCCTTTCCTTTGTGGGTTGTGTGTGCAAATGTGGGGATTTTTGCTCTTTTTTCTCTCGGGAGATCGAGGGAAAGTATTGTTGGCTGTTTTGGAAATAAATCAATCCTTGTTTACTTGGCTAAAGCCCTATGTACTTTGACTTATTATTCCATGCCAAATACACTTTATCCTCCTCAGTCTCAAAAGAGCCTTCGGGATGGATTTTGTTTTGAACAATGCTGTGAGAAGATCAATTTGGTCGCTAAGGCTGCATTTGCAATCGGGATAAGATTCTTATATCTATTTATATATTTGAATTTCTTTCTATCTTATAATATAAATATATATAGTATTTATATATTTATTATATATTTTAGTATTTTAGGTATATTAGTATAGTTTACTATTTAACAAAATTTTATCAAAGAATGATGTAAAGGGAAAAAAGAAAAAAAAAAAAACAAATGAGCAGAAAAATAATTAAAAATAAGTTAATAAAAATGAAGTAGGTGAAAATATAGTCTTAGCATCTCCATTTGTGCAATTTTTATGTTCATTTACACCTATGTCATTTATACTAAATAATGGATATGATATAATGTGAACATATTCAGTTTTATTATTGTGATTAATAAACAGTGGATATGATATAATAAAATCTTTGAATTTCGTATTCTATCTTATTTAGTTTTATCATGGTTAGAAATTTAGATGACCAAATGCAACCTAAGTTCATTGGAATCTTTGCCGCTAGAACCATGGCAGGGGAATTTTCATCTGAAGACAATTTTGTTTTTCCTTTTTTCTTTCTTCTTTCCTCTACTTTTGTTGTCCCAAGCTATGACCAAGGGAAATTAGTCTAAGCAAAATCGTCTTCCAATGGAAAATGGTAGACTTTCAAAGACTGTTTTACAAAATTATTTACTAAATGATGTATTAGACTTTGATTTTTCTAGTGGCGTTGGAATTGTTAAAAAGTTATATCTATACTTGCATGATAAACCGGAACTTGTTTGAAGGATGTAGGTACTATTCACGGAATCTGTTGATGCGGACAATTGTATAGTGACTTAGTTTTTTGTTTCATAATTTATAAAGTGGTTTAGTTCGTTTTCCACGCGTGTCTTGCCATTGTCCGAAGGTCTTTAGTGAAAAAATTTCCTACCTCATGGTCACGGCATTAGAAAAAGGCAAAGGGTAGGCGGATAATGCAGCTATGGCTCTTCCTTTCTAGTCTATTTTACCTGTCCATGTCTCGTTCGGCGCGACATAGTTTCAAAGGTTTAAATAGCCCTCGGCAGAAGCCCCCAAACCAAGAACGAAAACGGAAGCCTTTCGATTCACTCCCCATTCTCTCAACAATAAAGCTCGCCCTCGAGCCCTGGGCAGGTCGGTCGGGTCTTTCCCTGTTGTTCTATTCCGAAACTCACAAAGAAAAAAGAAACTGAGAATGAAGAAGTAATTTGGACAAATTAAAGGAAGTGACTTAGACAAATCTTTTTTTTTTGTCGATAACCTCGGATCAATCAACTGAATATCAATTAATACGTAATCAATCGAAGATTGCTTGAAAACGGCTCTTCTACTTGTACACAACACCGCATTGAGGGGCGGCTAATATTGGTATTACATCAGATTGTAGACTTGTAATGAATGAGTCATCTCACATAATGTAGTCTCACCATCTTGTGCAATTATTATGTTCATTTACAATCATATGTCAGTTATACCAAATAATGGATAAGATATTATGTGAATATGTTCAGTTTTATTACTGCGATTCATAAATAGTATATATAGTATAGCAAAATTTCTGAATTTCTATTGTATTCTATTCAGTTTTATCATGTTTAGAAATTTACATGACCAAATGTACCCTAAGTTCATAAGTATCTTTGCTGCCAAAACCACGACCGAGGGAATTTTTGTCCGAAGATAAATTCTTTTTTCTTTCTTTCTTTCTTCTTTCCTCTACTTTTGTCGTTCAAAGTATGACTAAGGGAAATTAGTCTAAGCAAAATCATCTTCCAATGGAAAATTGTAGACTTTTAAAGACTGGTTTACAAAATTATGTACTAAATGATGTATTAGACTTATATATTATAAGTGGCGTTGAAATAATTAAAAAGTTATATCTAAACTTGCATGATAAACCAGGACTTGTTGGAAGGATTTAGGTACTCTTGTTCATGGAGATCAGATGAAAAGGAAAATTTACATTGACTTAATTTTTTGTTTGATAATTTATAAGGTGGTTTAGTTCCTTTTTGACGTGTTTCTTGCCGTTTTCCTAAGGTCTTCTGTAAAAGCCTTTCCTACCTCATGGTCACAGCATTAAAGAAAGGCAAAAGTTATTTTAGTATTTTAGTATTTTAGGCATATATATTTGAATTTCTTTCTATCTTATAATATAATTCAATATATAAATATATATAGTATTTATATTTATTATATATTTTAGTTATTTTAGTATTTTAGGTATATTAGTATAGTTTACTATTTAACAAAATTTTATCAGAGAATGATGGAAGGGGAAAAAAGAAACAAAAAAAAAAGAGAAGAAAAATAATTAAAAATAAGCAAATAAAAATGAAGTAGGTAAAAATATAGTCTTAGCATCTCCGTTTGTGCAATTTTTATGTTCATTTACACTCATGTTATTTATACCAAATAATAGATATGAGATAATGTGAACATATTCGGTTTTCTTACCGCGATTAATAAACAATGGATATAATATAGTAAAATCATTGAATTTCATATTCTATCCTATTTAGTTTTATCATAGTTAAAAATTTAGATGACCAAATGCAACCTAAGTTCACTGGTATCTTTGCCGCTAGAACCACGATGGGGGGAATTTTCATTTGAAGACAATTTTTTTTTCTTTTTCCTTTCTTCTTTCCTCTACTTTTGTTGTCGTAAGCAAAATCGTCTAAACAAAATCGTCTTCCAATGGAAAATGGTAGACTTCCAAAGACTGTTTTACAAAATTATTTACTAAATGATGTGTTAGACTTATATTTTACTAGTGGTGTTGGAATAATTAAAAAGTTGTATCTATACTTGCATGATTGAAGGATTTAGGTACGCCTGTTCACGGAATCTGTTGAAGCGGAAAATTGTATATTGACTTAGTTTTTTGTTTCATAATTTATAAGGTGGTTTAGTTCGTTTTCGACGCGTGTCTTGCCATTGTCCTAAGGTCTCAAGTGAAAAAATTTCCTACCTCATGGTCACGGCATTAGAAAAAGGTAAAGGGTAGGCGGATCATGCAGCTATGGCTCTTCCTTTCTAGTCTATTTTACCTGTCCATGTCTCGTTCCGCGCGACATAGTTTCAAAGGTTTAAATAGCCCTTGGCAGAAGCCCTCAAACCTAGAACGAAAAACGGAAGCCTTTTGATTTACTCCCCTTTCTCTCGACAATAAAGCTCGCCCTCGGTCACTGGGCACAACGTTCGGGTCTCTCCCTTTGTTCCATCCCGAAACGCACAAAGAAAAAAACAAACTGAGAAAAAAGAAGTAATTTGGACAAAACGAAAGTAAGTGACTTGGATGAATTTTTTTTGTCGAAAGCCTCGAATCAATCAATTGAATATCAATTAATATGTAATCAATCGAAGACTGCTTGAAAACAGCTCTTCTACTTATAAACAAAACCGAGCTGAGGGGCGGCTGATATTGGTATTACATCAAATTGTAGACTCATAATGCATTAGTAATCTCACATAAAATTTGCAATTAGAAGATATCCGGAAAAAAAAATGATTTGAAATATTTAAATAGGTCAAAATTTGATAAATGTGACCCAATAAAAGTCGCGTTCCCTTCTATATACAATGACACTGACAAATTCTCAAGGGATCAACTAATTCGTCAATAGTCAAGCATTTGATTTGAGAAGTGATAAATTATATGTTTTGATCATAGTTTATCTCTTTCAAAATAACATTGGAGGCCATGCCCAACAGCCGTGGTGTTTTTACGCTCTAACACCAATGGTCGGAACGGTTAGCATGCACTCATGAAGATTGATGAACTTAATGGTTCAGAATATGAAGTTAACTAGGAAAAGAAATTGCTGAAATGAGATCTTATTTCAATTGACTTGAGTCTTTCGTGAAGATTGATGGACTTAACAGTTCAGAATATGAAGTTATCTAGGAAAAGAAATTGCTAAAATGAGATCTTATTTCAATTGACTTGAGTCTTTCTAGTCGAAAGAGATCGTATCAGTATGTATCATGTTAGAGTGTCCAATCCAAAAAATTTAATTAATAAGTGGAGGGAGATCTCATATCTATAAAGAACATATAAACTTTATAGTCAAGCGTCATGTGATTTATTTTAACTGTCATTATGGGGGAGTTATTTTTTCTGGAGCTCGACATTCCGTAAATTCATTTTGCATTTTCCTGTCCCGACCATTATTTCACTCTAAATCGGGATTTATACAAGAGGAGTTACATATACATACTCCGTAAGTAATTGAATAACACTAAAGTCAATACAGCAAAAGGATTGCATTGGGCGTTTAAATCGGCCCATTGAACTTAAAAGCCCATTTACCGCCCATTGCGTCATTTAGAATACTCATTTAGCGGACATTGAATTAGCCATAATTGGAACCATCAAAGCTTGAAACTTTACTTAGAATCAGCTCAATAGACCAAAAAGTGGATACCACCGAAGGCGCATACCTTAAAAATGAACATTGATGGAGCTTATGTTGAGGGAGCTACAGAAGGTGCCGTCGCGGGGGTTATCCGAGATGCTACAGGGACCTTTCTTGATGGGTTTGCAAAAATTGTTCCAGCTTCATCGGCGATCCAAACAGAGGCATTGGCCATGGTCGAAGCTTTGAAGCTGCTTCAGTCGAAGAAAGAGAAAACCTGCAACTGCAACTGGAAAGTGATTGCTGCGAGCTTCTAGATGCAATGGTCAAAGAAGACCACATGCGGGGGGAAATTAAACCTATAGTGGACGAAGCTAAATTCATCTTGGGCTCTTTTAAAAATATCTCCTTGGCCCATTGTAGTCGATCCGCAAATTGTGTAGCAGATTGGGTAGCTAAGGCCCGTAGAATGAATTCCTTGTCCCATTCTTGGGTAGTCCGGCCTCCCCAGCATCTTTGGGATTTGCTTTGTTTGGATGCCTCAATGGGTCTTTTGTTTAAGAACTCTTAAGTATTAATATCATTGTCTTGTTTTCGACCAAAAAATAAATAAATTTAGCCATAATTTGGTCACTTTATACATCAATTGCGTAAATCAAGCTTTACACATACAAACAAAATACACGAAGCTTTGCACTTACAATATTAATGAAATCGCTTTAACTTTCAACCTTACTTTAGCTGCCTTGGCAATCTTGCGCAAGTATAATTTGCTCACCTTTAATTTATATTATTATGTTTTTAATATTTTGGGCTTGCATGTTTCTTTCTATTATATATTAATATACCATTTTCCTTATGCTTTAATCCACCGGCGATTCCAAATGGAAAAAGGAAATTGCGGCGATCAGCTGAGGACAATTCTCCAAAAAGTTTATCCGTGCACGCATTGTCAAGCCAACGTTCCCTTACGCCGAAAGACACTGAAGATACACTGCTGAATCAGAATACTTTCTTCACTTTTCATAAGTAATTACTCATTTAGCTGATGCGGCATAGTTAAAGTGGGAGGCAAGTGATGTTAATGATCATTAGTAATTACATCGGCAATACAAGCAAGACATGTAGCACAAATTAAAAGTTGCTAGGTGTTAAATTATGTCTCGAGTTTGAACATTTACAAAACGCGATTCGCTCAACTCCTTAAAGATGCACAAAAGAGAAAATAATTTAAAAAAAAGAATTTTCCCCTTTGGAGTGAAGCTGCCAAAGCCCCTCTTGCACATAGATTCCCTCTGCGCATGAAGATTGGAAATTGGTGGGGCCTAAGGTCAAACTTTGACCTTGGGCGCACATACACATTCGGGGCCAATTCCATAAAAAGACACGAATTTTAGGTATTGTTTCAAATCTGACCCAAACTTTATTTTGTCTAAAAAAAGGCACGAACTTTGGTGTTGTCCCAAATCTGGCATGAACTTTATTTTATCTAAAAAAAAAAGGACGAACTTTAGGTGTTGTCCCAAATCTGACCCGAACTTTATTTGAGACAAAATAAACTAAGTCTATTACAGATATGCTTCACATCTCTATTTAATTACAATATGCACACACTTTTAATATCTCGCTTTAAGGTAATGTAATCTTTTGCTTCCAACCTAGCTTCTGACATTGCAAACAGCTTGCCAATTGTTAATTGATCTAATGGCCCTAGCTATGTGCCTCATCCCCTAGAACTGAAGCCGCTGAATTATTTTTCCCATGAGAATCATCTGTAAAGTTTACTTCATTGGAGGGCAGACTTAAATTTAACACTTCATCCAAACACTCGAATGCAGCATCATTTTACTGTGTTGGATATTATTGTTGACGTGGAAATGCCACATCGGATGATTGTAGAATGAGGGTTAACGGAGGGCTAGATTTGGGACACAAGTGAAAGCTTGTGCTTTTTTTTTAGACAAAATAAAGTTCGGGTCAGATTTAAGACAACACCTAAAGTTCATGCTTTTTTTTTAGACAAAATAAAGTTTGGGTCAGATTTGGGACAACACCTAAAATTCGTCTTTTTTTATAGATAAAATAAAGTTCGGACGTAGATTGGGATAACACCTAAAGTTCGTGCTTTTTTTTTTTTTTTTTTTTTTTTTTTTTTTTTTTTATGAAATTGGCCCCACACATTTAGCGTCGAAGGAGGAAGCCAAAACGTGGTGGGCCCTTGACCTGGGCACACGTATAAAAGAAGAAGCCGCCGAAGTCTTCTTTTCTTTTTCGGTAAGACGCCGCTGCAACTTTACGTAGAAGGGAGCCGCAAGGATTCTAAAGCCGCCTGTGTGAAGCTTTGATTAAGAACGTGAAGCCGTACGTAGAGCGTTTTGTTTCAAGTTTGAACATGCGGTAATTTTGTGCCGTGAGTTTATGTCCAAGTGAGTTATTTATTTATAAACACTTTGGGATTGTGGTTAAATCTAGGTATGGGAAACACTTGAGCGTTTGAGCGATTGTAAACTCTGATTCTCCGATTATAGTGGATTATTTGTTGCTGACTCTCTCCGTGGACGTAGGTACTGATACTCGGACCGAACCACGTAAATTTCTGATGTCCTTATTTTTCTCATTTATTTTTCTGGTGATTTCATATTGACGTAAATTACAAGATCCTGTCGTTTCACGTATTATATTCCAACAAGCTAGGGATGAGTATTGTCCGCGTTGACACCATTCAGCCAACATCCGGGAATCAATGATGTTGTCCGGGCATTGATGCCATAATTAAGGCTATTGATACTATATGGACATTAGGGCCACATGACCCTTATCAAGTTGCATTGAGAAGGTAAAGTGCCCCACGTGGGACGATCGACCAATAACCCTTGTTTCAGTTTTTTTTGCTAGTGTTGTTGACGTGGCGCCAATTAGGTGACATACTAGCATCATACAGCAATGCTTATCATGTAAGTCAGTGATGTCATATCGGTACTTTGAAAGTGCTACCAATTAGAGATGGTAAAAGGGTTAGAGTGCACAAGTCGACCTAATTAAAAAGCTTAACTCGTCTTTTAGGTTGAGATTCTTCGTCTTCCTCCCTCACTCTCCCTCTTTGAGTTTCGGCCTTTCTTCGTCCTTTCAACTTTCGTTGAGGAAGTATTTGACCTAAATCTCTCCCTCCCCTCCCTAGTTGCTTTTCCTTTTATTTCTGTACTCTCTCAATCTAGAACTAGATTTATTGTTTTGCTACCCCAATCTTAAATTTGGGAGTTTTCTATCCTATACAATTCTAGATTTATGAGTTTTAATGAATAAATACTTTGCCTTCAGTTTCAATGATATTTACAACAATTTTGATGTCAAATCTATGCTTGTTCAATAGATTTTTATTAACAGTTTTGGTGTCTTGCACTTGTTAAAGTGTTTGCTTTCATAAGTGTCAAATTTGAGCTTATTCAATATGTTTATATTGTCTCTATATGATGATAACGTTGGCGATGGCGAATCTAAATGTATAGCAAAGCTGTAATTACTAATTAAAATCTTAGCATATGCTCATCATTGATGATGATATGTGACTCAGTGATCGGTCACCAATCCTTTCGCTTGGATGTGGTCACATATTTGTTTTTGAAAGATGAGCATGTGATTATCTTTGCCAATCATGTTTTGATGATATAACTTGATATATGGTGTTTGAATTATTTTGGGGCTCTATGGGCTTGCTTTATTATAGTGACTTTTGAGATTTCCTATAAATCCTCGTGTATCATTTTGATAAGGAATGGTGATTTCTTTTGACAAAAATAAACTCTTTTTGTGTTTTTTTCTAAGAACGAAAATAGAGGATAAATTGGAAACAAAACACTAAATTTGAGAACTAAATATATACTTAAACCCTCCTAAACTTTATGAATTCCATCACAAATGACAAGCTAATAAGATTCGTCGATTCTTCAAATTGGACGAGTTCCAAGAAATGAGCATCAATTCATAATCAAGTGATAGACTCAAATGATAGGACATTTCATGAAATAAGATTCGGAAACTCGCTACCGCGAACATTAAATGTACTTCTGCACGCATTTCCATGACATGATTTGTGGGAGGGGGGGTACCACACCTTGATCAGCGACGAAAAGAGAAAATAGAATCTCCATCTATGATTCGATGGGAATCGCGGGGGTCGGATTTTTTCAAAACTTTCTCACAAATCACGCAATGAAAATGGCTTTGCCCCCCTTTAATTTGGCTGCGTCAGACATGGATTTACAAGATCAGAGATTGGAGGAGTCTGAGGCGAAAGAGTGGAGAACGGAGGTCAGATCGATGTCAAAAGTGACTCAAAAGTTGCATTTGTTACGTTCTTCTGTCCCCCTTTATCTTTCCATGGTTTGAAATTTGGAGCCTCTCCGACCCCAAAACCAAACCTTTTCTCGAGCCCCGGAGCGCCTTCAAAGTTGGTCCCACCTTTGATGGCGGATTTATCCTATGAGAATCCCATCTGGTGCGGGGGCTATTGGATCACTTAATAAATGATTAATTAAAAAAATTCACGACTTTTGAGTATATCTAATGTGCTTTAAAAAAGGTCAGAAAAGAACCGCCTCCCAGTAGTAGCATCGATTCTTGCGTACTTAATAATTGTTTTTTGATATGAAAAAGGTGCCAAAGCCGTAGTATTTTTCTTTTATCATGTAAAAAAAAAATGAAGTAACTTCGTAAGAGATGATGGAAAAAACTAGTACGTAAGCGCTTATCAATTCCAAGATTAGCAAATCAATCAATTTTTTTTTTTTTTATCAAAAGTTACGTTGTACTTTAAACTCAAAGTAAGGGTGTAACAATTTTTTGATATCTTTGAGCAAAGCAGGGTTACGCCAACATTATCAAATCATAAATACTAGAATAAGAAGACCAACGATGGCTTTAGAGTCATCAATCATAAGCTCCAGGCTAATGAGATAAATGATAAATTAATTAATAAGTTAAGTATCTATGAATTTATGCAAGACATCATATTTTTGCAAAACCTAATTTAACTTTGTCCATGCTATTATTCAAAACAAAGAGAACTTTGTAGAGATCTCGTTTTCTTCCCCAACTATCTTTAGTTACTTATTTCACAAACACTGTATCCATAGAAAAATGTGGTCAGTTATTTAATTATATTTTATCATTACACGTTTTCAGTGTTAATAGTGTGTTTTTTTTTTGGGGGAAAAAAAAACACCTCATTTTCAAAGAAAATATTTTTCCCCGCTTACTAATTATTTGCAACATACTATGCGCCTGAATGTTCAGAAAATTAATTCATGGAAAAATATTTTACTTAAACAAACATGCCCTAAAATTCAAATCTCTTCCATCCGCCCAAGAACGACTTCCTAAGGAAAGTTCAACTGCTAATATTTTTACATATCGTGTGCATATCCAAGGCTTGTGCACATTCACTAGTAAAGATAAGATCTAATTCAACTATTGTCTAGACCTATATTTCATTGCACTCGATACAAATTACCTCTTAGACGACAAATATATCAAGATAAATACTAGATACCATCACATAAAGACCAAGAAGGCAATAGAGTTGAGGGAGAACATTAATTATCTAGAGTGGATATTGGATGCCGATTAACAAAATCTTAAACTTTAAAAAAGCACCATAAAATAAGTTTTTCTGACAAGGATATATTTGGGGACCAAAGATTCTGATTTCTCTCATCCTAGGTGGGGGATGCAGCTGATGTTTTACCTAAAGCAAAGTTTATGAGATGAAACAAAGCATATATCATCAATCAAAAGAGGAAAAGAAATTGTCATCCCCTGACAAGAATATACGATGCGTATGTGAAAATAGAAACAAAAAAGAATCCCTCTCCCCTCATCTCCTCTCGCCGAAAAGCCAAAATGTGTATGAAAATAGAATAAACTTTACTCAGAATCCTTTGTTATTTTCTTTTCTCCACTTTTTCTTTTCACTCATTATATATGCATTAGCGCTCCCATCGCAAGCTACAATCTCAACCTCACTTGACTGATTGTCGAGTCTTTTCCTTGAAGGGAAGAACCCAAAAGGACCGAGCCAGCGGAGGAGTCAAGACCTGTTGTACCTTCGAGAATGGTTCGCATTACTTGGTCCTGCATTGTCCTTGTATGCTGTTCGTTCACTCTCCATGCCCTCAATCTCAATGCAACTTCTTCCTCTTCTTCTTCTAAAATCTTGGTCCACCCACATCAGCATCCTGATCCACAAGCTGTAGTTCTTGACGTGAACAGGTAATTACGGGAGCAGTTGCTGTTCAGAAACAAATTTTTATGTATATATTCTATGAATAAGTTTTTAAGCAAAAGAACGAGGTTGGTAACTGTATAATTTTTTTTTCTCGGAATATAAATGCAATTAATATGACCCCAAAATTTATTTTTACTTTTTATAACAGTTTTCACTTTTTCTCTTTTTCTCTTTTGTCTTTTTTCCTTTTATTCTTCTCCTCTAGCCGGCGACCATGGAAAGTGCTCGCGGTATCACTGAGACATAAAGTACTTCCATTTGGTAGCAATATTTTTGCCGTCTTCTTTGCATTTCAATTTAGACTTAGCCAAGAATATTAAATTTCAAAGAAATCCTTGGAATCTGAAGGCGAGCAATTTTCGTGCAGGAGGGTGAACGAATCCGTCACTAGAAGGCAGCTCCTTGTGGTCCAAGTAAGGGACCAGTGCTTGACGGGCAATCCAATCGACGACTGCTGGCAGTGCGACCCGAACTGGGAATCGAACCGTGAGCATCTAGCCGACTGTGCAATTGGGTTCGGCCGTGAGGCCCTGGGAGGGCGGGGCGGCAACATCTACGTTGTGACAGACCCATCCGACCCGGACCCAGAGAACCCGCCCCCTGGCACGCTCCGCTATGGTGTTGTCCAAGCCGGCCCCCTCTGGATCATCTTCTCTGGTAGTAAACTGGCGAAATCATCCACAATCGAGCTTACCCATGTCATTAATACAAGTGCATGCTTCTGTGGAATTTGTCTATTATGTGCTCCGTTTTCTATGTTTACATCAAGTACTTACACTCAATCAAAAGAAAAGAGAAAGATCAAATACTATGAAAAGTTAATAGGATAATGTGGGGACTCGGGGCGCAGCGCGAAATTTCCCTCAGCGAAACAGGAATATGAAACTCAATTTCGTATAGACAGGGTAGCTCATTTAGGCATATAGGAATTTAGATAAGATGAAATCATCTGGACAAAGTTTGACATACCTGCTAAACCTGCTAAACTGGTTCAACATTTTTCTGTTTTTCCACCTAGGAAATATGGTAATCAAACTCAGGTATGAGCTTCTTATCAGCAGTTTCAAGACCATTGATGGTCGAGGAGCCAGCGTGCGTATAACAGGTCTCGGTTGTTTGATCATTTATGACGTCACCAACATCATCATCCACAATGTGCACATTCACCATTGCAAGCCTTCTGGGAATGCCAAGATCCGGATCAGCCCGACGCAAGTTACTGAGAGGGGAAGATCAGACGGCGACGGGATATCTGTCTTAGCATCATCAAAAATCTGGATTGATCATTGTTTCCTGTCGTATTGCACAGACGGTCTGATCGATGTCACTGAAGGATCTACAGCAGTCACAATATCCAACAACATGTTCACCCACCATGATAAGGTGATGCTGTTGGGTCACAGTGACGACTTCACGGCTGACTCAGGGATGCAAGTGACTGTCGCATTCAACCACTTTGGCGAAGACCTAAACGAGAGGATGCCACGGTGCCGGTTCGGGTACTTTCATGTTGTGAACAATGACTACACTCAGTGGGGGATGTATGCTGTTGGAGGGAGCTCCCATCCTACCATTAATAGTCAGGGGAATCGGTATTTCGCGCCGCAGGATGATAACAACAAGGAGGTAAACTTAAAAATATCTGATCTGCATTTATTGATTATGTAGAAATTGTTTTGTGAGATTGAATCATCTAGAACCTGCATAATCAGCCTCCTTCAGTCGGGTAAGTTAGCGAAGCAGGTCTTTGCACATGAGCTTTTATTGGGTGCTACTTTCGTGTTCATTAGAGCTGGTAAAATGGATCATAAACCTATATTATAACCCATTTTTAGTTAAATGAGTCATATGTGGGTCATATAAAAGTTAAATATGGGTTAGAAATAGGTTTGAGAAAATAAAACACAAAAAAGAGAGGGTATAGATGGGTTATTAGGAAACCCACTTCAGACCCATGGCATTTTTTAACTTTATAAAAAATCGAAATTATAATTATTTTTCATATTTCAATTTTTTTTCTTTTTTCTTTTTCTTTTTTCTTTCTTTTTCTTCCTTCCTTAGCCGGTGGCCGGCAGGGCGACGGCCGGCTGGCGATAGGCCAGGCGAGGCTCGAGCTCGCCGGCAGGTCGCCAACGACTAGTGAGGCTCGAGCTTGCGGCGTCGGGCGGGGCCTCAACCTCACTAGATCGGCGAGATCGAGCCTCGCCCGACGCCGGAGCCTTGGCCTCGCCGGATCCGGCGAGACTCGAGCTCGCCGGCGTCGAGCGGGGCTCGATCTCGTCGATCCAGCGAGGCCGAGGCCCCGCCCGATGTCGGTGAGCTCGAGCCTTGCCGATGTCGGGCGGGGCCTCGGCCTCGCCGGATCGGCGATCGAGCCTCGCTCGATGCCGGCGAGCTCGATCTCGCTTGTGGCCGGTTCCGGCCATCGTTGTGGCCGGTCGGGCCATCGCCGAACAAGAAGAAAAGAAAATAAGAAAATAATGATTAAAAATTAAAAATTATATTTTAAAAAATAAAAAATATAAAAATTATATTTTAAAAAATAAAAATTATAAAAATTATATTTTAAAAAATAAAAATTATAAAAATTATATTCTAAAAAATAAAAATTATAAAAATTATATTTTAAAAAATAAAAATTATAAAAATTATATTCTAAAAAATAAAAATTATAAAAATTATATTCTAAAAAATAAAAATTATAAAAATTATATTTAAAAAAAAATTAATTCGATTTTTAAAAATATTTTAAAAATAATTATAAAAAATTTTCCATTAAATTTTATTGCATAAAAATGTTTTAACAATACTTTTTTTAAAAAAAAATCATAAAAATGAGCTTTTTAGGTTTAGTTAAAATATTTTAATGTTATAGTTTTTAGTTATTCAATGATATGTTCACTTCAAATAAGAGAAACATGTGCATAGTCTAATTTTTTATAAATATTTCAATTTATAGGTTTATTTATTTATTTTTTATTTTATTTACATTTTTAATTTAATTTGAAGTTTTGATTCAATTAGCATATAGTAGAAGTGGTTTTTCTAGAATATTAATAGGTTTTAGCAATACGGGTCGGGTTGGGTATAGGTCGGGTACCGGTCGGGTCGGATATGGGTCACTTGATTTACATTACATGAATATGAGTCAAAACGGATGAAATGAATCAAATATGGGTCGACCCATTTTCGACCCGACCCAAACCCGATGCGATCCACTCATTTGATGGGTCTAGTGTTCGTAAAAGTTAAGGGAAAGAAGATCATCTAGAGTGTCTTGATAGACTGGATATGATTATCTTGCTACATTATCTTGCCAAACTAGAGAATAATATACTTCCGATGTAAAAACTTTCCTTTGAATAGATAAAGAAACATCATGTCAAAATGTATGTAATGAGTCCCAGTAGCTGCTTTGAACTATCATTAAGTGAGTTCGGTAGAAGAAGCCCAGATGATCAATATGTTTGCCGCATTATGCCCGATTATTACTTACATGTATTGGAGCAAATAGGCGACAAAGCGAATGGACACAGATGAGAGCGAGTGGAGGAAATGGAATTGGAGATCGGAAGGTGATCTGATGGTGAATGGTGCCTTCTTTGTGACCTCTGGTGCGGACATGAGCCCCCAGTATGCTGAAGCCTCTAGTATGTCGCCCCTGTCGGCAAGCTACATCGATCAGCTCACTGCGACTGCTGGTGTCTTAGTTGCACAGAGGTAAATCTTCCCTTAATTGCAATCGTCATGTTTTAATCTAACCTATCAAAGCACAAGCAAATAACTCTGGATGCGCCCATCTATGATTTAGAGGTACTGTTGTAATCGCTTATTTTGCCAATCACCTTGGATAAGATACTATGAGATTAATTTGATCGTCGGCGAGAAGTATAGAATTTAGTCTCCTGAACACGCAATTCAAACTTCTATGCACAATGCTGCAAATATAGCTGTTTTGAATCAAATTACAGGTAGGGATAATCAATTTAATGGAATCTACTGGTATAGGATCGTCCTAGTCCATAGGAACCTGCCTTTCTTGTTTTGAATCCATCTTCGTTCTTTTAGGAGCCATAATTCACTCGGATCTGTCGCTGTTTGCCACATCGAAAGTATAAGATGAGTTCTACGCCAACTTGAGGATTCATGTGTGGATTATGCTACTCTTGGGTGATCACCTCAGTAAATATTTCAATGCCATGAAAACCTTCAGTTCTTTGTCTATGGTAAAATCATTTATGTTGTTATTCTTGTGGATAGGACTAAGGACTAAAAGCATTTACCCTTTTATTCACTTAGTTCCTTTTGCGGGCAGTGCATTTAGTATCTGTACAACTAGAGCTATTATTTTCATGTTAATTTCCTTCGCTGGTTTGTGTTTCTTCTGTTTACTCAGCAGGAGTGACGCCGGGACTGTGACCAATCCCTCAAGCGGCGGTGGGATTGTGACGAATCCTGCCGCTCCCGGGTCAAGCGGTGGGACTGTGACGAATCCCGTGTCAAGTGGCGGAGATGGAAGCTCTTTCTACCCAGGACAGGGATCAACTGGAACGATAACTGGAACTAGCGCTTGGTATCCTGACAACGGCATCGACTTTGGCTCCATATATAATAGCGAGGCCAGGACGCCCCTTGTCCCAATGACCTCGGTCATCTTATCTGTCATAGCCATTGTAGCATTCTTACGTCAAACTTGCTTCTAATGCAACACGCGCTGTAGAATCTAGAATAGATAATTATACTCGATTCAGTTTTTAAACACGAGAACGGAAATCCGGCTAATTGTGGTAGAGCTTTGATTTTTTGGGGCATTGGGGACTGACCGAACAATCGTCCTATCAAATTGTCAAAGACAGTGATAAGGAAAATGTACAGACTCTATGAACTGAAATCCCTCGACTCTCATCAATATGTACCCATCATTATCAATGATTCTGCATTTAGCGGCAAGTGATTCTGCATTTAGTAGCTTTGTCTCCCCAGAGGAACCATCACTTGTATTTACTTGGAGGAACCATCTTCTTCTGAAATATGAGAAGATGAGATTAGGAAAAAAAAAATATGGAAGCGTAGAATGTAAACACCCGAGATCAGCCACTAGGCAGCAAGGGTTGCGCTACCACTGGCGAGGCTTGCCCAGGCATAGCCCCCCGGGTTGCATGACCCCGATGAGACTTCGCCCGGGGTGGTACTACTCCCGGCAAGGCTCTCCTGGGTTGAGGGACACTGGCAATTGGCTTGCCTGGGGTCACGCCACCTTAGCGCGGTGGTATGGGATGGGACAACCCCATAGTTCGAATTGCCAGAGCACCACAACCATGCCACTCTATCTCTCTCTCGGCCTTTTGGCAGACTGAAAAAAAGGAGATGGGTAAAACAGGAATTATGAAAATTTCTTGAGAGTAAAGTGGAAATAAAAGAAATCTACTTTTTATTTCATGATGATTTGTCGGGTCTCCGAAGCAATTGTTACACATACTTTATGAGAAATTTCACAGAACAATGTAGTACCGTGCCTAGGCTTAGAATCGGCAAATGTGGATTGTCACTTTTTTGTTTAAGATATTACGATGTTACGACAATCCATCATAAACACGATGAAAATGTCATAAATCCTTGTATTTACTGCAAAATTGTTTTTGATTATAACCTAATGTCACAAAATTTTGTAAAAGTTTTAATTTCATAAATTTGTTGTAGAAAATTCTCATCCACCCCTGCCTTAGCAGATCCTCCCTCTCGCCTGCTCGGCCTCTCCCTCTCCTGATGCCGATTTTGTCCTCCAGCCCCTGATCCTCGCCTTCGAATCCGCCTAAGGCGAGATTGTGGAGGCCACACTGGAGTGCGCCTTCAAGCTCTTCTCGCTCAGCCTCGTCCACGCGTAGATCAGTGACGATGCTAACTATGGTGATCAGGCGAGCATCGGTGGAGGTTCGTGCTTGATTTTCAGGATATTGCAGGGAGTGAGTAAGGTGAATCAGGGAGGAGGCCATCAAGGTTGGCGTGCTTAGGGTTGCGCTAGCGGCGAGACGGTTGCCTTGCATTTTGATTCGAGGCGATTGCTTGATGCATACAATGAAGACTTTTTATAATGTGTATCTTGGCGAGGTGGAACCTCACCTGAGTCTTTGGCGAGGTTAAGGTTGCTTGAGGTTGGCGAGGCTGACGAGGCAAGGTCGACCTTGCCAAATTTGGCAAGTCTCGAGCTCGCTGGCCTTAGGCGAGCTTGACCTCACTAGATCAAGTGGGGCTTGAGCTCGACGGAATTTGTCGAGGTCAAGCCTCACTGGCCTTAGGCAAGCTTGTCCCTTACTTGTGGTTGGTCGCTGGCTGTTGCTGTGGTCTATGGTCGGCCGAGAAAGAAGGAAGAACAAGAAAAAGAAAAAGAAAAACATTTTTCTTGTTAAAAAAAAAAAAAACTGTCTAGCATCATCTCAAAGCGGCATTATCAAGTAAAGACCATTTCATATGCAACAATCTGATATCTCAGAAAGGTTGAATTGGTTATCTAGATTGCAGGAGAACAATATCTGTATCAATCTTCATCCTGAAAATAATCTTGTTATGGATATCCCCATGTTTGGTACCGAAACCACAGTTCTTAACATTTAATTGGTTGCAATACCCTCTTTCGTCGCACATCAATAAGTACTTCTGCAAAAACAATAACATATTGTTCTTGTCCCAAGCTGCCACTTCTCTGCAGCCTAATGAAAAGGACGTCACAGTTCGACTTTGCTTGTTTAACAATATTCCAGTGGCTTCCAGAGCTTAGAAGACATGACTTAGTTGAGGATGAAAGGTGCAATAATCTCTTTACTACGGTGGTCCTTATAACATAAAAGATAACTTGTTCTGAACTTAGGATTGAAAGTAATTGACTTCGATGGTCTTTGAAGTTTGTCAAAGTAAGTGCTCAGAAACCCGAAACAGAGGGATGTAAATAAAGCATGCGATGAGTTCTAGTGGGCTAAACTCGCTTACATCTCTCTCCGCTCTCATCTTCAGGTCACTTATCAGAAAAAGAGATGAAATAAGTAAAGCATCAGGATCCCCACATCTCTCCCGTGGTCATTTGTATCCTAATTGAAGTAGTAATGTTGATTGCATCAAGACAGGGTGATGCTAGCCATATCTCATTCAAGGTTTAGATGGTGACCTGAAAGCATGCATACACCTCAAAATGAGTTCGAACCCCCATTCTTTTCACATTCTCCATGGTTTGAGAATGTCATGTGATGGGTCATTCTTGGGGAAAACAAATTCAGCTGACTTGTGTTGGTTTAGATAAGCCATCAACCAGGCATTTCAATTCCACTGTCAATGAAAAGCCATTAGAACTCATCAGATGCTTTACTTACATCCCCTGTTTCAGGCTTCACAAAATGGAGAAAATGAAAGAGCTCCCGCCAAATTTCTGCAGAACAGCCTTCACGGCTATGCAGAATTTGAACAGCGAAAATGCAGCATGTTTTCTACGATCCATGCTGGTTAATAGGAAACAGGTCAGCAACTTGGCAGCACGAAGCACTGATTTTGATGACAATGCCGAGTGTGGATTGGGAATTCCTTCTCGGTGCTTCTGCAAAATCAGAGCATGAAATAGTAAGACGCCAATGGATTATGGATGGATCCATCTAGGCGACTGTCGAATCGACAAGAGATTTCAAGCCCCGCAATCTAATATGTGCTATAATCTTGAGTCTTCTATTACTTGACAACACCATTTCAGTGATCATGCTAAGGCTGATGTGTAATATATGGGCTTTAAAACAAGAAAATAAAATAAAATAAAATAAAAGGAAAGAGTTTGAAAAGTCAAAAAGGGAGGCTGAAGGAAAATGGAAGAAGCTTCGGCTAAGTATAAAAAGAGAGAAAGAGGGAGAGAAAGAGGCCTTCAGCAGAAACGAAAGAAAAACAGGGGAGCCGAGAAACAGGGGAAAACGCAAAACAGGGGAGAAGAGAGAAAGAAGAGAAAGGGAGAAAGGGAAAAAGGGAAAAATTTTGGCGCGCTCATGATCCGGACGCCTCATCAAGCCAACTCAAGTGTGTTTTGCAAGGCCGGTAAAAAATTGAAGCCTTTAATCACTTACTTGAAGTAATCGCCGCAATTAGGGCTCGAAATTCGGTTTCTTGGGTATTTGTGTGGCGAAGTCCGATTTTTGAGTCGTTAAGCTGTATATTTTTTAGAAATGGTACTTTGGGATGTTGTGAAGCTATAGCAACTTACGTATCGTGTTTTGAGTTTGCGGTTTGTTCGGAACGGAATTTTGAAGTTGGGGGCGCAATATGGTACTGTAGCGATCAGTGGCTTCGAGTCTCTTTTTTTGTTGTTTTCGGTACTGTTTTGGGGCGGCTGAGTTGGGGTTGTTGTTGGACGTTAAGAGAGCTTTCTAAAGACTATAAGACGGCTTGAAACGGAATTTTGTGGAGGGAGTTATGGCGTGACGAAGTTGGCGCATGGGCCACGCCTAGCTGAAAATGATGGGTTTATGCTAAATTGTGAGCTTTTGGGGCGCGTAGGTGTCGTTTTATCGACTAATAGGCCTAGTATAGGCGAGTCGTTATAAGAATATCATTTTTACTCGGCCTTTTGATATTATTTTTCCGTTAATTGTTAGGAATTCGAATGCGTTGGTTCGTGTGAGCGTCGTAGTTGATTTTTGACTTTTCCCAGGTGAGTGACACTATTTCTTCTTTGTATTTTAAACTCATGTTTTGAGAAACATGGTTGATTAAATACTCTATAAGTTGACAAAAAGCATATTTTGCTGCATAAAACAGGATCGAGATATTACTGACATTTCTGTGGTTCGAAGGGAGTTATATTTTGACGTTGATTTGAATGGTTGTGTGAAAAAGGATTTGTGAAATTCTTTGTGAAAGAATCTTGAACTGCTTTGAAGGATGCTTTGATATTTATATATCAAATTTTGAGTTGTGATATGACTTCCTTTCTGACGTTGGATTACTGGATATTGTGATTGGTGGTTGGTGCTCAATGTCTTTGTGGACCCTGAGGGGTGTGGGTATGCGCATACTATTCTAGGATATCCTTGTGGGCCGAGCCACCGGCTAATAATAGGTGGAGACCTTGCCAAAGAAGGAATCTTGGTCGTTTTGTCACGGGCGTTACGCGTGACCATAGTTAGACATTTAAGCATGAATTGGTCAATGGAGTGGACCATTGACGTGTGATTTGAGTTTGGTCGATGGAGTGGACCATCGATATGATTTGATGAGATTAATCAATGGAATAGACCATTGATGCATTTTCTACGAGATTGACTAATGGACTCGACCATTGGTATCTTTCGGTATTTGAACTATGATTTGGTATTATGATAAAGTGAGTTATGTTTGTGTTTAAAATGTGCATAGTGATTTCTCGATCCGCTTAGAAGAAATGTGTTACTCACTGAGCCGTGGTAGCTCACTCCTCTCATATACTTGTTTTTCAGGTTCTTCAGCGAGTCGCGAATAGGCGTGAGCGTTCGTTCGGGAAGGACTTTTGTGGTGGAAATTTTTGGGTATGACTCATACATAGTTAATAGATTTATGTTTTGATTTTTGTGGATTATAGATATACTCTGATATTGTAACCAATTGCCCCTTTTTATCAAATATATATGTGGATGTATATATGTTGATATCGGGTTAAAATTTTGGTTACGTTGAGGTTGCGTCCTTTGGAAAAGGGACGGCCGTGTCATGCCCCTCCTTCTTGTGAATCGGGGTGTGACATGATGCAAAAGCCCAGGTCGTCCTATTATTTTCACTGAATTTACAGACTTCTTATCCAAACCCGAATGACATAGAAGCACATAATTACTAATTTTCTTGGCATAAGCAAGTTTTCCGTTGTGATATGAAGGTGATTGCAGCTATTAGACATAATCCGAGAATTCTGTCCGACGATTTCCAGACTGCAATCCTTCCTTTTACCAAGATATCGCGTGAACGATCTCAGGGTGGTGTGGAGAAAACTAAGAGAATGGGTTTGAATCCTTCCGCGGTGAGCTTTGTGGTGGATATGGAGGCCAATATGAATTTCGGCGAATTGACATGGCTAGGGAAATTTCCCAAATTGGCTATTGGATAAAAATGTTCGTCTAGGGAATCAATTTTATAGTTAAACCCCAATTTAGTAATGCTTCATGTTAAAATATGTCTCGAGTTTGAGTCTAATGTGAAATTCCAAATATTCTGAATTGGATATATTGCACACCTTCGAAATTGAGCAAAGAATATCCGAAGATCAAAATTCGAATTTGTGTTGGAGAGTTTAGCCGCTAAAATAGGAAAGTCCAACTTTCACTTGGATTTAGATTTTGTTTAAAACATAAAGAGATATGTTTTGGATAAAATCGTTTAATATATGAAACATAATCTTATGAGAAATCGGCAAAAGAATAAGGGTCTCACTTATATATATATATAGACTTGTGGTTGTGGGTGGAAGGAGGTTGATCATGAAGAATCGGTTTTGAAGCGCCGTCTTGTCGTCAAGTGCTCGGGAGGGATTTTCTTTGTCATTCTTGTCCGTGAATTACATCCAAGAAAGATTAGTGTTTGTAGCCGATTTAAATCTTGAGGTAAGATTTGCGTGTAATTTTTTCGTGAGATTGAGAGATTATTTCTTGAGGAATTTCGGGGCTTGGGAAACAGCGAGAAAGTGTTTGAATGACTTGAGTGTGTAATCTCCTTGTATCATTTGATTTATAGTGAAATTCGTCGTTGTTCTCCCCGTGGACGTAGGTCTTTACAACTGAACCACGTAAATCCAGTGTCCGATTTATTTTCTTCCTCTATCTATATTATTGTTCAATTGCTCGCCTTTCGCAACACTTCTAAAGTTCCATACTTTTTGGTTACAATTCCGATATTCAATTTCCTAATCTCAATTGGTATTTAGGAAACTTCTTATCCTATTATTGATTTCAGTAGGAATAGCAAATTTGAACACAAATTGGGCCACACGACATGTAATTAAGCGTGTTTGGGTTAGGTTTAATAACATTTGTGCAATAAATGGATCAACCCATTCATACATGAATAATAACTATATCGTATCTGTGTTGATTATTTCAATCAATATTACACACATCTAGTTTAGACACAATAAGTTAAGATTTTAAGGCAAGAGTTTGCAAAGTAAATGCGTTAAACATGTCATGTCATGTTACATCTTTTTTCGGAAAATGTTGTCTCGTATGTGTTTCGTAAGAAGACAAGGTCAAGAAACATGTCATGTTCAAATCTGACCTAGATTTGATATAACATGATAACTCCAATTCGTTCAAATGCTAATTTTAGTCTTAAAATTCTCTTCATTGACGTAATGCAATCATCATTTTACTCTAAACCGGATATATATGCAATTTAGTTTTGTCTCAAATTTTAGCTAACTAAATATCTTTATTTTTCCTTGTTAGAAATTCAATGTCGAGTAGTGAAATTATTTTACTTATATGTTATGAGCATCCCATAAAAGCATTAGAGAAATAATTAGTTTGTCGAGAGAAGGAATACTATGAAGAAAAGAGAATATGCAATTAATATACATTAAAAGTTTGTTCGATTTCCATTAGGCAATTCCGGCACATGCATATTTTTATTTTTATTTTTTTGCCTGCTGATTTTGATCATTGATTTAACATTCTTCATAGCTTTATTTGGGTTTATAAATGTTCGTATGATTTATATTGGATCTTTGAATTTCTAATTTTTATTTTCTTTTTGAGTGTATCTTAATAAACATTAAAAGTATCGTAATGGCTCAAACCAAAAATATCGCATCAAATTGAAATCTCTATGCAACGGATTAAATTCACCGCCAAAGAGAGGTGCACAAAACAGGAAACTATCGCTCGATTCTTCAGACTAGAAACCAACGGCAGTATCATTCGCATAGCTCCAACCGTCACTCCTCTGTTCTTTCTTTCCTCTTCTTCAAGCTCTGTTTCAGACCTCTCTCACTAAGTGATTCTCAGTATCTGTGGATGCTATTGTTTTTTTTTGTCTCCAGAAGGAATTCCCGATTTTGCAGAAACCCCAGATTTCATCAATTCTCGGTTTTGACGCGGAATTGCCAATTTCTCGAGAATTTCAAGCTCTGCTCTGTTTCAGACGTGGGACGAATTTTGCAGGTTTCTGATATCTCTGATCTCTTTCGTTTTAACACTCCCGTTTGGTCCTATTGCCGTCTCATGAGAAAAGGGTTTTAGTTTCTCTTGGTTCGCTTCACAGGAGAACACCGTACGAATCACAATTGTCCAGGGTCTAAGGGCTCTTCCATCTTCAAGCTCTGCTCTTTTTCGTCACAGAGGAGGTGTGATTTTGCAAGCCTCTGGTATCTCCGTTAGAGGAAGGAGTTTTTTGTTTTTCTCGGACGGGTCTCGAAGGTTTCTCGTGATTGGATTTCAACGCTTCACTGCTTCATCCGTTAAAAAGCTAAGTAGCTACAGCATGGCTAGAGTCTACTGCGGATATGATCTGAATCTGAACACAAGGAACTCCGATTTTTCTGGCCTGCCCATCGGTGTCTTCAACTTCTCAGTGAAGTGGCGCCATCTTCTAGTATCTGTCGATCAAGTGGGAGCGACAACAAATTTTCAAGATACCATATCGTACGAGTCAAGTCAATCGCTTGAGATGCCACTCTACATCCTCCAATCACAATTCGTATTCGCAAGGCACATGGAGAGAGCTCTTGATGCATTGCGTGTTCATAGCAGCTTTTTCCCTGATATTGTAAGACTCATCCTAGATACTGTGTTTCGGGGATCGGATAATGGGCGTCGGCAGTTCAACATGAGTATAAATTTGGAATTGGTCGTCGAAGAGGAAGTCGAAGAGGAAAACATTGAGGACGTGTCTTTGGGAGGATACAAGTCGGATGCAGATCAAGTCACGCGGGGTGTCTCGAAAAGTACCATCGAAAACCTGGAGCAAAAGAGCCGCTCTCCCTGCGATGGTGATGAATGCTGTTGTATTTGTTTGGAGAAATTGAACGGGGCAGAGAAGGTGGTGGAGAAACCATGTTCACACCTCTTTCACAATAAGTGCATTGTCGAATGGCTCAAGAGGAACAATTCTTGTCCATTGTGTCGATGCAAAGTAGAAGAAGAAGATTAGTTTGTTTGATTTTCTGTTCAGAAATGAGTTTGTAGCTTTGCGAGGATTGCTTTGTAATCACTTCGTCATTAATAAGAAAAGTTGCTCTTCCACAATCTCTTTTTATGATCTATGCGATGCATTGAAAATGCCAATTCAATATCTTCAACATTTGCCCGAAATGCACTCTCCTCTCGCGCAAAAGTTGATGAGCTTATTATATTTATGTATGATATGCTCATCGCCGATGTCTTGATCATTCAACACAATTTTTTCTTGGTTGTCCTGTCCAGTCTCAGACTGTTAAAATTTTGAGTGGGCAAAATCTAATTTGAACCAGGGTCATGCACGTTACATCGGTTTCTGGAAGAATGGAATGATGCGTGGTTGACATTTTGAAAAAGTGATTCAGGACTATGAAGTTCCTGGGCATTCCTCACAAAAGGTTTTGGCACTGAGCTATGCATGATATCAGGAGCTTCTGTCAAAAGGCACATTTACTCATGACAAAACATGAAGTTGATCATTAGCGCGTGATTCAAACTTACGACCAAACCAAGCAATCCAGTAAGTATGACTGTTGGCAATAAACACATTTCAACCAGTGCCGATTGACTGACTCAAATATGAACAAGTGGTTAATGAGAAAACTACAATTTCTATACAGACAAAGGAGTCGTTCAGAAATAACGAACTGTAACAGTATGGAGCCACCACGGTACATAAATTGTAAAATACAGTCTGCTCAGCTGCATTTCAGGGCTGGAAACAAACAACATACACATCCTCGCAAAAGGAAATGACTGCAACTACAATGAAGCCAAAGAGAAGCAAGATGGACAGAACAATTTTGAACCAGAAAGATTTCCTATGCCATAAACCAGATCTTCCAAACCAGACGTACTCCGCTGTACCTTGGGATGTCCTAAAAAATACAAGAAAGAAACTGTCCTCTTGGTCATTTAATTTCCTTCAATTTATCTTCCGCGACAGCCATAAATCCTCCTCTCCTGTTCATGTACTGTCTAGGCTGCTGCTTCATCACGGCCCTTATAGTGTTCACATCCGCTCTTGGCACCAGCTTCCTGCTCGTCGAATCAAACCCAAGTGGAACATTTAGCGAATTTGAATGCTTCATCAACATTTGGTGACCTATGATAGTAACTTCTTTTGTTGAGATTGATATGTCTAGGAATGTTGATATAGGTTAATTCGAGGATGTTATACATTCACATGAATTCATGATACATAATTTTTTAGCATGTCCAATGAACAAAAAAAAGATATCTCTCTTTTGAAATTCAATGAAAGTTCAATAATCATTAAAAATAAGGATAATCTCTGATATAAAATCAGTATGCCACAACAGATAAGATAAATAAGAAAAAGAGGATTTGTTCCCTGTTTTTTCTTTTTTTTTGAATAATATTTACTAGCAATTTGCACACAAGTAAGATAGGAAAAGTCATTTGTCAGAGATTGAATGTCGAGTAGTGAAATTATTTTACTCATATATTTGAGTTATTATATTATTCCTTTAAAGCCTTAGAGAATTAATTACCCTATCGAGGATTGGTATGAAGAAAAGAAAATGCGCAAGTGAAATATATTGTAAATTTTGACTGATTTTCATTAGGCAATTGCGGCACATACATATTTTTATTTTTATTTTTTTTCCCTGCTGATACTTGATCACCGATCTTATATTTTTTATAGCTTTGTCTGGGTTTATAAATGTTCATATGATTTATATTGGATCCTTGAATTTTTTTTTTTTCCCTTTTGAGTGTATTTTATTTTAAAAAAATTATTTCACGAAGTCATCAGCTGGCGTCATAGCCCAAAGCCAAATCTTGCATCAAATTGAAATCTTTCCACCGACTCAATTTCACCGCGAAAGAAGAGAGGGTGCACAAAACAGGAAACAATCGCTCGATTCTTCAGACCACAAACCAACGGCTATATCATTCGCATTCGCATAGCTCCAACCGTCACTCCTCTGTTCTCTCTTTCCTCTTCTTCTTCAAGCTCCGTTGCAGACCTCTCTCACTAAGTGATTCTCAGTATCTGTGGGTGCTATTTTTTTTCCATCTCCAGAAGGAATTCCGGATTTTGTAGAAACCCCAGATTTCATCAATTCTCGGTTTTGATGCGGAGTTGCTGATTTCTCAAGAATTTCAAGCTCTGCTCTGTTTCGGACGTGGGACAGATTTTGCAGGTTTCTGATTTTTCTGATCTCTTTTGTTTTAACATTCCCTTTTGGTCCTATTACCGTCTCAGGAGAACACTGCACGAATCACAATTGTTCAGGGTCGCTCTTACTTCTTCAAGCTCTTGCTCTGTTTCGTCACAGAGGACGTGATTTTGCAAGCCTCTGGTATCTGCGTTCGGTGCAATCTTTAGAGGAAGGAGTTTTTTGTATTTCTGGGACGGGTCTTCAAGGTTTCTCGTGATTGGATTTCAACGCTTCACTGCTTCATCCAAAAGAAAGCTAAGTAGCTACAGCATGGCTAGAGTCTACTGCGGATATGATCTGAATCTGAACACGAGAAACTTCCGTTTTTCTGGCCTGCCCATCGCTGTCTTTAACTTCTCAGTGAAGTGGCACCATCTGCTAGTATTTGTCGATCAACTGGGAGTGACAACAAATTTTCAAGATACCAGACTGTACCAGTCGAATCAATTGCTTGCGATGCCACTGTATATCCTCCAATCGCAATTCCTATTCGCAAGGCACATGGAGAGAGCTCTTGATGCATTGCGTGTTCATCGCAGCTTTGTCCCTGATATTGTAAGACTCATCCTACATACTGTGTTTCGAGGATTGGATAATGGGCATCAGCAGTTCAACATGAATATAAATTTGGAATTGGTCATCAAAGAGGAAGTCGAAGAGGAAAGCATTGAGGACGTCTCCTTGGGAGGATACGAGTCAGATGCCGAGCAAGTCACGAGGGGTGTCTCGAAAAGTACCATCGAAAAGCTCGAGCAAAAGAGCTGCTCTCCCTGCGACGGTGACGAATGCTGTTGTATTTGTTTGGAGGAATTTGAAGGGGGCAGAGAAAAGGTGGTGGAGATACCATGTTCACACCTCTTTCACAATAAGTGCATCATGGAATGGCTCAAGAGGAACAATTCTTGTCCATTGTGTCGATGCAAAGTAGAAGAAGAAGATTAGTTTGTTTGACTTTCTGTTTAGAAATGAGTTCTCTAATTTTTGCGACCATTGCTTTGTAACTACTTCTTCATTAATAAGAAAAATTACTCTTCTGTGATCTATGCGATGCATTGAAAATGCAGTCCAATGTCTTTAACATTTTCCTGAAATGCACTCTCGCTTCGCGCAAAAGTCGATGAGCTTATATTTATGTATGATACGCTCATTGCTGATGTCTTGATCATTTAAGGCAATTTTTTCTTGTTTGTCATATAGTACTTCTAGTAGCTTTTCCTTTTTCCCGAGCATGGTTCGTGGGAGGTAGCAAATATGATCCCGTTCGTGGGAGGATGAAAAGAAGGTTTAGTTCCACTTTCTTTAGAAGACATGAGTTCCGCGAGGATTAAGGGAGCAATTTTTTTAAGATAAAGTTTATTGAGGAAGTTACCCTGCAGATTACCAAATCTTCAGAAGTCGATTCTATTTTTCCCTTCTCAAGTCCAAGGATACACTGCTCCATTACAACTCCGAGGCAGGTCATCTGATATGGAAGTGGTCTTCAATAACTTTTACATCATTGTATTTTTCGTTGGGGATTTCCTGGAAAAAATCGTCGCATCTTTCTACGATTTCGTATGAAAGATATTCAGTCCATCCGAATCGAAGTTAAAGAGGGTATTTATGCTCGTCGTGTCCTTTATATGGAAATCAAAGGGCAGGGGCCGTTCCCTTGACGTGTACTGATGAGAATTTGATTCTGCGTGAAATTGAGCAAAAAGCTGCCGAATTGGCCTATTTCTTGTGCATACCGATTGAAGTATTTTGAAATGAACTTGAACTGAAGAAGAAATTCTTTCCCAGCGGCAGGGAAAAAATTATCACGCAAAGACCAATTCTTCCGAACGATCTGATATCTCATAAAGATTGAATTTGTTATCTTGATTGCAAAAGGAGAACAATATCCATATCCATCTTCATCTTGAATATATTTCAGCTATCGATATCCCACATGCTTGTTACCAAACACCATAGTTCTTAATATTTACTTGGTTGCAATACTCTCTTTCGTTGCACAAAAATCAATAAATAAGTACTCCTGCATAAACAATATAAGATAATGTTCTTGTCTCAAGCAGCCACTTCTCTGCAGCCTTATGAAAAGAACATAGTTCAACCCCATCCACCAGGGTGCAAATCAGATTTGTGACCTACTAAAATTTGTTACTGAGTAATTTCACCGGATCCTATTTGATTTTCTAATTGAAACAAGTTATCAATCATGAAAAGCATGAACACCCTACCAGCTTTTACGTCAAATTAGGCCCTGTTTGTTAACGTTCTTTATTTCTGTTTAAGAACAAAATTTCTGTTTAAAAAAACAGAAACGCGTTTGTTTGCGTTTTTATTCCAAATCTATTTTTTTATTCTCAGAAACACATTTGGAACATAAACAAGAAACAAGAAATAAGAAAAACGTGTTTCTTGTTTCTGGAACAATTTTTAAGAACAAATTTTCTCTCTCCTCTCTTTTTCTTCTCTTTTTTTTCTTCTTTTCTTTTTCTGTTTTTTTTGGCCGGTCGCCGGCCTTGGCCATGGCCGGCGACTGGCCGTCGAGGGTCGGCGACCTCGCCGGAGCGTCGTTGACCCCGGCGAGGCCGAGCATCGCCGGCCCCCCGGCGAGGGGCAAGGCTGGGCGAGCCCGAGCTCGCCTAGCCAAGGCAAGGCCGAGCCTCGCCAAGGGCCGGCGAGTCTTGCCATGGCTGGGCAAGGCCGTCGGCCCTCATCGGCCGGTCGCCGACCATGGCCGAGGCCGGCGACCGGCCAAAAGAAGAAAAAAAAAAAAAAAAAAAAGAAAAAGTAAAAGAAAATATTAAAAAATTAAAAGAAACAAAGAAAGAACATTTAATTTACCAAACGTATTTCTGTTCATTTTTTATTCCCGGAACAAGTTTACCAAACGCGTTTTTTTATTCAAAAATTGTTCCTCGGAACAGAAATACTTTTTTCTATTTCTGTTCCCTGAAATAATTTTTAAACAGAAATATTACCAAACGCGCCCTTAAGATCCATCACAGAAATATCGAAAAGAAATTTTGATAAAAATCTAGCACTGCTCCCGCTTCACTAGTTATATGATATGGATAAATAGACACTGATAGATTATCAATCAATCAAATTACCTAATGAAAGAGCTTAGACATAAAATGAGACACTTGATAAATCGCCAGATCTCAATATATGAAAGTGTTTCCCTTGGGCCACTACAGATTTGTTTAGATAAATTCAAGTGCACATCGCATGGGAATAATCAGATTGTGACAATGGCCTCATCCTCTGGTCAAGACAAATTACTGTAATTTTTTAGCATGCGATAGAGATTACTTACCCAATGCCAACTGCGGCGGTCAACATAACAGGAACCACATTACAAGATCAGGTACAAAAGGCTGAAAATGAAACTTCTTCCCCATGCTGAATTTGAAGAATGTGAACTCGAGTATTATGCTGCCGATGAAATTCACACATCTAAATTCCTTCTGTACTGACCTGAGAAAACATAGTTCACTCCATAAGAATACTCAAACAGCATTTTAAAGTTTTAAAGGATTGACAAAGAGAGTAATTCACACAAGCTCACTGTAAATGTTCTTGTATTTTTTTCGTTAGTTTCCTTTTGTTCTCTTTCTGACATTAGAATTGCTCTATTATGTACTTTTTTTTACTTATTTGAAAAAAATAATAATAATAATGTTTGAGAGCATATTAAAGATTCAACGTGAACATTTTAATACTTGAAACTTCCATGCCACACTCACGTGCACATACACCATCATGTTCATCTTTTAAGTGGTGATCAAGGGCAAAACTTTCTCAATCGTATCTGAGATACCAATTGTAAGTACCAAATCTATCTATCCATCCATCCATCTACACACAATAAACATTTCTTATGTTGCATTTTTCACATTATGCAAAATTAGTTGTTATTCCTCAACTCGAACATGGCCCTGCATTCAACTACACAGTGAGACAACTCTTGTCACAAATCCTGAGGATGCAGGAATAGCACTATGCCAGCGGTATACTGGAAGAGAAATAGTACATTGGAAAATAATTTTGCATTTGGGAGCAATATGTTGAGACACTATGGCTTATTTTGGTGAAGTGTCTAGTTCAACAAACTTCAGAGTCATTTCCTTTACCTCCAGAACCAATAATAAGCAAGTAATCATGATCATAGCAGAGATACATCCTCTAAATTAGCATGACTTGGGGAACAGGAGCTCTACATCCAAATGCAAATAATATGCAGAACATGGGGGAAAAGCAAATTTGTCTAGGTATTTGTCAGTGTTTTAAAAAAAATGGAACTGCAATAAGCAGCTTAACTCACTAAGCATTGTCCTGTCCAGTTTCAGACCGTTGAATTTTTTAGTGGTCAAAATCTAAACCAGGGTTAAGAAGGTTAAATCGGTTTCCGGAAGAAAGGAATGATGCATGGATGACATTCTGAAAAAGGGATTCAGGACTTTGAAATCCTTGAGGCATTCCTCACAAAAGGTTTTGGCACTGAGCTATGCATCATATTAGGAGTTTGAGTCAAAAGGCACATTTACTCAGGAGAAAACATGAAGTCAGTCATTAGCGAGTGATTCAAACTTATGGCCAAACCAAGCAATCCAGTAAGTATTAAAGTTGGCAATAAACACACTTAAACCAATGCCGATTGACTGACTCACATATGAACAAGTGGCTAATGAGAAAACCACAATTTCTATACAGACAAAGGTGTCGTTCAGAAAATAGGAATTCTAACAATATGCAGCCACAGGACATAAATTGTAAAATAAAGTCTGGTCAGCTGCATTTCAGGGCTTGAACCTAACAACATACGCATCCTGGCAAAAGGTAATGACTGCAACCATAATGAAGCCAAAGAGAAGCAAGACGACCAGAACAATTTTGAACCAGAAAGATTTCCTATGCCATAAACCAGATCTTCCCAACTAGACATCCACCAGTGCGCCTTTTCAATCCCTCATAAATATGATGACTTGAATTACAAGAAAGAAAAGTCCTCTTGGTCAGTCAATTTCCTTCAATTTATCTTCCACATGTCCACTCTATACCAGCTATGTTTCAATCAGTGCCAGTGGCAGTTTTAAACTCACAATGGAGTTCATATCCCTGCTTCTGGAGCTCAATATTGTTGTCCTTGATTTTGTGTTGGATGGATGTCAAATAACAAAGCACGTGCTTTATCCACTTATTTTTTTCACCCTTCCATTCTTTTCATATCGTTCCATCCAAATACAGCCTAAGAGAACCAGCTAAAATAAACACAACCATCACAGCTTTCTCTAGCTTACTGAGTCTCTAACAGAACAAAGACCAGTGGTCACAAAATGAAACACCATTCGATACAGGAAGTAGCTAAGATAGTCGAGGAAGCTGTAAAAATTGCATCCAGTAAAATAACATGATCTTCCTTTTTCTTTTTCTTTTTAAAGGAAGCCAAATAACTAATGAAAAGCATGCCATGTACAAACCAAACCATAAAGATGATAATACGCACCTTGCAATCTTCTATATTGATCCATCAGTTCCTTTCCACCGGCAACCGCCATAAACCCTCCTCTCCTATTCATGTACTATCTAGGCTGCCACTTCATCACACCCCTAATGGCACACACATCCACTCTTCCAGCTTCCCTCTCGTCAAATCAAAGCCAACTGGAATTCTTACTTCATCATCCTCCACAAGCTGCCACCACCACTCCACTGCCACTATCTTTCTCCTTCTTGCTCTACTGCTCCTTCATGATTCCATCAACAAAGTCCACTGCATCTGGAAGCATGCGTGGCAGGATCATCAACAACAAATTTATGGACAATCCCATCAATCTAAATGAAACTCCAAGCGGAAACTGTGACTACTTTGTTTTCCTTCATAGTTTTCCTCAGCAGCAAAACATCATCCCAGTTGCCCATCTTAGCATACATATTGGCCAAGAGGATATAGCGTCCACTATGTTGAGGTTCTAGTTGGATCAGATGCCTGCCGACTTTCTCTCCTAACTCAACATAGCCATGCATCATACACCCATTTAACAAAGATGCCCAAATTGCACCATCTGGTTCCATTGTCATACTCTTTATCAACATACCAGCCTCTTTGATTTGTCCAGCCCGAGCCAAGAGGTCAACCATGCATCCATAGTGTTCAATAGTTGGAGCGATGCCGTAAACTTTACTCATACGTCCAAACAAGCGCCACGCTTCATTGATGAGGCACTTCTGATTGCAGGCCATCAGAGCTCCAATAAATGTCACAGCATTTGGTTTAGGACCCCTGTTTTCCATCTCATAGAAAAGATGCAGCCCTGTTTCATTCTCACCATTAACAGCAAACCCCAATATCATCGCACTCCAGGTCGTCACATCTTTCAGAGGCATTTGGTCAAATAATTTTTGTGCGAGTCTAACGAACCCACATTTGACATAGAAATTAATCAATGCAGTGCCTAGCTCAAGTTCGCAATCGATGTCATTATCATCTATGTACTTATGAACCCATTTTCCTTCTTCAGAGGCTCCCACAATGGCACAGGCGCTAAGTACGCTAACCAAAAGAGATCCACTTAATTTTACATCGGCACAGTCTTTAACCTCGGAAAACAACTCAATGGCCTCATCAAACCGCTCATTCCTAACATAGCCAGAGATCATGGCACTGTAGGAAACATCATTTTTCTCCGGCACTGAATCGAATAGCCCTCGGGCTTCATCAACAAGGCCGCTGCTACAGTAGCCAGTGATAAGGCTCGTCCAGCAAACTACATTCCTCATTGGACTTTGATCAAACAGGCGGCGAGCAGCACTCACAGCTCCGTGCTTAGAGTACATGCTCAACAGAGAACTCACCACATATACATCACAATCGTGCCCGAACTTCACGGCGCCACAGTGAACCTGGCCAAGCAATGGAAAGCCAGCGCATGCCCTGACCAGCGCGGCGAAAGTGCGGGCATTCGGCCTGACGCCTTCCCTACACATTCGAGCGTACACCGACACGGCCTTCCCATATTCGGAGTCCCCCAAGAAACCCATCATCACGATATTGAAGTCGAAGACACCGGGGGCGGGAATGCGAGCGAAGACGCTCGCTGCGTAGCCCATGTTCCCGTACGGCGCGAGCGCGGAGCAGGCCAGGATTTTGCTGGCGGTGTACGCGAAGCGAGCGAGGCCGGAGACGATGGTGTGGGCATGGATTTGCTTCAGGTGGGCGATGGTGGAGCATCTCCGGAGCAGAGCGAGGTACTGGAAGGTGGCGGGACGGTCGGTCATGCAAGTGATGTCTGGTTAGTTCGTGGTCTTTAAGAAGCGAACGAGGCTGAACTGGATCAAGTACATATAATGTTTTATTCTAAAGCTGAGGTTGGGTTTTCATGAGTAGGTTAACGCTGTCCGATGCTAGCTTAACTTGTCTATGTTTAGTCTCATCCGCATTTGAGAGGCTGATGTGTTCAGGAGGCGAGATGTGTTAGAATTGATATCAATTCAATTATAAAATTTTCAATTAAACTACCATAATTCTAAATTATTTTGTTTTCATTTGTGTCAAATGAGTTCATTCAGTCAATTTTAACCGAAATCGTTAACATGGTCAGCCTAGAACAATGAGGGCTACATTTACAATTTTTTGACATTTTTCTGAATGTTTTAAATATTTTCTGATTTTTTCTTTTTCATTTTTTCATGTTAACGACCATTGCTGACTACGGGCGACCTTGGCCAACCACAATTTAAAAGAAAAAATTAAAATAAGATAAATTAGCAGGAACATCATCAAAAGGCTACACAATTTGCTTGTCTAATTTAAGTCATAGTAACGAAGATCGGGAATGAGTTCTAAATGATCTTGTTTTGCGCAATGAGGTTTTGTGATTTGATTACTTGAAAAGAGATGAAAAGAATTAGGTCCCTAGCATGACCTTAAACTGCTACGTTTATCGGAGTCAACTTCAAATGTAAAATGAGGTAATGATAAACCTCAGGGGGTCCCAACAGAGTGTTTCCCACCCAGCCCCCGGGCTTGAGCAAGCTCTACTTTCCCTGGGTTGCCAGGGCGCGCATCTTGAGATGATAGCAGCCGGATGTTCATTTAACCCAATATTACATTATCTCCAATTATGTTCACCAATGTCATCTATCATCACCAGAGCGTTCAACTCATTCGTAAAACTGAACCATTTATCAAGTATTTCTGCACCAATCACCCACGATGGACTAATGTCGTGCCCTCAAAATGCATTTGAAGAATCACATCGATCGCCATGCCTTCACACGCGTTGCATCGTATGAATTCTCGATGAACAAATCGTCGTATTTGCTAATTACCTGGGGTTCTTGGAGTGCCATCCCGAGTAAACCCAAGAATACATGACATTTAATCGAACACTTGCAAACTCACGAGGGTCGTCATTCTTTTAAGATCCAAAAGAACATGTAACATCTCAGTAGAGTAGCCTTTCAGATGAAAGCAATGCAACCAACCATCAACAAAACCAATATGAAAAACCAACACTTAACGCATGTTTAGCTCATTGATCCGAGAAACACAAGGTTGAATCCGGTCACCAAAAAGGAGAGTGAAAGAAAAAAAATGGGGCGGAAGGACTCAAGACAGGACATGAGAAGGCGGGTCCTGTAACAATTATATATCTAAACATCATATAAATCACTCAAAAATTTTGCAGGATCATCCTGTCTCTCTCAAAAAAATGCATATATATACCAATACTAATACGTCGTTAACTACTTGAAAGAAAAAAATACATGACTGCTGGATATGGAAAAACATAAGCAGTGCAGTGCATAACCAGCGATGCTCCTAAATATGAGCCACGCCAAAAATTGTATTATGAAAGTCTCTTAGTGCTGCTCATGCTTGCCACTGATCAAAACCGAGATTTGCGCTTGCGAGCCGTGTACTTTGAGTCAGGAGGCACCGCATTCCCTTTTCTCCTCATCTGATCTTTCTTTCTCAAAACCCACTCTCTTCCCTTGCCTCTCTTATTTAGTTTCTGTTTCTTCTTTGGCCGGTGCCTGTCAGAGATACTGACCTGCATTTGAAAAGAGAGCAAGAGGAAAAGACAATCACCCCAGTCAATAATTAATTGAGAACAATTAACAAAATTGAATGTTCCCATAAGATTAACAAAAGGAGAGAGACAGAGAGAGAGAGAGAGAGAGAGAGTTCCTTAAGCAAACTGACATATTGAATGAGCCTAAAAGAGAACAAAGAGAAAAAATAAAGAAAAAGAAAAAACGGAATTTAATATGCAAGTCCATGTCTAGAACAAGTCCAACATAATATTCAAATTTGCAAACTCACTGTCTGATTGTCTTCATCACCACTGCTATCGTCAGAAGCACTCTCCCCATCTTCCCCTTTTCCCCCTGGTACGGCACTGCTGACAGATGGCGGCCCACAACTAAGCACAAGGTATTCTTTCCTGCTCCTCGAGCTGTTTTCAATAATGATTCGAGGTTAGTTCATTTTTCTTTGATAGGATTTTCATGAAGGCATGCATCCGTATTACTGTCCATCCAAATTACTGTGGCAGTGATCAGCCTTCATCCAGAACACTCAGATTATCGTCACATACACAGTCTAAAGCACTTATTCCACAACCGAAGCATATGAAAAATCAATTGTTGAACAGCACATCTCTTGCTCGGACTTGTCATTAGACAGTCCCTCAAAGAAACAGAAAAAGGAAAACTTGCCAATACGATGATAAGCAATTCTGGACATGATATTGATGAGAATCTCCATATAATCATGGACCATCTTTATAAGCTCAATTTTGCCAATTATCCCAGGCAACGTCAACCCATTAGTAAGAGAATGAACAAAGAGAGATTGACACGTGACAGCTAAAGTGTATCATGCGCACATTTGATAATTTCATAAAAAAGATTCCATCTATTTAGAAAATAAACTTAAAAGATTATTGACAGTAATTTCTCAGAAATTTATTTATGTTTTGATAGGTGAGCGTATTCACTAAAGGGCACCAAGGGGTGGAAACCCACATACAAGAAGAGCTCAGAGCCAAAAGAGCTCAATTCCAATACAAATAATCTACAGTGTTCATTAAAGCATTTCCATCCACATGCAACTTTCCAACTCCCAATAATTACAAAAGAAAAAAAGGTTGTTTCTCTCCAATGAAAGCCCACTTATTCTGCTCTCAGAAATTTTACTTTCACGGATGACTTCCAAACAGCAGAATATATACTAAGATATGCACAACATATGCTGTTCCATTGATGTCAAACACTAAAATAAGTTCTGGTAATGAAATAGGTACCTGTGTGGGTAGTCAACAACCACACCACCAGCAAATCCAGCCCGCATAGCAGAACTCAAAATCAATTCACGCTGGGCTATACTTTCTGGATAAACTTGAAAAACTGCTCTTGCCCCCCTTGCTAAGCATCTGTATAATGATCCAAAAAATGCCCTAAAAAAAAAATCAAGACAAATGTCGCTTATAGGACATCCAAATAGGGACTAGAAGTTCTGCAAGATAGAAAAGCAGAAAAGAACTTTTTTGATCATTTAAGAAAATCAACCAGTTATCATCCAAATAATGAGGAACATACTTCAATCTTAACCGTGGCTCGTGAGAGGACTTATCCGCATTGCATAACCACTGCATGACAAACGGATGTAGAATCAACAAACTACAGAAAAGAAACTTAAAAAGATTTTAAGTTACCAAGTGTAGAAATGCAGAGAATTTCCAGAGAGCATTGCAAGATCATGAATTAAGAATGTTTACCATGCAAAATTGATGCACTGGACGCAAAGAAAATGTGCAGAAACGATATAACAATTACATGTTTATCCCCAGGGTACATTCCTTCGGTCTGTCAAACCCAACCATGCACAATTCTAGTTAACATTTCATGTGCACATCTTTACCCCCTACTGTGTCCACTAGACAACAAGCCATTCTATCACCTCTTTTTGATGGTATCTAACTAGCAGATAAAGGGGGAAAGAGAGAGTTGTATCTATTGAAGGTGAAGCACGACAGTAGCTACTTCATATCTCTGCAGGGAACTTTTCAGAGTTGATTGCAACATTAGCTGCTTCATCCTATCCATGTGACCACAAGATAGATGCAAAATTAACTATGTTAACAGACATAGGTTCAATACGCAATGAATTTTAGTGAATGCAAGAGCTTAGGATGATAAGGATTTACAAATGCAGCTGCAAATGATTTAGGGGGCAGAATGCCGGCAAATCTTGAATTTAATGTTATTTTATCAAACATTACCAAGACAATAAATATAACCGGTCCTCCTTTAAAAGCGTAGTCTTCCATTGCCCAAGTACCTTACCATATCCTCTAAAATATAACAGCTAAATCGAAACAATTTTACTTGAGCTTGACAAGAGAAGATATCTTCTTTCATAGTCTAAAACAAGTGTGCTCTTTTCGGTACTTACACTAAGGAACCCAATAATACAGAAGACCAACTGCTATTTGCTACTTTATGCACTATGAAGTGTGAGAATAGCAATTCTGGAGCTCCTAACAAAAATTAGCCCCATTAAGATCCAAGAAGAGAACTCCTATAGAATAAAATCATTAAAATGATAATCAATATAATGAACACAATAAAATGAACCTGAACAGCAGAGATACTGATGGCTCCATCAATAACACCAGGTCTAAGTCCCAAGCCCTACAACACAAAATTCACAATAAACCCAATTGCAAAGGAATCAAATGTATGCAGGATGATCAATACCATCGGATGTGACAATTGACAAGGTCCAGTACAATATGCCAGTACAAAGTTCTTCAAAAATAGAGGAAGCAATCAAGCATGCATGCACATATACTCCACAACAACCACCATCACATTGGTGTTGCATATGTTAAAATTCTGGCGAGCCTGTTAATCGTCTTCTTATTCACTGCCAGGTGTCCTTTGCTATTCAGACTACAGTTCAACAAAGGTGGAATCGCCTGGGTCATGCTAGAAATTGGAAGGGAGACGATTCTCAATGGAAATGGCATAGAGGAACTCAAACCACTAAGAAGACTTCGGAATCCCTCCATTATCTAATTTGCGCAACTTATGGCTTGGAAGGAACATAAGGAATCTTGAAGGCTTGAAATCAAATCAGCAATGGTTGAATAGCCTTGTCCTAATTATTCCAAAAAAAAACAAACTGCTTGTTATTTGGCTAGGCCTTTTATACTGCTTTTCTGTTTTCTTTCTGTTGTTAGTTTCTGATTCATATAGCTCATGGATGCTCAATGAATAACTTGTGCTATTTCAATAAAACGCCTCATATTAAGTAAAGAGAGAAATCATTGGCCACTAAAAGAATTAAAGGCGAAGTACGAGAATGAGCCCATTGCTGAATTTTCTCAGTTTCAGAAATAATACAGTTCAAAAACTTTAAACTGGTCAGTACCTGACCCATGTCACCAAGCAAAAGATCACCTTCTGCCTCTCTCTCCAGGGCAATGTCTACATTTGAACAGGCAAATGGAATATCAAAATATGAACAGATTAGCAATCCCTTAAATCGATAGGTATTGAATTAACATACCAAGCATTGATGGTGAAATGTCCAAACCAATCCAGTTGTGTCCATTTTCTGATAGGGTCTCCCCACTCAATCCAGATCCGCAACCTAGAAAGACCCAAATGTCAATACAACATTATCAACCATCATGAATCTCTGAGCATTACAAACACTGCTCATGGGGAAAAAAGAGATAAAGCAATAAAGCAAGGAAGAGAGAAGTATTCTCATCAAGCAGGTGCCCCTATCAAAGCTAAGAAAGTATAACTGAGCAATAGTCGCAAGCTGTAACTTAAAAAGAGTAGTTGATCACTTCTTCACGCCTGATGACCTAAAACAGAAGACGCAAGAACCCGGCAAGCAAATTGACCCTGTCTCTTCATCAAGCAAAAAAGTTCACCCAATAGACAGGAGACATTCTTCAATACTCCAAATAGATGCTCCAATCATCAGTCACCCACATCAACATTTGATCTTTGCCTTCCGATGGGAAGTACTTCGGTCAAAGACAATGTGGTCACACTAGAGATAAGTTCTCTCACCAACACATCAATTCTCCACGAACGTCAATCGAGTCAACGTTCCCCTTAACAGGAAGCACACGTACAACAACACTTTCAACTCAAATTCAAGCACAACCCACTCAGCACTAGCAGAACTCAAGAGGGTACCAATATCAAGGAGTAATCTCGGAACGCCGTCGTCCGGCAAAGCAAGAAGCTCCATCGCCCTCTCCGACAGTTTAGCCTGTTTTTCCAAACCGACAAAAACCGCCAACAACCACGTTGGTCAGGAGAACCAAAAAGAAAAAAAAAACGACACACACACACAATGCAATTACGCGAGCAATGCGAATGAACGAAACCGCACGGACCTGAATTTCGATGATACGGGAAGAGGAAGTGTACTTGCGAGCCTCGACGTCGTTGTAGAATATCTCGGGCGGCGCCTGTATTTCCGGTCGAGAAGCCATCGGCGGAGCGACCACCGGAAGAAGAAGAAGAAGAAGCTACTCGCGAGCTGAGTTCCGGGTCGGACGTTTTCACCTAGCACCGCCGGCACTCGCTGACCGACCGACCGTCCTCTGAGAGAGACAGAGAGAGAGAGAGCGCGGCGGCTGAGGCGGCGAGACGGCGGCGGAGACGAAGGCGGGAGAGGGAACTAGGGCTTTTCCTTGCTGGTGCTGGGGGCCTAATGAAACTGGTGCGCCTATAGCAATTATTTTACTTTTTTCGGATTTTGAGACGCGCCCCTATGATTTTATTTATTTATTTAATAAGACTCGTCTTAAACTTTATTTTATAATAAATTTCCTCAAGAAAAACTCGTGTCTATATATATATATCAAGTGACCACACGTAATTATAGATGGACGAAACTATAATATAGAATAACCAAGATTAATACACGTAATTGATAAACCTTTTTAACCTTATGAATACGAATTTGAAAATATTATCAAAAATTCATAAATCTCTCGTCTTTCTTTTATAAACAATATAAATTATTTACAGAAAATAAATTAAAATCTTAACATGTTATTTTGTATATGATCAATTTCATTCTTTCACAATGCATGTGCTCTTTTTGTTAAGGGTAATTGGTTTTTGAATTGAGTTGGTTCCACCCTAAAATCAGGAATTGGACAAGATCGAACTGATTGGTTCCAGGTCGATTTAGGATTTTGATAATTTCATTTTCTTTATACCTTAAAAGACAAGGAAAAATTATAAAAATAAAAACATATCGGTTTGGCGGTTCTTTAGCCTAGTTCCCCCCATTTGTTCTCTAGCCACACCTTCAATCCTTGGGGTTGACTAAAAATAGCTATTAAATAATAATAATAATAATAATAATAATAATAATAGTAATAAATTAAGCCTCAATCTCCATATTTAAAATATGATTGCACATTTTTTAACAATTAATTGCATCTGATATATTTATATTAAGGACATTTTTCTCACTCATTAACTGTATATCTCAACACCCCTATTAACCTTCACTTCTTCTTTTTTTTTTCTTAAAATCAAAATTTTAGTTATTTTTATTTTTTTTAAATCGAATTCTATTTGCTTTGAAAATCATTTTTATTTAGATTCATTTTCATTTTTGTTTTGATAAAAAATCGAATTTTAACTATTTTAAATTCAATTTTAAATTATTTTTTATGTTCTTTCTTTTTCCCTTTTTTCTTCATCCTTGACCAATCACTAGCCGCAAAAGGGGAAGTGAGAGAAACATGCCAAGCCAAAGTAGTAACGGGTGGAGTCCAAGAAGAGCCTGAGAAGAGCGTTGGGCCTTGCATCGCTTCATTATAGTGAGACCCTATCTGATCAATGCGATGATAGTAAAAACACTAAACAAACTATTGGGAACCCTAAGTTGGAGCATAAGACAATGATGTAGGCTGAGGATCAGCAACGAGAATGGTAGTGGGATTAGGCACCACAATGGATGAGAGATGACCCAACCGTGTTTCCTCAAACTAAAGTTCCTTGACAACATCAAGAAGAGAGGGTGGAGGATTCTGATAAAGAATTTGACTCTGAATACCCTCAAAAGTAGGTTGGAGCTTCATAAGAAAATCATAAAGTCGTAGGCAATCCTAAATCTGTAGCTAAGAAGATTGACATATGGCACAGCTAGAACGTGTAGAACATAAAGTGGGAGACAGAAAGTCAAACTGACTTCAAAACAACTTCAAATAATTATAAAACTCATTGATAAATTGAGCGCTTTGAGTAGCTATAACAATTTCTTGCTATAACTGGTAAACAAGATGTAGCCCTTTTGCGTAAATATGTTGGCAAGCTGATCCCAAAGATTCTTCGCACTTGTGATGTGAGCAAACTATGGGTGAAGGGCATAATCAAGAGAGCTAAATATAATGGCATAGGCCTTCAATTAGCAACCATCTAGATTCAAATGTCAGACTTATGCTAAGCAATCGCCTTAGAAGTGAGTTTGGCTTGCTCAATGTCCTTGAGTTGGGGAGGACAAATGCAAACACCCTCAACATGCTCAAATAAGTCTTGATAAACAAGTGTAGCCATAGCTGATGGCCACCAGTGTGACGTCCTCAATCCGACCCCAATCTACGGAATGGGATTACGACGATGATTGATAGACTATAGAAAAGCTAAGAAGTTTACTTTGGGACGAAAACTCAATTTTTCATTGGCGGGCTATAAATTTTCAGAAAAAGTGGAAACAAGCCGCAAACGAGGGATCGCATGGGACTAAGCCCACAAATGGGCCCATTGGGCCTCATGCCACTCATGGGCCTCACACCCACCCATGGCTAGCCCAAAGAGGCCCATTAAGACAATTAGGCCCATTTTGGATTTTGTAAGCTTGCATATCTTTAAGCTCATGCGCATGAATAGTGAAATGGATAGGCATAATTACTATTTTGCCCTTTTTAGAAGATGAATGGCTTAATAAAACAAAAATTATAGGCATGAAGAGGGGATTGGCGCCTAAATGAAGGATGGAAGAGAGAGAAAGTCTAGCCTAGCTAGTCTAGCCTACCTATCATAATTCTAGCTTAAGCATGATGGTTTGTATTAAATGGAACTTGGAGGGAAGTTTGCAAGAAGCAATCTTGGCCATCCAATTAAATGGAACTTGAAGGGAAAGTTTGCAAGAAGCAACCTTGGCCATCCAATGGCTTTGGCCATGAGCAAATCAAGGAAATTTTGTTTTATCAATTAATGCTTAAATGAGAAAGTCATGGATGAGCTCTCTCTCTCCTTCTATCTCATTCGGCCCCCCTTCTCTCATTGCTCTCTCATTATCTCATTTCCTTCACTCTCTCTCCCATTTCCAGCTTTAGTAGCGATCCTCTCCATCTCTCCCGCATGCCATACCCATTTCTCTATTTTCCTCTTGGTTGGAGCCGCCATGAAACACTGGAAGCCGCACGCCCCTTTGCCATCGTTGTTCGCCATCTGTGCTGCCATTTAGCTCATCACCGACTACCCCTCATTGCCTATGCTGCCATCCATAGCCTTGCCAAGCCACCTCACACCACCTTGGTCATGAGATCTCTCAACCAAGCCTCACCATGAGCTGCTGCTATGCCATGAGCCTTGCCGTTGTTGCTGCCACTTACTAAGTCAAGGTCCGGAATCAAGTAACTTCCTAACCTTGTTTTAGGGTTGTAATTGTGCTTAGGAGTAGAATTAGGATTAGCTTAATTGATTAAGGTGATGAGCTATTGCGATAAGCGATAAAGAAAGGCAATAAGCTATCGCGATAAGTGATAATTGGATGTGATAAACTATCGTGATAGGCTCTATTTGGACACAATAAGCTATTGTGATAGGTTATTATTGGATGTGATAAGCTATTATGATAGACTATCTTTGAATGTAATAAATTATCATGATAAGTTATTATTGGATGCAATAAGCTATTGTGATAGGTTATCATTAGATGCGATAAGCTATCGTGATAAGTTATAATTAGATACGATAAGCTATCTTGATCGTGATAAATACTTATTATGTTGTGAGTTTTAAAACGGTAAGTGCTTATTCAATACTAATTTTAAAGATAGTATAAGCTTATGCAATCTCTATATCCAAATGATAATTTTTCTTAGCATTCTATGTTTAAAAGTAATGAGCACTTAGAAAAGGCTACTTTGAAAGATGAGTTGTCGAATTGTTTAAGGAAATCATGGTGTGATGTTATATATTAAATGATTGACGCATAATTACTTTGGTGGATGATTAATTGAGAGGTGATCACGTGGCATTGTTGCATGACATCTTGGTTTGTGATTATGGCTATTGTATGATGTATGAGCACAATACACTCTTGCATTGGCTAATGAGAAAGATAAAATTGGCTTGAGTAGTGATGTGCTTGTGTGTGATCATATAATGGTTCCATATTCATATGATTGCAAGGGATAATACCCAATGGATTTTGAATGTCCCCACATCAACAGGATGCTGTTCGCGGAAGAATTTTGGAACACAGCTCCTTAATTGGAATGTCGTCTTTGAGTGAGGTCGAGATCTTGCCGTGCTAGATGGGACAAGAAGATGCCCGATTATGCTGAAAGACCACTAACATGAGTGTCGGTCTTGGCCGAGAGCAATCGTAATAATATGGACTCATGTGATGCCTCATGCATATAAGTATTGTTATTTATATTTAGATTATTAAATTGTGATCATCGTATGCTTGATGGAATGGTGCACTCACGTAGTGACTATTTATGCTATAATTGACATGTGGTAGGATGTCACATGTTGAGTGGTTTAATTCCTATTTATAGAAAATGCGAAGCAAAGGTTTTACTATTGATTTGCCATCGATAGATGAGTTGTATGTTTAGGGCAAACTCCGAGGTGAATTATCTCCCTGCGCAAGGTTTAGGGAGATTACTTGCTGAGTTTATCCCATTTTGTTGTTTAAATGTTTCAGGCTCTAAGCATGTCTAAGCCATTCCACTATGTCCATTTTGGGGTCTCTGTGGACCAAAGTTCCGAGATGACCTCATATCTAATCGTGGGGACAGACACTTGTTATGAGAGATATGTAACCACCATTTGGGTGGATGAGGAGTTAACTAACTTAGTACCCCATTGGTTTATAGCTTGGTACTATTGGGTAGGGGAGGATATGTTTGGCCCTCTCCAAGGATTCGATGGCCCTCCAGACAGGGGACCTAAGAATGGCAGCTGGGATCCCATGGACCTAAACGTTCCTCATGGTGCTGTTACCAATCTAGAGTCTAACCCAGATGAAGACCCCACCTTGAGCCATGGTACTTGGAGTTGATAAGGTGTTAAGAGTGTGTGGGGTGCATCACTTTTTGAGGTCGCCCTCATAGCATAGAGGAGCTATGCCAATCTGACCCCCATTGGATGAGGATGAAGGAATTTCTACTGTCATGTGTATATGGCCAAGCCTTTTGATATATATAAGTGTGTTTTGTTATATATGTCTTATGCTATCCCTATTTATTAATAGTTGGGTAGTTTTATTTTTGCTTCCACTTGCGCATAATCAAAAGATAAAATGGATGGGTTGGCGACACCTCTTAGAACGTCGCAATTAAATGACCGGAGGGAAAGAGGGTTTTCACACGTCCGAGGTTCTGGGTGTGATAGCTAGAGAACGCAATTGGAGCCATCAAGTTTGACATCAATCCAATCACCTGAATCACCCATATCAAATCCAACAAGCATAAAAAATGACCTAAACTCGAGAGCACCAATAACGACGACACGTGAGAGCGCTTACGTCAAGATTTCACCAGGAGGTGAAATGTAAAGTGTGAGAGATCACCGGTCACGAGACGATGAACATGCTGTCACCAAATCAATGAAACCACAAGAACGCAATGGCAAAGCGTCCTCAGCTTTGAACAGCAACGTCAGACCATGGTGAATTTGACTGTCGGTGATGCAGTAGTGCTCAAAGGCATAATGACGACATACATCATAATAGAAAAATAAAAAGCCCAGAGCAATTGCTCTGATACCATGATAGAGAGGAAAGATTTAGAAAAAAGCTATGTATCTTGTGGTAAGGCACAAGATCAGAATAAATAGGTACAATGAAGGCTATTTTAGGAAAGTACATTCTAGGAAAACAATCACAGAGAATAGATAGAGAATAATTCTAGAATATACTATAATATATACAAAATTTATAAGATATTCTAACAATAGTGACCAGCCCAGAAAAGAAAGAATTGCAATCTTAATCCTCAACTAAGTCATGACTTATAAGCTCGAGAAGCCACTGGAATATTATTAAATGATCATAAACGAAGTCGAACTATGACTTTCTTTTCATTAGGGTGTAGAGAAGTGGCAGCTTGGGAGAAAGAATAGTTTCTTATTACATACTATCCGCGAACCATGCTCACCAAAACAGAAAAAAGGCACCAATGACATTAAATGGTCAAAACCCAACCATGGGTAGTGTAGTTGGTGTGAGTTCTCTCCCTTATCGCAGAGGTCGAGGGTTCGAAGCCTTTTATTGCTAAAATGTTTGAAGTGGGGGGTCCTAGTGTTGAGATCCTGAGCTAATCTCTCCCGAGATTTACGTCTAAATAGAGGTTTGCGGCGAGGCCCGATGGTGCCACTGACATTGGAAAGTCGTGTGATTCCCAAAGGGTGATCTCCGGTGGTTCCTCATTCAAAAAAAAAAAAAAGACATTAAATGGTCAAACAGCAGTGATGAGCTTATCGTTTATGCAGGAATGCTTATTTTATCCAATATTGCGCAACGAAAGAGTTCAATGCAACCAAGTAGATGTTAAGAACTTTGGAACATTGATAACAAGAATGTTTTCAGGATGAAGATGAATATTGATATTGTTCTCCGTCTGCAATCTAGAAAACCAATCCAAACTTTTCGAGATATCCAATTGTCGTAGAAGAAATTATCTTTACTTGATCATGCTACTTTGATGATACTAGAGACTTTACCCTTTTTTCACAAGAAAAGTGAAAAAGAAACAGTACAAGGATGTAAAAAGTTATCGAAGATCATTTCCATATCAGATGCCGCGCCTAACCTGCAGGATGACTTCCTCAATCAACTGAATCTTTAAATGATTGCACCCCTAATTATTAAGTAATTCATGTCTTGTAAAGAAAGTGGAACTAAAACCTTCTTTTCTTCATGTTGCAGAGAAGTGGCGGCTTGGGAGAAGAGCAGGATCTTATTTCCTACCTCCCCACAGACCATTCTCCGGAAAAAGAAAAACCTGCTAAAAGTATTAATTGACAAATGAAAAAAAAAAATGGTATTAAATAATCGAAACATCAGCGATGAGCTTATCATATTTGAAATACTAAGCTCATCAACTTTTGTGCGACAAGAGAGTGCATATCTGGCTAATGTCAAAAATTTTGGTACTCAGTACCAAACGCGATTGACTTTCACTACTATTTCCAGAGGAAGACATCAGCAACAAGAATATCTTCAAGATGAAGATACCTATGGATACTGTTCTATTGCAATCTAGACATCTTCAGTCTTTGTCAGATAATAAAACCTTGCACGACATATGCTCTTCACTAGGTTTTCTTCTTTGAGTTGGTAAAGGAGTTGTAAAAGAAATGAAGAAGAACGGAATGAGGATTCATAATTCATCGAAGACCATTTCAATATCAGGTAATATGCAACTAATCGCCAAGTCGTAGTTGTTATAGGATGATTCATCCGCGGACTTGAGAAGGGGAAAATAGATAAAACCTCTGAAGACCTGGAAATCTGAATGAAAACCAGCTGAACAAACTAGACATTGGGTCAAGCATTATCATCTATAAAGAGAGAGCATGTTGCCATGCAAGTCCTCACTCCTCCCTCAAGCAAAACTAGTCCGTGCAAGGATTAGAACTTGCGATCAAGGCCCTACCTCCTGTCCACTGCCACGATGAAGTTTCTTCCGATTAGCTTTCTCATCTTGGCTTTGGCAACTGCCGCTGCTTTAGCCTACGACCCGAGTCCTCTTCAGGATATATGCGTGGCCACCAATGACCTGGAATCTGGAGGTTGGTCCTCAATTCTTGCATTAGTCATGTATTTTATATCTAGCTTAGATGCTGAAACCAAAACACTGATTCTTTTTCTTATGCAGTATTCGTGAATGGAAAGTTCTGCAAGAACCCGAACCAAGCCACAGCTGATGATTTCCTCTTTATGGGGTTTAGGATTCCTGGAAACACATCAAATCCGCTCGGATCAAAAGTCACACCGGCTTTTGTAGGCCAATTTCCAGGACTCAACACTCTTGGAATATCCATGGCTCGCATTGACTTCGCTCCGGGTGGCCTAAATCCTCCCCACACTCACCCTCGTGGCACCGAGGTTCTGGTTGTGGTGGAGGGTACACTACTTGTTGGCTTCGTCACGTCCGATGAATTAAACAACACCCTCTTCACCAAAGTCCTGTACAAGGGGGACGTGTTTGTGTTTCCTATTGGTCTCATTCACTTCCAATTGAATATTGGAAACACATACGCGTTGTCCTTTTCCGGTCTTAGCAGTCAGAACCCAGGAGTCATTACCATTGCTAATGCCGTCTTTGGAGCAAAGCCACCGATTTCTATTGATGTTCTCACCAAGGCCTTTTAAGTGGACAAGAAGGTTGTTGACTATCTCCAAGCACAGTTTTGGTATGACAACAACTAAATGATCTATCATAAGTTACACAAAATAATTAAATTATGAGACTTACTACATTAGTCTTATTTCCATAAGTGGTTGCTTTAGACACATGACTACGTAACACATGTATGGTTGATTTGGAGTAAAAGATTGTTATCTTTCTAGTGGTTACTCTAGATCCATAACTAGACTATGTACCACATGTATGATTGATTTCGAATAAAAGATTGTTCTCTCTCATGTATGACTAATTTTGAATAAAAGATTGCTCTCTCTCTCTACTAATGGGAAATTGGTGTGCAATAACATTAAACTATGTAGAATTTGGAACTTGAAATGATGTCATCTAAGATTAAATATTGCTTCCTATATCAACGGAATCTGTTCTTAGAAAAGGGTATCATGAAATGAATGTCCAACCCTATTAAAAAGTCTTATTTGAAATAGTCTTGTAAATGGGTTAAGAGACTGTAAAAAGAAATCATCAAGGCGACCGTTTATACATCCGGCCCTCAGGTGGCCAAAAAGAAAGAAGAACAGCTTGTATTTCCATCTTTATCTTGGAAGGAGAAGTTGCCCTACAATCTGTAAATTTCCTTATTGTTTTGAATTCAAGTGTGACAAATTACAGTTGATGACATTTCTCACGATATAACCAACACAAGTTCACCTGGATAATTATTTGCAGGATTTTCGGGGCCTACAATATCATTTATAAGGGTTAATATTACCAAAAATCCTAAATTGTTACACTTGTAAAAAATTTACCATAAGCTAATTTTTTTATCAACAAAAATCACAAACTGGTACACATGTAATAAATTTATTCTCCGTTAGTTTCCGTTAAATTTTAACATCAAATTTTTGAGTTTAATGACACGTAACCGTTGACCGCTATATCATTTTGGAGTTTCACTCTCAATTTATCATAGACGTCATAGTTTGTGATTTTTCGGTATATTAATTCACTTTAATAAAAACTAACGGAGGATAAATTTGTCACACATATACCAGTTTTGGGTTTATAATGGTCAAAAAATTAATTCGGGGTAAATTTGTCATAACTATTCCGATTTGTGGTTTTTAACGATCAAAAAATTAGTTTGAGTAAATTTGTCACAAATGTATCAATTTAGAGTTTTTCGTGATATTTAACCCTATTTATAAATCTGTATGCATGGACAAGGTCAAAACCTTCAATAAGATAAAGCAATCAATAAACAATCTCAAATAGACCATCGTTGGACATAATGGGAGAAATGTGGAGGCATGAATGCGTTACTTCCTACCCACTAATTTCCCAAAAGTAACTGGAAAGCTAAGGCTGCACTTTTTTCTATTTTTAAACACTTTTTTGTTTTTCTATTCCTTTTCGACAATTTCCAAAAGTAATTGGAAAGCTAAATAAGAAAATAAGAAAAATAAGAAAGAAAATTAAAAAATAAAATTAAAAATTAAAAAATTGCTTCTCAACCTTAGCTTGGAATGATCTAAGACTCACTCTATATGGCAATTGTACTGAAAACAAACTTAGACATATCATGGAGATGATGGACATGACTCTGATCGAAATCCTTGTGTAATTCCTAGTAATTATGCAGCGGAAAATGTCTAGATCACATACCAAGGAGAGCCAGCAGATAAAACAAAACATAGGCTATCAATCAACATATAGGAATTCAAGAAAAAAATAATCCTAAAAACCCTGAGCCAGACCCATAAGGAGTACTCAAGAACTGTCGGAGTGAAGAAGAGTGTCCGCTTAAATTGACATTATTATTCAAGTTTGGTGCAAGGACTCGGGTTCGGTCCTCATGATAAGTCCATGTTACAATTCTCAACTATTCCCTCAATTGGTGTTTTTCCTTCTCGCTCTGGTTGCATGGAAGCTTAGAGTAGGGAAACTTGCAGATCGACAAAGTGTTCAGCTTCGCACACTCTAGTGAGTTCACTTCAAAGATACAAGTTTCCTTAGCTTTCTGGTTTCCAGATCGACACCTTAGAGTTACATTGCCTGTGACTACAAAAGCAGTAACAAACATTTCTGGTGGATTGCTGGGATTTCTTGAATGATTTACTTGCCAAGGGTAGAATCAATCCACTGGCCACGAATGAGAATTTACTCGGCAGAGTTATGAAGTCTACAGCTAATTCTCCATTTTGTGATTGCGGGTGTGAAAGAAACAGTAAAGCACTCACGGGGAGTGATATGTGGGAGTGAGTAGCATTGAACAAATGGTCCCAATGATGGTTTTGCTGATGCTAATCTAAAGGGAGAGGCTGGTAAAAGAGGTTTTTGGTTCCCATTGCTTTTTGGGTGATGAATATGCTTGATTAACAAAATACTACAACTCAGACGGACTGCTTCGAAGAAGCAATAAACTCGGGGATGGAGAGTCCCACCAGAAGAAACCGGACAGTTAAAGACAGTGCTTACGATCTTATAGCTGGAGTCATCCTAAGTAACCAGCGGGGGATTGGTCAAAAGAGGAAAAGAGCAGAGGCTGCGCACTTAAGTCGCCGGAGCCATTACTATTAAGGAAGCTATGCAATGAAGGATGCTACAGCAGCATATCAAGACCTGATGAAGAAAAAGGAGAAGATCGGACGGATCCAGTGATTTATGTATCTATTATTGATGATTGGTTAATACCGTATTGGATCTTAGAACCAGCGAAAGGACTTACCAAAGCTATGTCAAGATATCCGATCCACTTAGCCACAAATTACTTTATTTAGGCCCTCACAACCAACGAGTAAAGAGCAAAGGTCACAAATTTGGAACCTTATATAACACGCAAGCAACTGGATATCGACTACTCATGCCAGAACTCACTAAACAGGAATGAAACAGATTACAAATATAACCAAACTTAGGTGGATAAGAAGATGAACAAATACAATGCAAGATCAGATGGACTCGCTTTGAGAGCACTAAAATGCTGTTAAGGTAATTCTGAGCAAATGCTATTAAACATGACTCACATTGCCAAATGTTCACAGCGATCCAATGTTCCAAACAGAGAGGACAAAATTCATAGAAATTTGGGTATCCAAACAAAATTCTCATGCTATTTAGGATATGATCGACATGGGGTGGTTTTCAGCAAGACGTGAAAAAGAAGCGTTCACTAATGTAAAGACTGAAGCACAAATCAACTGCCCTAATCAAATAGAGAGAATCCCATGTCATCGTCACTCTCCTCTTTCTCTTCCTTCTTCTCCTCTGCTGGAGCTGCTTCTGCAGCCGGTGCTGCACCACCTGCGGGGGCTGCAGCAGCTGCACCTCCTCCAATGAATCCGCCACCGCCACCACCTCCAATGATCACCTGAGGCAAGAACAAGTTTGAATCAGTCTGGAAAATGATGCATTCAGCACGAGATGAGCCACCACATGTCTGTATGAATGTCGTGGTATTCTAACCAACATATACTTAAAAAGTTCTACTGCATAAGAAGTCCACAGCAAAGGAAACAGAGAAACAGAAATGCACCACCCATGGTGACAAAGCATCCCCAACATACATCATTCAATTTCATTCATGAGCCAATTATTGCATATACGTTTCACAGAGACATCTCATAGCCCCAATAAACATGTAAAACACAATAAACTCAATAACCCATGTTCTTCAATGATTACTTCCACGCTGCATCTGATATCTCCAATGCATTTCACATTCTTTCCAAATCAAGAAAGGAAGCGCAAAATATCCAACTCGACACCACAGTGAACTGTCTTCGCATCAACAAACTTCATCACAAAACATATCAGTACATTAACATTCTGTCCAAGATCACTCCCTCTTCCGACCAATTTCGACCAAGCAAATCCTCGCAATCTCCTTATCTCAAACCATGCTTCAAACAATTAACTACTGACCCAACCGTAACATAAGCTCAAGAAATATGCATATACACACGAGTAATCACTTTGATAATTACTAGAGCATCAACGAGGATCTAACAACAGGCGACTAGAAAAAGCAAAGATTTGCAATACCTTCCCGAACAATCGAGAAACAACAACAAGAAGCAAAACAATCCGAGACCTTACTCACGAAAAGAGCATCAAAACATAAATTCCCCCCAAAGAGAAAATCCCCGAGTCTCTACCAGATACTATCTCGACACTTGCACCACCACTTCAAATACAGATCGACCACGACGCACGCTTCCTAGGAGAAAACCGCAGCAGTTTCGATCATGACGCATGAACCAATCGAGTGCAAGCGCCGCGGGAGACCTGGAAAACGGCGGAGGAAGGGGTGACGAGCGAGAAGGAGGACTGGACGCCGCCGGAGGAGTCGGCGGCGACGGCGGACTGGACGAGCTTCCGCTGGAGCTCGAAGGAGGAGGCGGCGCAGGCCTCGAGGTCGCCGGAGACCTGCTTCGCCGTCCACTCGTCGCCGGAGCTCCTGCAGACGAAGGTGAAGACTCCCATTGTGTCTCTTCGGAGGAGGAAGCGAGCGAGATGGCGGAGGAGGAGGAAGAGAGATCGGAAGAGACGTATGGTGGGAGAGGGGAAGAGAAGGGACGACGGGGCAGCTTATATGTGGAGAGTGCGGCAAAACCCTAGTTGCAGGTGAATTTACGGTTTTGTCCTCCATTGATTAGAGTAATTCCCGGCTCAGACATACTAACTTTTTTTTTTAATTAATATTTGAAAAACTCAAAACCGATATTTGTGATAAATTTATTCCAACTAACCATAAAAAATCATAAACTGGTATAATTGTAACAAATTTACCCTAAACTAATTTATATAACCGTAAAAAAATCCATTAAATTATATTAATACCACAAAAAATCACAAAAATTATATAATTATGACAAACGAGTTGGTATATTAGTCAACTATCATGTGTTATTTAATTTAATAATTTAACAGTAAAACTTAACAAAAACTAACATAGGGTAAATTTGTTATAAGTGTACCAATTTATGGTAAATTTATCAAAGGTGTACCAGTTTGGGGTTTTTGGTACTCAAAAAATTAATTTTGGGTAAATTTGTCACAAGTGTACCAATTTGGAATGTTTCAGAATGTTAACTTTTTTTTTTGTTACCTTTCCTAAAAATTTTAATCTTAGCCTCCGTTCATTTTTTTAGGAAAACAACTTTAAAAAAAAAAGTTTTTCAGATTTTTCAAAGCCAAAAAAAAAAAAATCATCAATGGAAAATATTTTCCAAAATAGAGAAAATTAATTTTCACTTTTCAAGTAGGGGAAAACATTTTTCTTATCTTCTTGCACCTTATTTTTTTCATCAAACATCTTTCTCTTTTTTTTTTTCTATTTTTCAAAAAATCAAATTTATAATGTTTTTCTTTTTTGTTTTTTTTTTTTTCTTTTTTCTTCCTTGGTCAATGCCGGCCATCACCCTAGTCAATGACTAGCCACACGGGAGGTCGAGCCTTGTCGGCTTGCTTGTCGGCTGTGGTGAGGCAGGCGACACTCCACCTCACCTAATTAGGTGAGCTCGAACCTTGCCTAACTCGCCAAATCTGACGAAACCCAAGCTTCCTCATAACTGGTTGGGCAAGCTAGGCCTTGTCATAGGTCAACAAGGCTCTAGCCTGTGGTTGATGACCAGTTGAGGAAGAAAAAGGAAAAAAATAAAAAAAAAGGAAAATTATTAAAAATCGATTCTAAAAAAATAAAATAATAAAAATTTTATTGAATCGAGTGCATGGAGAAAAAGATTTTCCTTATCAAATGGTGGAAAATAATTTCAAATACATTTTCACTATTTAACTTAACAACGGAAAATATTATCGTTAAAAACGTCATATTTTCTGCGAAATGAATAGAGTCTTAAATTAGTTAACTTAGTTGGCAATTAAATTTACTCTGTTTCTTGTAATTTTCGGTAGAATTTGATCATAAATGAAATTGAGTTAAAGGAAAACCATCCTCATTTTCGCTTAGGTTTTAGACTTCTATTTTAGTGGTTTGCTTTGAGAGAGAAATTTCATTTCCATGTGATTTTTGTACTCGACTTTTGGGGCTGAATTTTTGGGCTAGTTCTTTAACAAGTGATCAAATTTAATTTTTGAGTTATTTTTAAAAAATATATTTTTTATGTTTGTCATATTACATTGAAATTCCAAGGGTCATGTTTTCCTCCCATGAATCTTAATTGGTGGGTTTTCCAATAATAATAATAACAATAATAAAATCTATCTTGATAACCCATCTTTCAAGGGAAAAGAAAACAATAAAAAAGAGGCTCTCTTTTAAGTGATCATCGTTAAACCTTTAATCCATAAATAAATGGAAGATTTTGAGCTAAATCATGCAAATTTGTGTAGCCTATATTTTGTCGAGATTGTCTTATATTAATTGTGGAAGAGGCTAGTAGTCCGCTTATAAGAATGAGAATGAGAGAAAACCTCACCTAGTGAGAGAGGTCCAATATCACCCAACATTGACATCAAAACCTAGGTTATTAACAAGTTTGAACCTAGCAATCACACACGGGAAAGTTACAAGAGAAATTTCACCATTTTAACAAGTTTTTTTAGGTGAAAGAGGCCCAAGACCATCCGATATATATAGTTGTCCTATGGGGGGCCTCACAGGAAATGGCCTTGTCAATCAAACCATGGAATCGAGAGAAAATCATGAGAACATTAGCATTTCCTCATGCATAATGAATAATCGTTATCATGTGCCTAGATGATTGTCCTATCGAGACCTAGAACAATGGGTTTGCATGAATAACTCTAAATTAATCGATAACAATTCTATAAAGGCATTCCTTTTTATTATTAAATTTTGAACCTAACATCGAAAGATCTTAGAAAAGACCCATATTTTTTTTTCTAGAAATCTCTATGTAGTATTCTCATTGAGGTTATGACAAGTAGAGATGTGGTTGAACTTTGTCAATGAAGAACTTCATTGAGAGGAGCAATTTTTCCAAGAGATAGAAGTGCAAGCAAAGCACATGGCAACCTAAAAGCCCTAAGACTGCGTTTGGTAGTCCGGATTTGAGTCTAGATAGGATAATTTGTTATCCTATCCGATGTTTGGGAATGTCCACCGAATCGGACAAACCCAGATACATCCGGATAAAACGCCAGATAAAAAATCTGGGGGAGGGGGTGGGATAAGCCCGGATTGGATAAGAATTTTTTTTTTTAAAGGAAAGAAAGAACTTAACAAAAAGAGAAGATATCATAAGCATCTACGTCAAATGGATGCCTCCACCTCTCCGATTCATTGTCAGCCCTCTTCTTCCACTTCTTCTCCCATCTTCGCTTCTTGTACGCCAACAATTGGGTGCCCCTTCCTTTGGATCATGGACTTGCTGAATCTGATGACCAAGAGTGGCTTTTTGAGACGAATAGGGCAAAAGTTTTCTCATAGGCATCTGTGGAACTAATTGAAGCATTGCTTGTGCCACCTCAAACATTGGTGGCTGGAACTTTGGCTCCACCTACGCCACTTCATTGACAATGCTAGAATCCTTATGAAGTACGTTGGATGTCTCAAAGGAAGAGGGGAAGATGGTGATGGTGATGAAGCAGCTGTAAATCTTTGGTATCGTTGACAATTTGGGATCTCGATCGATTTGAGGCAATGCAAAGACTACTTCGGTGGTCGCCTAAAATTCCCCCACCCCCCCTCTCTGTTGTAGTCTAAGATTTACCAATTTGCGTTGTTGTTGCACGGCGATGTTGGTGCTCGCCGTTTTCAATGGTGGCCACTACAGAGATGGCCATAATTCCTAGATCTAGGGCTTTTCCATGGCTTTTAATTAATTGAATTTTCTATTTTTTTAATTTTATAATTTAATTGAATATCATATTTATTTTTTAATCTTATCCTGAAGTGCGCCAAACACTTGATAGGATTAGATAAGTCCGCCTTTATTATCCAGAGGATTTAATAACCTACTTTATCCTATCATATTTTGATTATTATCCCGACGACCAAACGCAACCTAAAAGCTTATACAAAAAATGAGTGTGTTTGGTTTAGCATTTCTAAAATCTTTGCAAATGCAAAAATCATTAGGCAAAATTTTTGGATTGGTTAACCCAAGATAGGTTCATAGATATTTTGAGGTAGAAGTACACCCCAAGTGCCAAAATTTGGCACAGAGAAACACTTAAGTGTCAAAAGTTTGGAAAGTGACACTTAAGTGCCAAAATCGGAGCAAAATGGATCATTTAAGTGCTATTTCGGCCAAAATCCGATCAAAATGCCAATGTGGCGATTTTCTGGCGAAGTGCAAAACGACGTCGTTTTACACGCTGACGTGACTAGATAATACCAAAACGACGTCGTTTTGGTGCTGACATGGTAAAAAAATTAATATAAAAATTAATTAAAACTTTAAAAATAAATTTATTTAAAACATTTAAAATTAAAATAAAAATATTAAAAAAACTAAAAATTAAAAAAAAAAAAAAAAAAAAAAAAGGGCAGGCGGTTGAGGGTTGAGCCCTCATCGCCGCTGCCTCCCCGCCGCCGAAAGGGCTCGGTCCCCCATTTTTTTTAATTTTTAGATTTTTTTATATTTTTATTTTATTTTTAAATGTTTTAAATAAGTTTATTTTTTAAATGTTTTAAATTTTTAGTTTTTTTAATATATATATTTAAAATTTTTAGTTTATTATTATTATTATTATTATTTTTTATTTTTAAATTTTTAAATAAGTTTAGTTTTAAAAAAATTAGTTTTTTTAGTTTTTTATTTTATTTTTAATGTTTTAAATAATTTTATTTTTAAATTAAATTTAATTAATTTTTTACGATGTCAGCACTAAAAGGACATCGTTTTTGTTTTGTTTAGTCACGTCGTCCGTACAAAACGGCATCGTTTTGCACTTCCTTCGTTGGAAAATCGCTATGTCGACATTTTGGCTGAATTTTGGCCGGAATGGTATTTAAGTGATCCATTTTGCTTTGATTTTAGCACTTAAGTGTCACTTTTCAAACTTTTGACACTTAAATGTCTCTTTGTGCTAAGTTTTGGCACTTCAAGTGTTTGTACCTTGATATTTTGAAATTTTGCATTTCCAGAATGCAAATAAATTTTTTTCCTTCCAACTTTGTTCTCCCTCAACTTCATAATTTTACAAATGTCTTCGAAAATCCCAACTTTGCCTTAGACACCTATGAGCAATCAGCAAGCAATTGACATGTAGCCAGTGTGCCACTACCACCCTCACATGAGGTCAGGTTACCTTAACCGAGGCTGGTCAATTTGGCTTGCCAATTGCGGCCGAGTTCCGCATGCAAATAGTTTAAATTTTACTAAATGGCATTTATGTCTAAGTTGCTTTCCAATGTATTTTTAAGAAACATTTTATCAAACATTACTTACAATTCGAAAAACCTTTTTAATCCAAAGACTTTTGCATGTTCCCAAAAACATTTCCCAAAAATGGAACCACACGCATCCAATGAGGGGAAAGCTCCCCCTTTTGGTCAACCAAATGGACACCTTCGAAGGCAACGGCAGCATGGCTAACATCATCAATCTCACTTTCCCGCATACGAAATGAAACTATATAAGTATCCCGAAATTGGTTTCTAAAATCAGTCAATCGAAAGCGTTGGGCATTGGTCACAATTTTTCTACATAAGCTATTTGACATGCTATTTTTTTTGGAGCGTGGAACATGACATTACACTTCCTTAAATGCCCGTTTGCTTTGTCAAATTTGATTTAAAAGAGCATTACTCGCATCTGTAGCCGTGTCTTTAGTATGCCGGGATTGCTATATTGAAAAATGCAGTTAAAACAATGTTCCTTTTTGCCATACAATAGTGTTAAAATCTCCTTTGAGGATTTTATTTAGCGGACTTGATTGGGGTAAATCTTCTTTTTTGCTAATGTTTCATGTTTCCAATTATAAGATAACTAAATATTATTTGAAGACGAGTAAATTACCAAACCTCTCCAGTAATGTAAACTTATGGAGTGCCAAGTCATTTACGTGTATTAACCGGCTAACGCCCGTAAAAGGATCAAGGCTGAGCACCCGGCTCATCTTGGCACAGTATCGCAGAAGCTAAATCAAAAACAGAACATAGAATTAAAAGAACAGTCGACAGATACAAATTCCAGAACATCTTGACCTCAAAAAAACACATTTGACATTTTTCCAAAACTCAGGGTCAAAATTGCCAGTATGCACAATACACTTCGTTTGCTATATAAGTTAGGGCTCCTCTGAAGTAGCTCCATACAAGAAAGTAATTGGAAACTCCTAGGCAAAACTGCTGATCCATCTCAGAATCTTCATTTCGTTGTCTCCTGTCTATCTCATGAAATTGGCTCTATATCCCTCTGTGAACCCTAGAATCCTATAATATTTTCTTTTGGTTAGATAATAGACTTAAATGGCATCCTACACTCGCTAGCTTCTACTATCGACCATAATCAATTAACAGAAAGCAAATACACTCTTCTCCGATGTCATCATCCTCTTTGCAGCAGTGGAACCGACAATTCTCTCCAGCTGAATATAATCACCACAAAGAAATAGAATAAGTCAGCAAATCTAATGCACAGTGCACATATATGCAATATCCTTACACTAAATATGACACAAGAATCATCTCGAGAACATACTGCCTTTCCAGTTCACCAAGAATCATCTCAAGAACATACTGCCCTTCCAGTTCACCAAAAGTACTGATTTTTGAACAGTTTGAAGTTAAGTAATATTAGGGAATAGTTAAAACGTCACTGATCTCAAAGAACTAGCATTGACAGGAAGCTTGGACCTTGACTCAACTGCAAGAAGTGAAACCTTTTTATTTGGCCATTAGAAGTGAAATCCTTGAGAGTATGAAACTTTAGCCATGATATGAACCTCTTAAGCCACCACTAAGCTTACCAATGTAAAAAATATCCACAAGAAGCATAAGAAGTGAAATCAAAACAAGCAAGACTAGAAAAAAGAAGGAAGAGAGAGAAGGAGGAGAAAGAGAACATAAAAGAAAGAAAGAAAGGGCTGTAGTTTCTGTAGTCAAAACCCTACACCCATTGTATTTATATTGAATATAAATTGTATATGACAAAAATACCCTTATGTAAGTAAAAAAGGAAATAAAACTCTGATAATAAAAGAAGGAAATAAAACTCTGATAATAAAGGAAACTTAATTAAAGTAACTTAACAAGCAAGACGAAATAATGCTTTGGTAAACATATCAGCAAACTGATCTCTAGTTGTTGGACACGCTTGATGAGTTGTGCAACCATATCATCTTGAGCTGTAGACTTAGAAGAACTACCCCAGGTGGGATAGATGGGTTTATGTCGCTGTAAAACACATTTCGAGCAGTCGCAATAGCAATCGAAGTAATAGTAGCAGTAGCAGCAATAGTAGCAGTAGTCACAGTAGTAGCAGCAGAAGTAGCAGCAACAATAGCAGCAGTATTAGTAGTAAGTACACGACAAAAAAATTGAGAGACACACGTGAGAATCGAGAGAAAGGGTGGATCGTGAGAGAAAAATTGATATCGAACAAAGCTCGGCCTTCTTGCTGGTGGTAGTTCAATAGAGGCTCCACGACGTCGGTGATCCCGATTCCCCCTACGCGTGCCTGCAGCTCCTTCTCGGTGCCGGTGTCGTGCTGCTCCCATTGCTCTGCCACGCCAGGCGCTTCGCTGTCCCCCCACTGCAATCTTGCTTCTGCCAGCGGTCTCTGAGTGATTCAAGACAGCCTGGGCAGCGTGCAGGATCGACTGCAAGTTCCTTAGCCCAGATTTGCTGCAGGTTCCTGGCGAGCCCAGCTTCTCCAGCAAACGCTCGGATCTTCAGACGCCAGGTGTTGCTCCCGCTGATCTGCCACGCCAGGTGCTGCTCCCGTTGCTCGGCCACGCCAGTCCAAGTGCGTTTCAAGAAGCGTCGTCTCCAGCTTCTGTTCATTATTGTAGAAGCATCCGTCGGGTCTTCGGGCCTGAATCTCACGGCCCAGCCCGACATTGGCGAAACCTGCTGGTCTTGCTGCATCGACGTTGTTGCTTCCTGTTCAATTCGACTCCACAGATTTCTTGGTGTCCCGGAAGATATCCCATTGAACTTGTCGTGACTTTGTCAAGTCACGCCGAGGTACCGCCACGGCCGTTGCCCTAGAGCTGTGCCATGCCGTGCCCATTGTTGGTCCATTCTACCGATTGGATTTTTTGAAAAAATGCAAATTTAGAAGCTCGAGCAGATTGTTCTCAATGGAGTTGACATACATTCTTTTCAACCTATGCATTCTCGGGATTGTTCCCAGGTTCAACGACTGGCAAGAATTTATCGGTTGCGAAGTAGCTCCCAAGGATCGGGCAAGAAAAGATTTGTAACGGTTGTGTGAACACCGCAGACATGCATGCCATCTTCAACTGATAAACTTATACTGGAAAAGCTCATCGGACCTGTTGATGATGATGCTAATTTCTCGGTAATGGATGTCCCACATGCGAAGATGACCAGCAGAGGGCGAAATCAGGTAAGACCTCAAGAAGCTAAAAAATCTAGCAGAAGCTTTTGAAAGGCATACCAAAGGGTTTGGATCCAGAGTGATGGCAAAGATGGGATTTGTTGAAGGTATGGGTTTGGGAAAGGATTCTCAGGGCATAGTCAACCCCTTGGCTGCTGTCAGGCTCCCGAAATCTCGAGGATTGGGTGTCACTGGTTAGGATATATCGGTCCCCAACCTCAGCAAGCAACTTAACAAAATCAAAACAAGCAAGACTAGAAAAAACAATCAACACTAGAAAAAGTTATAAACCATTCTCACAGAAAAGTAAAATGAAGGACAGAATAGGAACAGCACATTACCCGGAGCTGATCAAAATGAGAAAAAAGCACCGTGCATATCATGCCATGAGAACCCTCAAGCATATTTACAATCTGTAATCAGAAGATAAAAAATCCCAGCAGAAAAAACTAATGAGAATCATTAAAGAAAACATATCTTGAGCTTGCATCCATGGCATGCAAATGATGCCCAATATCAGACAATGATAAAATGCTAGGGGAAAAAAGAAGCAGCATAACAAGTGTCTACCTCTGGATAGAATTCTTTCCTCTCAGGCAAAGAATAGATTATTAAATTTTGCATGCCTCGGATCTGTGGGCGAAAAAGATAGAAGAATTATTCAACAGTATGCATCAACAAAATGAAAGTATCAAAAGAGAAACCATGAATGAGGTCTCAGAATGTAATCATCAGAAGTTTTATAAACTGGCAAGAAGAATGATGTAAACATGTAATTGTCACTTAAAAGGTCATTGTATGTCCCCCAAACATTAGTTAAGTAGATTTAAGTATAGAAGAGAATTTTTCAATCCACTTGCAATTCCTTTGGCTCTCTTGAGAAAGTTTTTGGCAAAAAGGGCATCAAATGGGCCTGCCCAATGTATTATATCAGTACTTGCAGCTTTTGGCAAAAAACAACGAATATATCAGTAATTGCTGTTGGTGTATTCCTTTTAACCAAAAACTTGCCTTGTTTATTTTAAATGTTTTCTAGCATATTGTGTTATTATGAGCAGCAATGCAGTAACTGCACCCCCAGAGTTTCTCTGTAGAATCCTCTTCTTACAATCAGATGCATCTCCACTCACAATATGAAGATTCATTTGAAATGCATTAAAGGCATTCTACCTGAAGAAGACCTAGATTATTTATCAAGCCACAATCGTTTTAGTAGATAAACACAGGAAATCCAAGTAAGAGAAGACAAGTATCGTAGCAATGGCTTGTACCAAAATCTGTTAGGATACATCCCACCAGTCAAAAAGTACTTTCAGATTTTCACACAATTCTCTGGTTAGGTTATTCAGACGGGTTTGTCGTTGACTTCTGTCACCTTGACATGGTATGGTACATTTATTTGCAACTCTGTATGTATATAGGCACGAAGAACTGCATGCACATGCTCAAGGACACGCGTGTATAGGCAACTATGAACAAGTATATGTATATTTGTTAGTATATATAGACTGTGGACAGATGAGGAAAGACATCTACACATTGACTTCATGAACCAAGTTTTGCAAGACTAACCAAACCTGCTGGTCTAACAGTCAGTCCAGGAACCAGGTCCAAGCCTATTTCAACTTGATTATTTAGGTCTACTCCACATTGCTTGTTGATGGGGTTTATATAGATTAACGTCTCCCTCCACCCAATACCTTAAGCTTTTAGGTTGAATATTCTAACATAGTATGAGAACCGGGTTCACCCTAGATTTATCTCACATGAGGCTCCCCATTCATTGATTCCACATGCTGTTCTTGATCTGTCTCGACATGTGAGAAAGGGTGTGAAAGAATATCCCATAATGCTTACTTACGGGGTCAACATAGGCCTTATATACACGTGTTATCCCTCCACCTAAAAGCTTTAACTTTAAGATTAGACATTCTTACAAGGTCATTTGAGGTCAAGAACTAGGATTGGACAAACATTGACGTTTAACTAGTCAAATGTAATCAATCAAAAAATTCAAATGGCACGCGATATTTTGATTGGTAAAACATGTCTGCAAGCTTGAGTTGAAGGGCTCAAGCATTGTGCACACATGTGGGCAGAGAACTCCATCATCCACCACATATATCGTTTGCTTTATAACTTCCGCCACTTGCTGTCCTGAAGGAACATAAGACAAACAAATCAATCCTTCTTCAAGTTTCTCCTTGATGAAGTGCCTATCAATCTCAATATGTTTCGTCTTGTCATGCTGTACAGGATTATGAGCAATATTAATTGCAGACTTATTGTCACAAAATAGCTTCATAGGACTTTGCCACTCAACCTTCAAGTCATCAAGAATGATCTTGATCCATAATAACTCACATATTCCTTGAGCCGCTGCCCTAAACTCAGATTTTGCACTTGATCTTGCTACCACATTCTGTTTTTTACTCCTCCAAGTTACCAAATTACCTCCAAGGAAGGTACAATAACCAGTTGTAGACCTCCTATCAACTATTGAGCCTGCATAATCCGCATTTGCATAAGCCTTGAGCTTGAGATCTGGGCTCCTTTTGAAAAGTATTCCCTTTCTTGGACTACCTTTTAAGTAGTGTAGGACTCGATGAACAGCCTATAGATGTGATTCCTTTGGATTATGCATGAATTAACTAATCAAGCTGACGATATAAGAGATATCTGGTCGAGTATGAGTAAGATAAATTAACTTTCCTACCAATCGTTGATACATTTCTCGATCCACTGCTGCCTCCTCTTTTGCTTCTGTTAGCCTCTAGTTTGGCTCAATTGGAGTAGCTACTGGTTTGCAACCAAGCTTCCCAGTTTATTCCAAAAGATCCGTCATATACTTTCGTTGTGAAATAAAGACCCCTTGCCTAGAGTACGAAACCTCAATTTCTAGAAAATACTGTAGCTTCCCTAACTTCTTTATTTCAAATTCCTTAATCAAGCACTGTTTCAGCCGCTGTTTCTCCCTTTCATCATTGCCTGTAACTATTACGTCATCAACATACACCAACAATGCTATAACTCCCCCCATGTCTGAATGTTTTGTGAACATTGTATGATCTCCCTGGCTTTGTTTATACCCAAATGCCTTCATGATTCTAGTAAACCGTCAAAACCAAGCTCTAGGTGATTACTTGAGCCCGTATAATGCTTTCTTAAGTCTACAAATCTTTTATGTTGTTTCCTTTCCTTCAAAACTAGGTGGGATGCTCATGTAGATTTCCTCTTCCAAATCTCCGTGTAAAAACGCATTCTTTACATCATACTGTTTAAGTTCCCAATCAAAATGAGCAGCTAAAGACAATAAAATTCTTACAGTATTCATTTTAGTTACTGGTGCAAATGTCTCTTAGTAATCCATTCCATATGTTTGAGTGTAACTCTTCGTAACCAATCTTGCCTTGTACCTCTCTAGAGAGCCATTTGCCTTGTACTTTACAGTGAATACCCACTTGCAACCAACTAGATTTTTTCCCTTTGGCTTGTCAAGTCCCATGTTTTATGTTTTTTCGAGTGCTTCCATCTATTCTTTCATGGCATTCCGCCATTCCTCTTTTAACAGTGCTTCAGACAAGGCGTTAGGGATAGCAATTGTGTTTAAACTCACAATAAAATTTCTGCATGATGATGATAACCTATTAAGGGACACATAATTTGATAGTGGATATACCGGTTTCTTGGTGCACTCTCTAGTCCCTTTTCTAACAGCAATAGGTAAATCAAGATCACTCTCAGGTGTATCACTAAGCTGTTCATCCAAAGGAGATTAAGAACTTACTGTGTTTTTCAGGATCGGGACTCGAAGAGGAGGATTGGACTTGCTAAGGAACAAAATGGGCTGTACTACCTTGAGACACCTCTTACTACAAGAAGGATCATGAATAATTTGTCTATGTCATTTCTTAGTACTTCAAATAAAGAAGCCATTTGGCTTCATCATTTTCGTTTTTGTCATCCGTCCTTTTAAGTCTTGAGTATTATGTTTCCATCCTTGTTTAAAGATCTGGATATTAAAGACTTTCATTGTGATGTTTGTGAATTAGCCAAGCATAATCGTGCACCATTTCCCATTAGCAATCACCGTAGTTCTAATCCTTTTGACTTAATCCACAGTGACATTTGGGGACCTTCCACGATTCCAAACATCTCTGGAGCTCGTTGGTTTGTCACTCTAATTGATGATTGCTAGGACAAAGTGTATAGGTGCTGAAATGAGATGAGGTGTGAGTCGTGGTCGGTAGACCCTGAATCAATAACCCAAGAATTACCTGAGTGCTAGTGAGCATGCATCAGAGGGTTTATTAAGAGACCCTAACAAACCTCTTAATTTCTCAATTTCGTCACTGCCGAAGGTTGCTTTCTCCTGAACGTCTTCTTGACTAGCTTTCTCAGTTAGGTGGACCTGAGGCCTTGGCTGTGTTGCCCGATTCACCCACTCTCGGCCTGAAGTAGTTGGTTTGCCATTCAATTTCCAGCATTGTTCTTTTGTATGTCTGGGCTTCTTGCAGTAGGCACACCACAAGTTGTCCCGGTTGTCTTTCCTTGGCAAGTCACCATTTTCATCAACCTTTCTAGTTGTCAAGGCTGACCCTTCCACAGCTTGCGGTTCTAGCATGACGGATCAAGGGCTTTCTTTTGCCCAAATCAAGGAAATTGTTTCCTCCAATGATAGCACTTTCTCCTTACCAAGTATTTGAATTCTGACTTGATCAAATTTAGAATTAAGCCCAGCTAAGAAATCGTAGACCCGATCCTTTTCAATAAAACTCTTTAGAATGGCTGCATCATCTGAACACCGCATCTGAAATACTCGATAATGATCGAGTTCTTGCCATAAGTTCTGCAGAGAATTAGCATACTTAGTAACAGTCTTACCTCCTTGCTTTGTCCCACTAGTTTTCACCTTAATTTCATACACAGGCCGCATCGCGAGCCTTTGAGTACGTCCATCGAACGGAATCCCATATCTCCTTTGCGGTTGGTAGAAACATACAAATGTCGCTTATGGCTGGTTCCATGGAATTTCATAGCCATGACATGATCATGGAATCAGCCTCATCCCACACATCAAAATTAGGATCTCCTTTCTTGGGTCCCATCCCAAGTAAATGGCTGAGTTTTCCTTTCCCCTTCAGATACGTCTTGACAAATTGTGACCACTTGAGGTAGTTCTTCTCATTCAATCTATAGGTTGGCCTAATATTCTGAAGATCACATGTCATGTGTGTTGAGGCGACCTCCTCAGATTGGTTCATGGTATGATCTGTGGCTTTGGATGTGATTTTAGATGTGGCCATTTTGGAGAGTGAATGTTAAGAAGAGAACAAGGGCAATAGTGTAGCAATGAAGGATGCAATTGAAATCCAGAAATCTATTTCTGGAGAATAATAGATAGCAACAAAGGCTGAAAAAAACGCAGCAATGAAGACTGCAATTTAAATTCAGGAATCTAACCTAGGGCTCTGATACCATGTGAAATTTTAGATGGAGAGAAATTGTTATTCTCATTCATATCTTCTGGTACTTTACAATGCTGTATTTATAGGCTAATACACAAATAAATCCTAGCAAACAAAAATAAAGGAAAGAAAACCTAAAAAAGGAGAAAAAACTAAAATCCCACGATTTGTGGGTTAACAGCTATAATCCCATGATTTGTGGGATTTAATCAGAATCAAATCAGAATAAAAAACCTCCTAAAAAATCCTATGTATATTTGTCTATTTACAGCTCAACAATAACTTAAAGTATTTATCAATTCCACATACAAAACCCAAGCTAAGGTTTAAGCCACAAGTGGGTCAGGGGTCGGCTATATGAATCCTTTTACACTATTGCATTTGATTTTGTACTAAGTCTTTTGCAAGCTCAATTCTCTATCGATTCCATGTGCTTTGACAAATTGCAAAGGAACATAGTGTTAGGGTGCAGACCCTAGTCCTCAAGGATGGAAGAGAGCGAGCTCTTACATCGTATCTTGATGCTATGGTTGCTAGATTGCATATTTTCCAATATGTACTAAAATAAATTTTTTTATGACGCCAGCAACTGCAAAGCAGCATAAAAAAGGCTAACTCATATCGTAATCAGTTTGCATATGAGTTGGGTTCTGAAAAGATGAAACCAAATTAACTCATCATTAATATACAATGTATGTCAACTCAAGACTAAATGAAAATGCCTTACAAACCAAAAACTTGATGGGCGCATGAATCTATCAAGTCCAACAAGAACAAATTGAACTAAATGACATTTTGAAATTCATATGACCAAGTTCCAAAAGGTTTTTATTTTTATTTTTATTTTTTTTTTTTTTTTTTGGGGGGTGGGGAAGGAAGTAATTACAGCATCAAGAAAATGAGCGTCTGATCATGTCATCAATTTCAAAGAAATAGTAGCAACTGGTTAACATAAGCTGGATTTGAAATTGCATGTATCCTTTTAATGAAGTTGAAATGTTGGGCCAGATTCACATGAAAAGTCAAGTACCAGTTCTTTCTTCGATTATAATGCTGATTTTACATTCATATTGGACCCAAATACATTGCCTATTCTGGCTTAACAGTGGGTTTTATTGACTCGTGAAAAGTCCCATGTGGGTTTCTATGGACACCTCATTTTCAAATATACAACATAAATGAAATGGCATGTGTCATCTAACCTTATATCTGTGGTAAAAGTGAGCTCTCTCGGTGTACAGCATAATCTTCCTTTTACCTTCGAAGAACCAAACTCGTGAACGAGAAATATCACTCTGCTTTGTGTACCTAAAGTAAGAAAAAATTCAAGCACATATTTAAATGAATGCACAAAACTCATTCTCAAATTTGATGCCTTCTAACTCAGAAAAGGCAAAATGGTAGGACATAGATGATCATTATGACATAGTAGAAAGGTCCTTACTCCCCCAGTAGGCAGAAAGAAGCATTTTGCGACTTCAAAAAGTTCCAAATTCGAACAAACTCAAAGTAGGAACTGATAAAAAGCATGATCCCACCCTGCATAAAAACAGTCATCAGGTTCAAAAAAGAGGGAATCAATTTTTTTTTTTTCATAAAATAGGTTTAGTGCCGCTACAAAAATTACAGTTAAAAACATGCTATCTTAAAAGATCATGAAAGTCCTATTCCTTTTTTGCCACAAAAGATCATCTGAGTTAAAGAGCAAAATGAATGTGATGGAAAATAATATACTCTAAATATAACGTGGTCCGGGTATACAAAAAAGGAAGTTTTCTTTGTCCTAAAGAAAGTTTTGCCCCTTGAGAAAATCCTATCTTAAGAGGTCATCTAAGTCTTTTCATCTTTTGCCATAAGAGGTTGTCTAAGCTGGAGAGGAAAAATGTGAGGATAAAAAACATCCCCTGATAAAAGAGAACTGTCATCAGGTACAAGAAAAAGGAGACTGATTTTGACCTAAAGTAGGTTTAGTGGCCCCTACAAACATTAAAATCAAAAACATGCTTTCTCAAAAGGTCATTAATGTCTTTTTCTGGCTTTGCATTCTTGTCAGGAAAGTAAAATGAGTTGGAGAGGAAACTGAATCTGAGGAAAAATATAATACTCTGATAATGGAAAAAGGTCATCAGAAACCTTATATTACAAATAAGCTAATCATATTAAACACACAAACAGAGCAGCAGGGATTTTGCGTCCAAAGAAAATACCATATTGTATAGTCAACATATCCAGTACAAGCATCAAGAAATCTATTGCATATACCACATGGAAGATCTATTTATTGTGAAGAAATCTATAAAAAATCGAGAAAACTTTACAGCAAAGCCCGCAAACTATGCAACATGACACAGTCTACATGTGTGTGCGTGTGCGCGTGTGTTTTAAGGGTTGGGTTGGATGATGGATGTCTGGATCCCTGTCACTTATCTATGCTAATTCCAGTCAACATACCTGTATTGAATCTTTAATTTTTGGGAATACCTGCACCAAGAAACTGAACTTAGAATATGAGAAAAACAAGTTTATAAGTGACTTGAAAAGGCATCCCAATAAATAATGCAAATTGATAGATTTCTGTATAGAAGCATCTCTACCCCAAAGGTAATAATCTGAAAACCAATCACAAATGAAGGTGGGAAGGAGTTGGTTAAGCAGACTCCTTAACTTCACAAAACAATTGAAAGGTAGACAAGCATCTGTAGATTTTCCCAGCATGAACCTATGGAGGTTGACTTTTCAGTCATTATTTTAGTTTCTTTCTACTTGTTGGTTGCTCAAATACGGGTCATTCAGTCCACTTGTTTGCACTTATGCCTCATTCATTTCAATCATGAAATAAGCACTTTCATGATTCTTCAATATTCTTCATCATATGTTTCCATAGGACATGGTTACACACCTCTTTCAAATTTACTTTTCCAACTATATATTAATTATCCTCAAATACATTCATACTTGGTGCTGTCCTCTTCAATTGATTTGGTGAAAATTCATCATAAAGCACACATTCAAAAGTGAAAGTTCATTAGTTAGATTGTAGAGTGCACAAAGGTTTTAAATTAAACAATTACACGATTTCACTTGTAAACTCAGCCAATTTGCCATACAATTAGAGAGACCTAACACTCACAGAGTCAAAGCAAAATAGAAATCAATTGAACAACACAGGGTCGAGAGACAAATATCAGCAAGTAAAAACAAAAGGAAACCCATAGATTACTGTATAAAAATCCCGAGAAATTTAACCAAAAAATAAACTTGAAGTATCACAAACATTTATGGATATGCAGCTTTATTGAAACATCACAAAATTTCATGTGACTTTCAATGGTGCACTAAAATAATCTTCAAACACCGAGCTAGGTGGCTAGGCATTGCGAAGCAACTTTATGGGCCATTTTGGAAAGGAACATTCAGAAGATCATAGGTTAAATGGCAAGATTATGCCATTTTAAAGCGGTAGAAGATGGAATAGGAATCTCAGATGAAACTTGAATACAGAGATGGACATTTTAAAATTAATAAAACAAATGAGACCAAAATAAAATATTATGGATCAACTTAAACTTTGCCCAAAAGATGGAATCAGAGCAGCAAGAGAAAGGCCAAAACAAAATTCAACCAACGTAACAAAAGGACAAACAACCACTTGGCAAATGGCATTGCTTTACAAAACACTCGATGCAAAATGCACATATAAACTGATGCATACAAGGGACAGACTGACATGGCCTAAGTTACTTGGTTTACTAGATGTCCTGGATGAAATAAACACAACAGCATGCAAAACAGCAAAATAACCACACCCATACTTTCTTAGTAAAATATTCAAGCTGTGCATCATCAGCTTCTGCTATTGAGTCAGCATCAAATCGTTCATAGATCTGCACGCAACGAAGAAACTTTAATATAAGAGAAAGAAGCCCACCTAAACCAATGAAAGAAAAATAGATGAAATGTTGTTAACTGATAAATAAAATAAGCAAAAATCAAAAACTATATCTAAAAAAGAAAGGCTATCACAAAGTTTGGACAGAGCCAATATTTTATGTAACATTGCTTCTCATGACGACTCTTAGGTCAGGCAACTATTAATTATCTGAAAATTTGTCCTAAAACAAAAACTTTTAACTCTGACAAGCAGATAACAGCAAGAGTAAACTAGTAACAACTAATGCCATGGCACTCATCAATCAACTTTGCAATTAATATGGTAAAAGTCAAAACAAATATTCTCATGACCACATTAATTGAGTTGTCTATCAAAAAACCATTTGGTTAGGATTTTAGTGATCGCAAGAGAAAGGAGAGAGGAAACACAAAGGGCAACGTCTTTACTCAATTTTTTTGTGCAAATACATCTTTATCCTACTAAATTTAATATTACATGGAGGCTCTCTTTGTAGCGCATATATACACAAAGTCCACTTAATACCCAAATCCCTAGCTTATTTGATATTTAACAATAGAAATAAAAAAAATTTCAACAGAAAACGACAGTATTTCACAGTAATCAGAACTCGTGACATTTCATATCTACTGTGCATTAGGTCATTTTTTAACAGCATGTATTTGGAATTCATGGGAAAGAGCCACTTAATTATGTCTAATAACAGTAGCTACAAAATTTAATTGGTCATCTGAAGGCTCCTGTTGTATATTGGCCAGTATGAATGGACCATAAAAACGAATCTTTAGGATTGAAGAACAAAATGTATGGAAGGACTATAAAAGGAATTTCCCGGACTGCATGACAAAGTCTACCCTGCAAACAGAAATGTCCTACCAAGTACAAACACAATCATCTTAATGTAAGAGAGGTGAATCTAAATGCACATTACAAACAATAATCAGTATAGCAAAGTCATTTACTTGACATGCTTGGATTAACACTTTAGGCAGAATTCCTTTGTACTCGCAGACCAACTTCACCTGCACAAGTTAATACATATTAGAAAATTAATTAGTCATTGAGAGCCAGAGCAGACTCTTTGGTTAAGATTGACCAAAACATCTGAGAGCATTGGAAATTTCTCTCCATCCACACTAAGCACCCTAAAAGATTAAAAAACAAATGAAAGGCTCTCACACATTATTGTCATAAGAAGACTAGAAATAGATCAGCCTTCTTTTTTTAATAGGAACCCACATGAGATCTTTAAAAGAAAAACTCCAATCTGGCCCTATGTCACCTCCTTTGCTACTCATGATGGCTCATCAAAGATCTGGCCCCAACTCACCCTCCATTTATTACTTTTAATATTCAAATTTTTCTTTATTTTAATCTCTGAAACACAATATTGAACATTGCAACACTAGGTAAAAACAAAGACTACCTGTTCTCAATGTTTATTCAGATACCATAGCATAACATTTTTAGTCACTCATTAAAAATTTGATTTGCTCAAGTACAAAAATTTAAACTTGTGTATAAAATGAGTGCGGAAGACATAAGATAGTATTGTTGGATGTACAATCACTGTAAAAAAAAGAGGACTAGAAATGAACTACCCAGAGAAAAGTAAGTGTTTCCCCAATCAAAGATAAGATGATAGAAGCTCCTTTGAGATGGTGTGGTCATGTTAAAACAAAGACATTCGAATGCTCCAGTAACAAGAGGTGAGCAAGAGATGAAAACACTGTTAAAAAGGGCAATGGGAAGGCCTGGAAGGATGTGGACAAGAAGATGAGCAAATACACAGAGCATTTAAAGCTTAAAGAGGATCTAATACAGGATCGAACATTGGTATGATATTATTCATATAGCCGACTTTGCTTAGATGGATAAGACTTGGTTTATTATTGTTGTTACTCTTATAGCTGATTATGTTTTAGCATTCACATGTTTGGAGCTAGAAGTGTAGTATTGGTTGATGCCGAATCTTGCACAATAAGAAACAATTCATGGCTATGACACACACAACCCATTACACAATATCTGTGTCACCTGCTTCTCGCCATTCGTTAAGTTACTGTATGTGAATTTGACTAGATTTAATTTCTTGGTGCACAATTATGCATTCAATATTTGCATATTGTTTAAAAGAGTAGATATTAAGAAACATTTATGAAAACGGACAAAAAGTGGAGGAAAAAATATAAGCAGGTCATTGATGGAGATAGAGAAATGAAAACAAACAAAATTCAAGCTTTTTAACAATATGCTATGAGTAAAGCTATTGAAAATTTGCACTTCCACTTAAATCCCCAGAGCAAGAGGATATTGCCCATTCAGAGAAATTTGTGTCTCAAAAGATTTCAGTATGTCTGCTCCAAGAATAAGTAGAATGAAAGACACAGGGCACCTTAAAAAACTGCATTCATCTCACATCCCTTCTAGCACCAGAATATATATGTCCACATACATAGCATCAAATTAAAGGGTGTAAACATAGCAAAGGCCATGAATGCTCTGATTAGCACCTTAAAGGTTTCCTAAGAAAGAAAATCTACATACCTTTCCCTCATAATTAAGGCAGTGTTGATTGAACAGAGAATTCATATCTGCAAAAGTAGTATCGTCAGTTTAGATCACCTATATAATTTATCCAAGAGTTAGCTACTCCTCACCCTGTACATCTGAAACCCAAGATGAGTGACAGCAATTTTATAGCCCCCAAACCCCAGCGCCCCCCAAAAAGAGCAAAACACAAAAGACCAAGTGAAATTAAACCACAAGGTAATAAGCATACAAGAACATATTCACACACAAGAACTCGACATCTGTATGCTGCTTTGTGCATACAGTGAATGCAGAAGGCCATGTGAACCAAGTACAGGAAAATGTGATGAAGAAACCTAACTGTGATAACGGTATGGCTAGAACTACATAACACATCCTTCATTGTTTCAAAGTTGTTATTTTCTGGAAATTAATCCTATAAAACTTACTCCAATGGAAAAATTTGTATGTATCTTCTACCTCGTATTTTTCACAAAGACTTGCCTACTGTGATGTTTGTGGAAGTAGACATCTGACGGTGAAAATAAGGAATTTGGGTTGGACATACCTGGATTCAAAAAATAACCAAGTACTATTGACTGACGGTAGAACCTTGCATATCCATCCAAGTACCTAGAAAAGAAATATACGAATATCTCATTTAGGCTGATTAAATCAAAGAAAGAAGAAACAATAGGACTTCACAATAAGTGCTGCATAGCTTACCACTGCCTCATGCGCATAACATCCATGCCATGCTGCTTTGAGGGTAAGCAGTTCAACTGCTCCACCACAGTATTTACATGTGACCAATTCTGGAAATTTAAAGCCAGTATCGGTCAAAAAGAAATATATTTGCTGAAATCTAAAGATTTTTCTGGAATGCAAGACATATCATAAGCAAGAAAGCAGATGCCTGCCATACCTGCATGGCAATGACATCCGCATGATCTATGATCAGGATCTGCAGAGTAAAACATCCTCACTCATTTAGCAGAGAAAAACTGTACTACCCTCCAAAACAAGAATTAAGTTAACCCCTGACAAATATGCAATATAGAATGTGTAAAATGAATAACCTCTATCGATGACAGGTAGTCAACATCTTTCTCCTTCTCTCTCTCAGCCTCCCCAATTTTCTGTCATTCACAGTTCCAATGTCAATTGCACGGTTTATTAAAAGCGAGAAACTTTATTATTAGCTCAACCATTGACATTAAAAATTCCATAAGAAATGAACTTTCAATCTAAAGAACAAATGATATTTTTAAAAATAAGATTTTCTCTACTGCTGCCAACCTTGCCCGGCCAATCAGCTGTTCCCCTCAACGTGTTGTACTTTACCAAGTGAAATTCTCAACAACAATAATGTAAAAGGTTTCATGAAAGCACGGGCTCTTAGATGTGTATCTCTGTAGACAATATATCCTAATTGAACAATCCTCTTCCAATCTGAGCTGTTCTAAAATTGCAATAACTTCTTTTCTAGTGATAATAAGAGCTAGCCAAAAGAAACTGTGCATGTAGATTCTGAATATACACGAATGAATCAAAAAGAAAGAATAAATAGTACCCCAAAAAATAAGGAAAATCAGAGCAATCCCATAAATGTTTTAAAGCTACAAAAACAACAATCTAATGATCCTTCAAAAGATCTTTTTGTTGCATTCACTGCAGACACACCACATAAGACAAAAAGGAGCAGCCTTCCCAGATTTTCTTGAATAAGGGGAACAAGAAGGGAATTTCCAGTACTGAAATAATTGCAAAGAGTATCTCCACATGACCCTACCCTGTTAAGAGTGGTGCTTCCATGAACCCTATCCTATGCGCTTCCATAAGTCATTCATCTTTGCCTTATGTGCTTCCATAATTCTAACGCATGCACTCCCCCAATTAGCATAGATATACACCCTTCACCATGGATCACATATGGCAATCATCACCCTCCTCACACGCTTTCACCATATCCAAACTCCACCGCCATTTTGCAAGCAAAGCTTTATTGAAGAATACCAATGATTTAATGCCCATTACTGACCAACTAATCTACGACTTTCCAATTGATCAAATGATATCTCAGGTTATCATCCCAAAGAAACTTGTTTTAAGTGGACAAGAGAAGTCAAAATTGCAAGGGTAACAGTAGATGCCGGATAAAATGAATAAAAGAAACTTACATAAATTGGAAAGCAAAATAGATTTTATTTTTGTCTATTTATTTATTTGTTTATTTTTGCCAACGAAAAGAAACATAATTTTCGAGTGGCTTATTATGGTTCTCACACTAACCCTCTAAAAGCTCAATTTCAGAGCTTCTTTAGAATTCCATGCAATAAGGAACCAAGTATCGAGTCTTGCTTGACTCTCATGGAAGGGAAGATGCTTTAGGGTGTTGAGTTCATCAAACACTTTAATGATAAGAATTGTTGTTGTAGTGGAATTCTTCCAAGTGATAGAGAAAGCAAAGATGAATCTTGACTGCTTTGATTCTCCAAATGATCACCAACTAAAAAAATGAAGCTTAGAGAGTCACCATAAAGGTCCACCAGCAATTATGTCCTCTGATGGAGGACGAAGAACAGATGATTTTCGTTGGAGACTAAAATCACAACAAAAGCTTCAGCTCCATCACTTTAAGATCATAAAGTAAAATCTGCCTTCTTATTTAATATGCTTGCTGGTGTGTGACTTCATTGTCGATCAAAAAGAGTGGAGTGATGAAAAAGGAAAATGTAATTCTTCCCAACAACTTAATAATCCTTGAGCATAAGAAATATTTGCTTACTGTAATCAAACCGAGAGGAGAAGCTACAATCATGTCTGATGTGTAGAAGTCACTGTACAGCTTTATGCTTTTCCTGTAGTAAGTATAAAATAGGAAGATTAGTACCAACAGAATAGATTTCCTCTTCAAAAGTAAAGAGAATTTCACTATGAGGCACCAAAGGCATGCCAACTCATTCAAATAAAGAGCCCAAAGCCAAAAAAAGAGCTAAAAGCCATTAAAAAAACTAATTTGCAAGACCAGGAATCCACAATGTTAATCAAAGCATTTACATCCAAGTGTAAACCCCCTCATTTGAAAAGTTAACCAATTTTCAATAAGTTCCTTAATGAAAGTTTCTTCCCCCACAAAGGCCCTAATATTTCACTCTTTCCAAATCAACACAAAACCAGATAGAGGAACAGAGGATCTTCAACCTATGCCATAAGTAGAACGAAAATCATTAATGGTAATGTTATGTTTTGCTTGAACAGAAGGCATTTTAAATAGACACAGTTTAGTTAGCGGTTGAGCATGACTTAGGAGCACCTGCTTACTGGAATCTTATGTGAAGTTCTTTATTAAATGAACTGTTGAATTAACCGCAAAATACACAACCCTGCCAAATCTACAAAACGAAAGATGGCCCATACAACCACCCTGCTTAAGAGGGATCCTATTGTCTGTCATAGGTTGGAACAGGAAGATAATCCTAGGAGGCTGAATAATTATCAAGCCCCAACTCAATGTTTAAATGACTAAAAATGGTGTTCTAGAATAGTCTTACATATTTTCACATTTTAATTTATTTGATATCAGCAACAGTGTCACTCTTTATGTCTGGAAAAGATCATGAAGAAATTTTTTCTGGCCAATAGGCTTTCCTCATCTGAAACAAAAGGTACATAATTAATAACATCAGCACCATTGGGTTGCCCTGGTTGCTGGGCGTTCTCCTGAGAGCTGGATGTTAGGTATTTGATTCCTGCCCAGAGGATTTATACCAGCAAAGTTTGTCCGGTTCAAGGTAAGGGTACGACCTAAGGGAGGCCCCAAGTTAAACTGACCAGTATGAGTTGCAGAACGGCTCTTCCTTCAGAAGGTTCTCAGTAAGAAAAAGAAATAAATAAATGACATCAAAACCACAATTGCTGTAATTGTTACATTCTGGGATACTTCTGTTGTTCTCTTGGCTTGGATACATTCTGATATTCTTTCTTTCATGATTTTGTAAAAAGTGTCACAAAATCTGCCTTATAGTCATCAAATCATAATCTTTCACTGGAAAACTCTTTCATATAATTTTTCTACTTTATGTTAAAGAATAAACAACAGAGAAGTATAATAAGTAAAATCAACAATGATCACAGTAATAGAAGATGCATGGAACTTCAAAAGAAATGGCACTAAAGGAAAAATATATATACCTAGTAAATTTAATTCCAACCATAAAGTGATCATCAGGATTTCCATCAAATAGTGCACGAAAGTCAGTAGGTTTTGAAGACTTCTGATCAGAGCCATGGACATCCTGAAACACCTCATTGTCCTCATTGTCATGAGCCTCTCCAGCACCAAAATCATCAGAGAACCGTCCCAAGTACTCTACATTAACCTGGGGACAATCCATGCTTCCATTATTCAAACAAAACATGACACAGGTTTTCATTTAAAGGGGGGAAAAAGGCCTTGAATTAACTCTTCCATTTTCCAAAAACTTTAACAACACAGTGCCACTAAGGGTATGCCAACCCTAAGCTAAAGCATTACACACTTAGGCACATGGAAGAAGTATGGAGATGAGGAGCCCTCCTTGTCTAGCATATGTTATGACTAAGGTCTCCTTCTGTAAATCATTTGGTTGAGGCAGGATAATGACTCATATGCTAGATTCCAAGGTAAAACAGTCCTATTTCGTGGAAAAACAAAATTTTTAAATATGATAGGCTCATAACCCCTCACTGTGGTCGAGTCAACATCCTGCAGAAGGCTGGGCAAGGGCTGCACAATCCTTGCCTTAGCTCACCAGGGTCACATCAGGCCTTGACCAGCCCAGGTGAGGGTGGCATGACCCTGGTCATGGACTGACATGATTCAACAAGGCAGCAATGTTCGCTGAATGGACCACCTACCCTCTTTATGCTTTTCTCTTTAGTTTCTTTAATTTTCAAAGTTCCACCGGTTAATTTTTTTATAATGTGGCTCCACATCAGCCAATACATGGTGCCAGGTTACCCTTGATTCACCATAGTAATTTGACAGCACTCTTAATCGCTGAAGTAATGGAAACTATATTTGATACAGGTTTTGAAGTTTGGGTTATTTGTTACCAAAACCACTAAGGTAGAGATTTTCTGGACATTTGCTCTTATTTATTTATTTATTTTTACCCGTTTCCCCTCAAAAGAGACCTTAATTTTATCTTTTTCCTCTTCACTCTGCCGTACTTCACGTGCATTTCCTCCTATTTCTTTCTATGTATTGATGGCATTGTACAACTTTCGCCCTTTGTTTTTTGGTATGAATTTTTGCCCATTTTAAATGTTCACTCAACTAATATCTTTCTGTTTGATTGCTTTCCTTGTTGTTCCAACTTCTTTTATTTGGGTAGCCACTAAACATTTGGACTAGCAAGATACCAATGCAATGCAGCAAGACATTAATAATAAAAGCATTATTATTATTACCATCAAGAAAAAGTAAAAGTGCTATAGAATAAGTGATATTAAGGAAGAAACATATATAATAAAGTGATTATAATGTTATTTTTTATTATTTATATTTAAGCAACAGCACAACCACCATTAAAAGATCTTCTGACTCCATGACTGGGTGTAATGTACTCATAGCAAATTCCAACTCCACTCTTTTCAATAAAAATACATAAAATGACAAATACAACTCATAGTTCCTCTTATTCAAATTGTGAAAGAAAAGAGATGGGAGGGGAGCCAAATAGTTCTTGTACAATGATACATCAGACTCAAACTCTTTAATTCTGTTTATGATGAGAGTTATCCAAAGAAACGAAAATCAAAATGACAATTGCAGTGGACTGCAGGAGACAATAATAGAACATTCTGAACTTGAATAAAGAGTAGAACCATGTACATTTTCATAAGTGTCTATTGTCATTGTTAAGAACTTCAATGATTCTCTTTTTCCTTTCAACTTAGTACATTACTATGGAAAAATTTATAGAGTATTAAAATGCCAAATTAAGATGGACACGTTATAATCATGTCTAGGATAATACCGTGAACCCATAAGAGGGTAACAATCTTTAGACCTTAATTCAAAAACAGATATTTTGATTTTTTGGCAAATGGTTTGAATTTTCATCACTTATAAGATACAATGCCACAAAATCAGCTCTAGAATTTTCAACACTAGGTCAACACCTTTAACAAACAAACTTAAATTGTACCTTGTGATTTGAAGGTGTCAGCTGTATTAGCCTCTTAACAACTCGAAATGCAATGTTACGAAGTGGCAAAAGAATCAAAACCTGAAAAGCATTATGAAAAAGCAAATCAACCAAGTTAGAAACCTAACATAAGGACAAAGTAAATGTGAGATGGACAACAAGTTTTGTTTTCTTAAAGGCAAAGAAAACAAAACTGGATTCATCAGCTCATCAAAACCAAGACAGAAAGGAAACGAACAAACTAATCATTTATTCAAAGGGCAAAGAAACACACATAATTAGCTATGCACAATGCAACATGTGTGATTTCTCTCACGAGCTTCCAAGATTAAGGACAGAATTTTCAGCTACAAACTCAAGATTCAGGTTGGATATAGTAGTTTGGTGGATCTGGAAATGCATATCAAAGATATTTTGAATGGTTTGGGGAAAAGATTCTTATTTAATGAAACAGTTATTTTGCTCAAGCCATTGTAAGCAGCAAGGACAGTCATAAAATATAGCAAGTACCTATAAACTGCACTATCTCAAATGAAAAAGAATATTATATTACTACCAACTCATTTTAAGCATCACCATGAAAAATGATAACAAATAGAAGGTACATTTCGACAATAATTCCAGAAATCATCGAAATTCATAAGAACTTGCATTAATTACATTAGCTGGACGCTGCACACAGAGAAAGAAAGCCAGAGAGACAGACAGAGATGCAGAAATCCAAATACAAGTAGGGTGGTACAATTAAGGGGTTATGAGCAACTCGTAGCAAGAGGTGCAGGAACACCCAATAGTTAATTCCCCAACAGCACTTGTGTCCAACTCATTTGCTTATCCCAAGATAATTAAAAATATCCTAAATTGCCTCCTTAGTACAATGAACCTTCAAAACTAGTCTCAAGACCCAAACCCACAATAAAACATTAGTTTTGAAGTGCTCTCTTGCAAAAGCCTAAGTAGAAGTCCTTAGTAGTAAATTCACAATACATAGCATTACTACTAGGAGCTATCACTAAAGATGGTCATAGTGACTAAAGGTCATATACAAAAAAACCACGCCCAACTAAAATGAAATGCAAACATTTGGTGACTGGATTACCAACATTTTGATCTATAAATTACTCAACTAGATCTGGAACATGCAAAGCAGAAGTGGCATTTGTCAGTATACCTTGGGACGAGTGAAGCCATGATCAAGGAATTCACCACCATAAAGTATTTCATCCTTTGCCATTTCTTGGTGTTTGGCCATTTTCGTGTCATTTCAAGTCACAAGATCTCTTGTTCTGAATATGTGATTCAACTGTCAAAAACACATCCCACAAACTGTTAAGGTTATAATACTACAAAAGACTTAAGAAGGAAAAGAGACCAATTTCTCAACAAAAGGAAACTAAAAGATCGAGTACGGGAAAGGGAGGCACGCACAGAATGCATGATGTATGCATCCATGGTACTTGAGTCTTCTCCATGGCCCTTGTGATAAAAGGGCCTCTTGCTGCAGTTCAGTATATCTCGATAGCTGTTGCCTAAAATATAAAAGTAGTTTGAGTATTTCAAATTAGCATAGTTAGTCCACTGGTGATGAAAATTCATTGAAGACGAAAGCCTGGTACATTCAAGTACACACAGGTAAACAAAACAATATACTGTTATAACTGAAAAACAAAGAACAAGAGATGACAAAGGAGAAGGAGAAAGAACTAAGGAGACAGTGTGATTGCTTATCATTTCGCCACACAAAACCAAACCCAATAAAGGGTTTTGCTGGGGTTTTAATTGAACCGGCAACTCAAACATGCTGAGGCAATCAGATGACTTACCCATCAATACCAAGGATTTTAGGTCACCAATCAACCTCAACTTTACGACAAACAGATTGGTGGTGACTTTTGGATATAAAGGCAAAAAATTTTATTCCAGGGAGATTTTTAGGAATTTTTAGAAATTTTGGGGGCACAAGAAGGTGGTAAGCTAATCATCTTCATTTTCAACCAATTATTACCACCCACATAAACTCATAATAAAGAAAGTATAGTTTTAAACAAGAAATGAAAATACAAGTAGAGAATATTGCAGTAATGAAATCCAAAGTAAAATTGGCACAAAATGCCAGATTAGAATGCAGACCACCACCAAGCACATCCCCTGCCCTCTCTTCTTCCACTGGCGTGGGACGCTATATTGAAGGAACTGACCAAAGAAAAAAGGGCATGGAAGGAACTGATCACAGGAAAACAAAGTATTGAAGGAAAAAGAGACAGACAAACATGGAGGAATTATAAAAAATTCAATTATTGTAATAAATCCAGAAAAACAGTGAAAAAGAGCTTCAGGATCCCAACTTACAGAGGGAAAAGAACAATCTTTCTTTTGACATATGAAAATCACTGCCTCCAGACGTTTCATAGATGTTTAATCAGTGTTTATACAAGCTTGGCTTCAGACCATACCCAGATTTTAGGTTGTCATCCTACAGAACAAAGTTTATATTAGGTTGTGTATTAATTTGCAAAGAAAGTGCATATAAGCAACGTCCAAATGCCTTAAAAATTTATTAAAGTTCAGATACCCAGAAAATGTATGTATATAAATGACACAATACATTAGAAAAAGAAAGTAGAGTTAAAAATAAACTAATAACCACACCACCAAAGCTCATGCAACTAGATGTCACTTGAGATGTGATCCTCAAATGACTTCTCGAATGTGCCTTTTTGGGTTCAATTCTCTGATTGGAAAATCTGAAGCTAACTCTAATATTGTCTCAGCATAGCAGGCCTATAGCTATTAGGCAAAGCTGTCTCTCATCAAAAAGCAATTAACGATAAAAGATATAAGGTTTGCAATCAACTCCTTTTTATCCCCTGCACTTCTTTGCTACTAATGTCATTTACCTCCATGCAGAATATTAACAAAGAAGGTCTAAAATAGTAGGCATTTCAACAAGACTTTTAAAAAGATAAATTGGTGGTTAGAACTCTCAGAAATAAGAAAAAATGTGCAGGTCATACAACAAACATACCTTCATAAAGCACTCTCCAGTTCCTACCCACTTGCAGTTTTCAGCAGCAGACACCTCCCATTTATATTTCCATCTTTTTTCTGACAATTCATCAATTTCTCCTTTTGATATCTGATGACCCAAGTGCATAGCATATGAACTGTACCCAAAAAGAAATTCAAGGTCAATGAACAAACTAGGTCAGAAATAACAACAAAAGGGGGGCAAAACAAAATGAGCATGTATAAGTCTGGTAGAGATTACAGTAGGCCAACATGTACAGCATCATCTTCTAGAGAACATTAAGTTAGTCAGATTTGACACATCCACAAAATGAACTCTCCTTCCAACTGCTGCTGATAAGTCAGTTTCAGATACTTAGGCCAGTTGGGAATGGATTTTGATCATTTAATTGCAGTTTTTTTGGTTTAGTTGTGGCTTTCAGCACTAGGCTGTAGCCTCAACTTGTGCTCAAGTAAGTGTCTTTCTTTCATGAGCAACTAGGGCTTATTTTGAAGACGCTTTAATTTGAAAAACTTAAACTCTAAAGATAGAGAGATATTTGACTTTTTGTGAACCATCTTAAACTTTTTAGTATATCACAGTTTTTTTGGGACCCACAATTATAAGAAGGGACTTTAGAGCTTCTTGGCTTCTGGCTTTAAGCAAAGATTGACAAACTAACACCACCTTCACAAAGAACCTGTTCTCTCTTTATCCCAACGAAATTATTTTGTAAGCCAGCGAAACTTTTATAGGTTGAAATCTTGTTAAATAAAACCATTTTGTTATAAGTGTTGAGTGATTCAAATAACTCTCACCTTCGAAAAGAGCCTGTTCTCTTTCACCCTTAAACAAATTATTTTGTAATCCAGCCAAACTTTTATAGGTTGAATCAGAAATAAATTCCCTAATATGATCTTGTTAAATAAAACCATTGTGTTACAGATGCTGAGTGATTCAAATAACGTCACTAATCTTTTCCTCTCCTTCTCAAGGAAAATCTGGGAAAGTCTGCCTCAGCTGGTTACACAAAAAGTACAGAAAAATCCACAATAGGCCATGGGATGTTGCAGCATATGAAACACCAAAATTACAGCCAAGTATCCTAACTATTAAAGCATCAAAAATAGAAAAAAAATATTTGAAAAGCTATATCAGTAGGCACTAAAGAAAAACTATTTGTGGGAGATCTGTCAAATTGGGTACCTCAAGGTCTAATCATTTAATGGTACTGTGGTACCTCAAATGATTTAAGAGGCTCCTAGAAATAGTTTACTAGGAAACATGGCCATGTTCATGTGGAGGCACTTATTTATGCAAATAATACAAACTAGATATCCTTGATGGCGAGCAAGAAGAATTACAGCTCACCCCACATACTTGTTATGTTTTTCATACGAGGCAAAAACTCCAGGTTAATGCCGCATTATATACACCAAACCATTCATCTACCCAGCAAACTAATATGGTATCTTGCCTTACCTTTAGGAAATTCAAGAATTCATTTTTATAGCAAGCAGATCACATATGAATTCTATAGAAATACTTGCAAGTGTGTGTCTGAGCATATGCATATATAAGATGCATTTACTTGAAGAAAACATGCTAACCGACTAGATTTTATTAGGACTAATACCACAAAAAGTCCCAAATTTGTACACCTGTGACAAATTACCCCAAACTAATTTTTTTACCATAAAAAACCCCAAATTGGGTATACCTATGATAAATTCACCCTTTGCTAATTTTTATTAAATTCTACTGTCAAATTGCTAAATTGGATGACATGTGTCAATTGATGAATATACTAATTTGGGGTTTTATCCTCCGTTTGTCACAAGTGTACTATTTTGTGTTTTTGTGGAATTAATCTAATTTAACGGAAACTAATGGAGGGCTAATTTGTCATAAATATATTAGTTTGGGGTTTTTGATGGTCAAAAAATTAGTTTGGGGTAAATTTGTCACAAATGTATTAGTTTGGGATTTTGATGGCCAAACAAGTTTAGGGTAAATTTTTCATATGTATACCAATTTAGAATTTTTCATAGTATTAACCCAATAGTAGACTAAATTTTACATATTGCATTTACTTGGGTGCAGACTAATGCTATATAATTTGAAAAAAATACAATAGTAGCATAAGTTCAACCGCATAAAGCATATAAGTACTTGGATGAGGAAACAGATTGAGAGTGGTGTGTGTCTATATATATATATAACCAAGAATGCTTTCAAAGCCCCTGAAAAAGATAAAATGACAACCAGGAATTCCCAATTACAACAACTAAAATTATAAGAAGTAAGAGCAAGTCTGGTCTTCTTCTCCCCTATGTAGTTTGTGTCTTACATCACCTTTGATTGCTTGCAAGACCTGAATTGAAGAAATGTTCTCCAAACTATGAATTGTCTGAATCCTGCCCAGACGATAGAGTTCCAAGATAGCTCCACGATATTGGTATCCTGTTCTTTCTATGAGTGCTGACTGATATTATATTTTAGAATATCCCATAATCGAATGCACACTGATATACACAACTAAAGGAACAGGAGGCTAGCACAAACTGCAACCTTCACTTTTCAAAGACTCTTCTTCTCTCCCTCTTCCCACTAAACCACAACTTCAATCAATCATGTGCATGCAGCAGCCCACAACATGGCAGAATCTTAATATTCAAATAAAAAAATTTCACAAATAGGCAGCTCAAATTCATTACATGATATTGCACCTGGGTTTCGAGATTAAAGCTGAAATAGATGATCTTCACGCAGATAAGTGAACAAGCATTAATCCGTGGTTTCAAGAAATGAGAAGTCAATGTGACAAGCCTCAATTATATTAGGGAAGACAAAAGCTCCTATAAAATGTGACTTATATAAAGTAATGCTCACTAATGAAACTGTGCAATGTACATGCATGATACCACCATTTTTACAGAAAAGAATCATTATATGAGGCCAAGGGGTGCCGTCCCAGTACAAGTACATCGAAATTGATGTGACCACTTATAAGTCCCACTAAATAAAATACAACCAAATAAAGATAATCAGATATTGAATAGAGGCTTTTTTGTCAACAAACCTCACACAGCCTGATGCCTCAACAGCAGCATTAGAATGGACATCTAATTCATGCTCTTGCTCAGACTCAGATGTATCTTGATCATTCTCCATTTCAGCATCTTCACCCTCCTCTCTAGCACCAACTACTCCAAACTTTTCTAATATACTTCCCCTAGCATCAATCTTAGGGGACTCGTCATCAGACCCTACAGGCCAAGCATTAAATACAAATTAAAAGAGGAAAGGTTTCACAAGTCATGCTGGCAAATAATAACTCCACCAGACGTTACATTCCCAATGCCATTCTGTGACAGCTCCATAGCCACGGAAATTGTGATCTCACTTATGATTGCTACAAGTGAGAACTTATGCAAGGACGCTAGGGCCATTACGTGCTTCTATTTCTAACTTTCAAATTTGAACATTTCAACTCTGGTTATGGGGCTTTCAAATACCATGCTCCTAAAGCATAAAAAGAATTGTAATTATATCAAAGCCATAAAAAATAGAGCTCTGAATTCCTGGTCAAGAGTCAAGAACTACTCTACAGGGTTTGGCACAATCTTAAAGCCCGTGCTTTAAACTCTAAAATGGTTAAGTAAAATATCTGTATACAAGAAAAATCAAAACCAGGAACTTGTATACAACTTCAAAATCTTTAAGTTAGTTTAAGACATGGAATTTCAACACATGGGACTCTGAAAAATATAAGCAATACTTAAAGTTTAAGCTTTCACCTCTTTCAGAATCATTCCGGCCAGATCCACTAAGAGAATCAGAATCATCATAATCACTTTCTTCACTGTCACTTTTACCTTCTTCTTCTTCTCTCTGTCTGTTCACAGTAAAAGTTTCCAGCACCAAAAACTCTATTAGTATCCAAGAATGACAACTAGACTAGGAACATAAATCAAATGCTATAAATCAACCAAAAGTACGCTTGTATGAAAGATTGTGAACTTTTAGGTCGTAGGAAAGCAAGAAAAACATTTTGCTTTACAAGTAATGTGTTACCATGGGTGAAAACTCACAATTAAAAAAAAAAAAAGGGTTGCCACTATATTTTACTTTTCTTTTCTTGAGACCTGTTTAACAAGCACTCTTTCTTTGAAGTCGTTTCCAAAGTGACCTATACTCTTTTTGGCTATTGCTATAGTTTCACCAGAAAGACAAGCTGTTGTGCAGTAAATCTCTAATGGAACTTATTTCACATCACATGAGTGGCAGCAACATTAATCCACAAAAACCTACAGATGAGGATATCTCACCCTGATATAATCACCCATGCACAGTACAATATGATAGTACGACTAGCAATATTGTCTGGTGCCCTAAGCAAACTTGTAGTTAGAGCATCTATCTTGCAGTTGACTTCCACCAAGGGAAAGAAAGGAGGAAGGGAGAATAGTACCATTACCTTCTTCTATAAGCATCAGAGAAATATTTGCCGCTAGACCCAAGAGTCACTAACAAATTATTGTAAGCCAAAGGCTCTTTATAAATTGCTTCATCATCGTTATCCACATTAGTGAGTTCTGTGGCAAATGATAGCATCATAATTATACTAAATTTGAAGTAGAATATACAATTCAATTACAACCATTTAACTTAAACTTAATTGCAGGTCAACTAGCTGATCCTCAAGGATGCTGGTCCCAAATCTCATGTCAAGCACTATGATTTCAGATAGAATCATCAAGTAAGGGATATCCTAATAAAGGTAATTTCTACAACTAAAATCTCATGTGAAGCATGATAATTTCTACTAAGGCTTCATGAGATGACATAGAGGAGTGCTGTAGACATCTAAACAAATCCTCGACATTACTTAATTTAATAATGTTAGAGAAGAAAAGATCAGTAGTTGACTGAAAATTAAGAAACATGTTATAGAATGAACAGTTTGATAATGAACACTTCCAAAAATGTTTATCTATACATATTATAGTAATAAAGCTGCATCGACATGCCTGCAGGATCAGGAGATATCCTTTGTGAAATGTGTTCTTCAACCTTATGCTTCTTTCTCACAATTCCACCGTCTTCAGATATCTCAGGGGTCTTGGGTTTCTCAAATCCTGCTTTGCGGAACAAAGTAAATAAGAATTCATTTCAGCTTCGCTGCAAAGAACTTGACAACCCAAATATAAAAGAAAATCTAAGAAATGTAAATAAAGCAAAAGAGAGATTAAAAATGTGAGGCCAAATTTAGACATTAGGGAGAGCCGAAAGGAGAATAGTGTGATGCAAACAGACTAATTGCAATCTATAACTTATCGAACACCTTCCCTTGGATAAGCTGTTGTAGACAATCAACTTATATAAAATACCAATTTAACCAACTATAAGGCACAGCATGTTAAGCGTAAAAACAAGAAATAGCCAGAGAAATATACCATGGTTCTGACGATTTCTCTTGCCCATAGGGATCAGAAAGACGCCTCCAGTCACTGACAGATGCATAAAGAGTTTCAGTTGAGTTTTACCAACAGCGAACTACTTTTCAAGAAAACAACACATTGGTCATAAACACGGAGTCAGCTTGGCAGTGAAACCACTATAAACCACCACAAACAAGACAAAGAATAACCACAGCGCGACCATGGCGGAAAGCAATCGAGAGTATTCAGTGTCAATCCTTGTTGTGTCGAACCAACCGCCACATGTAGAAAGAAGACGAACCGAACGCGAGTGATCCGCTCTAAAAATAGTCCGCCAGCTCGCCTCATGTCGAGTAATAGGTCATATTGCCTCAAGACTATATAGAAACAACAAAGATAAGTAACTAAAAACTAAACTAGCCGAGGGAAAACGAGCCGCACTACTTGCGAATGCTGGAGCCACAAGGGCAGGTGAGAGCAGGGCCGGCAACACTCGAGTGCCGCATCGGGCGGCAGAAGCGGGAAGGAAATTGGTCGAACAGAGAACAGGCACACAATCCGGGACGGCCACAGGGCGGCCCTGCACAGGGTCCGCGTCTCGCGTGCGAATAATCACTACCGTCCCAACTCAGCAGACCGTTCAGAGCGAGCATTACATTCGCACCCCCGTCTCCCTTGGGGGGGGCAAACGGGCCGGGCAATCAACCGGGGCATCCCTCTTCTTCGCACAGCCAGAAGAGTTCATCGCCCTGATTATCAAAGCACGGCGCTCCTCTCTAACCCAAGCGGCCGACACAAGACACACCCGCAATCCGGGCGGGAAGTGGAGACTCGGCGCACAGAGAGAGAGAGAAGAACCTCAATCTGACGGCGGCGGCGAGCGGCGGGGAGGCGGCGAGAAGACAGGAGGAGAATTGTAGCGGCTCGTTTTGCATAAATTGGTTGTTTTCGGGTTGCGATTTTGAACTGGGATTTACGGCTGCTCCACAGATTGGTTCGTTTCTGAACAAAAAATTATTTAAAAAGAAGTGTTATTACCGAGAAAAACCTTAGGTAAGTGACAAATTTTACTTTAAATTAATTTTTTGACTGTACCGAAACCTTAAATTGGTATGTAATATAACAATTGACAAATTTACCCTCTAAATAATATTTTAACTATAAAAAAATCCTAAATTGATATATTTATAATAAATTTATTCTACGTTAATATTTATTAAATTAAATTAATATCTTAAAAATTACAAATTAATATACCTAAGACAAACGAATGACAAAACTTCAGAGCCGATACATCTATTAATTATCACGTGTTATTTAAGTCAAGAATTTGATTATGAAAATTTAATGAAAATTAAAAAAAGATAAATTATATAATTTGGTGTACATTTGTTACCGGTTTAAGATTTTTCGTATTATCAATCGAATTCATTTAGCTATAGCAAAGCAAACGAACCAAGCTTTTCCTCAAGAAATTGAATTTTTGGAATTTCAAGCCCAAAAGATGGGTTCAAATGGACTGAAGCAAAATCATTGGCCCAACATGAAAGAACTGATATGATCTGGCCTAGATTGGGTCAAAATTACATAGCCCAATAGCTCGAGCTACGCTTTCAGACTTGATTCTTTATTACATTTCGGATATATCTTTTTATATTTCTAGTAACACGTCATTAATCTTTTGATCCTACATGAAAAAAGTGAAATTTCAGTAAGTGGGTTTACTTATTTTTTTAATGCTATTGAAACAAAATATAAAAATTTGCATGTTTGTGTTCTTTTTTTTTTTGTTTAAGAACGTATTTTCTGTTTTTTTTCTAACAAAAAAAGAATGTAAACGCGTTTGTTTGCATTTTTGTTCAAAATCAATTTTTTTTTCTCGAACGAAAAAAAGAATGTAAACGAAAAAAAAAAAATTGTTTCTTGTTTAAACACTTCTCAAAAACATTTTTTCTTCTTCTTTGGTTTTCTTCTTTTCTTCTTCTTCTTCTTCTTTCTTCTTTGGCCGGTCGCCGGCCTCGGCCATGGCCGGCGACCGGCCGTCGAGGGCCGGCGACGCCGTCGAGGGTCGGCGACCTCGTCGGAGCGTCGCCGGCCCCCGGCGAGCTCGAGCTCGCCCGGCCATGGCGAGGCCGAGCGTCGCCGGCGCAGCGAGGCTCGACCTCGCCATGGTCGGGCGAGCTCAGGCGACGCCGGCGTCGCCGGATCTGGGCGAGCTCGAGCTCGCCCGCCATGGCGAGGCCGAGCCTCGCCCGCGCCGGGCGACGCTCGGCCTCGCCGTGGCCGGGCGAGGCCGCGCCCCCATCGGCCGGTCGCCGGGAGGCCGGCGACCGGCCAAAAGAAGAAAAAAAAAAAAAAAAAAAAAAAAGGAAAAATAAAATAAAAACATTACAAAATTAAAAAAAAAAAAAAAAAAAGAATAAAGTTTACCAAACATGTTTCTATTCATTTTTTATTCCCGGAACAAGTTTACCAAACGCATTCTTTTGTTCAAAACTGCTCCCCGAAACAAAATAGTTTTTCTATTTCGTTCCCCTAACAATTTTTGAATAGAAACACAAACAAACATCCCATAAAAATCTGAACCTTCATTGAACTAAATTCTTTACTTAATTGAACTAATGGATTGAACAAATTATATGAGAAAAAAAGTAATCCTCATGAAAATATCCAAATGGAAATTGACTTGAAACCACAAATTGCATTGAATATTAGACTTTGAACTTAAATAGACATAATTTTTTTTTTGTTGAATAATAGACATAATTTACTTAATCAAGAATGTGCACGTTGAAATCTTCAATTAAACATAACTAATAAATAAAATAAGATACAGTGAAAAAAACCATCAAGAAAGCTAATGATCCAAATTGAAATCAATTCGAAATCACAAATTAACATTAAACATTGGCACTCAAATAAAGAGTTTTCTCACTCGAAGAAAATGCTTATTGAATTCTTTCATCAAACTTATTGTTAATTGGATTAATGAGATGAAAAAGCATATGATTAGGAAAATCATTGTGAATTCATTGTTTATATCAACTAATGAAATAATATACCATACGATATGGTGGGAAAACATTTTTAAACTTTGAAAAACAAAGACAAAGCACTATTACTAATAAACAATAGCACAATGCAAATTTGATGAACAAAACTTTACTAAAGACAGTCCATAAAATGCTTTCTAGTACTAAAACATTTAGTGATAAATTGCATGGAAAATTAGAGATTAAACTTTAATCCTAAACAAAAAAAAAAAAATTATTATAACATATGTTTTTATGAGCATTTGAATTAATAATAACATAAATTATTAAAATTTGTTAAAATAAAATATTTTGAATTTTTTTAAAAAATAAATTAAATTGTTATTAAAAAAGTGGGGGTAGATCAAGTTGAAACTATGCCAACCCAGTCCCCCTCTCCCTTTTCTCCTGGCTATACCTCACCTAGCCTCCTTTTATCTCATCTTCCCCACTCCACACAGGTTGGCCCCTTCCCTTTCTCCTTCAATCCAACCCACGAATTGGTCGTCCTCTCCTTCGCATCTCTGCAAACAAAATACAGAAGCAAAGCATAGGTGGGAGCAAGGCAAGGGCCACACCTAAGCCACGACAGACAACACACTATTATGCTCCTTTTCCCATGCTGAAGCCACAATAGGTCTTTGACTCTTTTTTATTTTTTCTCTTTTAGTTTGGGGTTCAATTTCTCAATGATCCTGGCTTAGAGGCATGTGAGGCAACTGATCATCATCTGATTTGTCGAGCTCGCCCTCCATTCACTACTCCCAAGCCAAGTAGGGCCATTGCCATTAATGCCCCGCTTTTCTCTTTACCATGAATCCCTTGTTAAATTCTATTTTTGGGGGTCTCCGAGCTAACGCTTAGGGCCATCCTACTTGCACAAGCTCTAGCCCATGTTACCTTTGCATTTTGTTATGGTATTCTCGAAGGTCATGTGTTAAGGCCACCGACATAAGTTTAAGTCCCAGTTTGGGTCCACAACCCTTCGTCCAAGTAGTGGACTCCAATTGTTTGCATAAATGCTTGAGTGAGATCTGTTTTTATTTTACCATTTGTAGTTGGTGTACAACCATTTGTGCTCAGTCGCGCCTTATCAAGGTGCCTTGTGGTGTTGGCTCTCCCAAGCGTCGGCTATTTGGTTGATTCAACATGCCCACATTGTCACCCTTCCGCCATTTTTCATCTCGGCCTAGGAGGGAGCTTTCTTGGCTGGTTATGCTAGGGTTGACTGAGGATGACTGCTAAGGCTAAGGCATTGAAGTCACCTAGCCATGAGGTGGCCGATCCATGGTTGCCATTTTGTGGTCTTCAAAAGCCCCTGCCGGTCATGGCTCAAGTATCCCATGAGAGCCTATTGTGGTGTCGCTAGTCAGATTAGGGTGGATCACCTAGCCTGAGTCGCCTAGACATGCCCTTGGCTACACAAAGATAGGCGAGACAAGCGGCGATGCTCGGTGTCTCTGTCTTCGTCGCGATAGAGAAGTCACAAGTTAAGGAGAGACTGTAGATTGGGTCAACCAGGGTGGATTTGTCTTGAGCAAGCTTGTATATCTAATCGGCCCGGTTTGTCTAGTTTTTGGCTAAGCTTAGGGCGCGTTTGGTAACAATTCTGTTCCGGCGAACAATTTTTGATGAGAAATGATTTTTTTTTATTTTATTTCTGTTTTTGGGAATAATTTCTGAGTAAAAGAACACATTTAGTAACTTCCCAAAATTCCTATTCCCGGGATAGAAATACATTTGGTAAAATTCTTAGATTTTTTTATTTCTTTTAATTTTTTAATTTTTTAATTATTTTTTCCTTTTTCTTTTTCCCTTTTCTTTTTCTCTTTTGGCCGGTCGCGCGCGACCGGCCAAAAGGAAGAAGAAGAAGAAGAAAAGAAAGAGAAAAAAAAAAGAAGACAGAGAAAAAATTGATTCTATAAATTGTTCTTGGGGATAAAAACTACTTTTTTTCCACTTCTTATTTCCGTTTCAAATCTATTCCCTAACAAAAAAATAGATTTTTTTCTGCTCCCGGAAACAAAAGTTTTACTGACACGTTTATGTTCTTTTTCATTTTTTTTTTTTTTTGGTAACTCGGGGAACCCCGTGGCGATAGCCCAAATGAGGTAAACCCTGGAGCAGGTAAAGTCACCACCACCCTTGCTTGCCGGGTAAGTTGTGGGTTCCTTTCCAACAAGGTAGATGACGCAGGGAGTCGAACATTGGACCTCTCATGAAAGGAATGAGTGCTCAATCAACTACGTCGCCACCATGGGTGGTTTTTATGTTCTTTTTTTGTTTCCTGAACAAAAGAATAGAAATTTTTGTTTCGAGGAACAAAAATAGATTTTACCAAACAGGCCCTTAGTTTTTTTATTTTTTATTTATTTGGGCTTGAGCTGGACTAGACTTGCATATTAGGCCTAGTCTGGCTATGGGCTGGGTACCCTAAGTAGGCGCATTTGGGTTGGTCCCGAGCTCCCTTTCTTTTTTAATTAAAAATTATTTTTATGAAAAATATATATTTTAAAGAAAACTATTTAAAAAAATTTCAAAAAAATCACAAAAGAATTTATTTTTCCAAAAATATTTATTTTTTAAGAATTAGGAAAAAGGCTTAGAACTTGGATTTTGAGAAGTTCTCTTTCAAAATGTAAGAAAACCCTTTTTACTCAAAGTTGAACAAATGCTTTGAGCTTTTCATTAGGATGTTATGTGTTATTAGAAATTATCGTTAGGATGTTGGTCTGTGTATTTCCAATTCAGTTATGTATTATATAATTGTGAAATTTCTACTGTGTATTGATTGTTGTTCTAGCCAAGTTTGGATTAGAATGTTAACACTTATAACTGGTGACTTGTAATTAGTGAGTAGGCTGCTTGAATATTTTTAGTTAGTGTTTTAACAAGGTTAGATATTGAAAGGCCACTAGATAGTTAATTAATGTAATCAAGATCTCGATTTTAGATAGTCTAGTTGCATAAGAAGTGAGATGTACTCCTATGCCTCATTTGCTTTCTAGACGGCCCCAATGAAGTAGTGGTGACTCCTTATTTGAAAATCCTCATCACGTCAATTTGACTAAATATCGAATACCCCAACATCCTGCGAGATAAAAGATTAGGAGAGCCCATGCCTACTCCAGTGCCTTACTCTCATCATTTAAGCAATACCTTAAACCTAAGCCCTTTTCATCTCTAGATGGAAGGGTTAGTTGCGACAAAGTCCACCTCAAATTAAACATTGTCCAAATTTGTATTATGGCATCATGATTTTTAGGTTTTGATTTCTGCCTATAGTTCTTTTCTTTGAATTGGCCACTCACGAGATAACTAGCCTATCAGGTGAAATCGTTAAGAAATCTAAATGCAATAGACTCGAGAATTCGACCAAGAATCGACAACTTGAATGTGCTAATCTGCAAGGGTTATTATGGCACCGTCAAAATTGATCAGAGACCGGAGATAGGTTGATTCGACAGAGGTATATGATTAGCGTGTAGATGATTCCACCTAATTGCAAAATTCTCATCAAATAGCACTAGACCGATTTTTTTGTCATTTTTGTATCCTGTGTCTGTATTTGAAACCTCGAGATTTTCATGACAACCGAGAGTTGCCAATGTGTCGAAGATGTACAATGTGGCTAAAAAATAATCGACCACAGGTCAATTGTATTAGAAATTCCTAAGAGCTACCCGGTAGGTTAGGTTATGCTAAAAATCACGTCAGATTGAAATTAACCGCGAATCTAAACCTGATTTCAGAAATTGAAAGTCTTGTCATGTTACGATTTATTTTAGGAACGTCGACTTACCCTTCAAAGATTTTTCTGCAAACCAGGATATTTTGAGAAAATTCAAAGTAGGGCTATTTTAAACTGGGAAAATTAGAGAACCGTTTTTTAGCGCACCGATTGCCATCAAGTTGGTTCAATTGACGAGGAAAAATGTGAATTCAAGTATGGGCACCTTGGTTGCTTTTATGGGTACCAAATTGAGTCAAATTGAAGAGAAATTGAAATGGAATTTAAGAAGGAAAGTGGCAAATTCGTAGCCAAGGGGGAGCAGTTGCTTTTGGACCATTTGGGGAAGCTTCTAGGGGAAATTTGGTGCTGCAAAATTGGCTAAGGATAGGGTTGAAGTTGTGGGGGCATGTATGATGAGTAGAGGAGGATATTTAGTATTGGTGGTTCCCATTTCTCTCCAACCAGCAGTTTCTTCTCCATTGAGCCACTTTTATCCATTGCTTGAGAGAACTAAAGAAACCGGCCAGGCATCCCCCTTCACCATCGATAGCTACCCGAAGCCGTCCAGCACTGTCGCATGTCGTCGCACCGCCCGCAAGTCGCCCGTCTACCTGCATGCTCGTCCCGCGCCTCCTCGCCGTCCCCTGAGCCTTCTTGGTCGCCGTCGAGCTCGCTTGGCCACTGTTTGCCACCATCTAGCAACCGCCATCGCCCGCCTGGAGTCGCTGCAGCCACCGCCGCCGGTCCCTCGCTATTTTAGCCTCGATTAGCCGTTTATTCCACCTCTTTCGGCCCAAGGATAGACCCAAAGCCAACAAGGGCTGTGAAGCTTCGAGGCCTATTTTAGGTCTCTTTCGAACCTTGGTTGATGTCGCTGTGGGCTTGGTTGTCGCTCGCCTTCACGTTGCCTTCGCCATGAACTCATCGGATCGCTAAACCGATGAGTTTACTTGCTAAACTCTGCTTAGGGAGTTAATGATGCTTAAGGGATGATTAGTTTAGGCTAATTAAAGTTTAGGTGATTAGTTAGTGTAGATTAGTGATTTAATTATTCAATTGTGCATGTTAGGTGGTTAGAATAGACTAATTAGGGACTAGATAGATTGTACTATTTATCTAGATAGGTTCAGAAATTTTCTAGGCCCGTTTAGGTGGTTATATTAGCATTTCCGACCTAAGTTGTTATTTATGGCATTTAATTTGCATTATTTAATTAATTTTTGTATTTATTTAATTATTTATTATTTTTCAAAATTATATTGGGATAGCCGCTGATTGGAATTTCATACTGATTGCAATGGTGTGCTTGGTTTCTACAATTGAGTGTTAAATTACACAAATTGAGTGGTGATTGTGATTTTGACTATTTAATTCAAAATTTGAAAATTTTGGTAATTTATTTAGAAATTACCTGGTGTCAAGTTTTGACACCAAAAATGGTTTTAAAGACTATATCAAATAGTGAGAATTTAAAAGGGAGGATATCAGTCTTTATGGTTCAAATTGATTGTACCCATACACGATTATTTTTACCGTGTGTTTTTAATACGAAAAAAAATGGGCCAAGTGCGTTATTTTAATTGGAACATTTGAGTGCAAAGCACAATGTTCTTGGTCGAGATTGAATGATCGTGTGTTGGTTAAGAGAACCCGTCCCCAAAATGAGTTGGGTGGATATGCCCCTATATGGGATGCCTTATCAATGGATGCTAGTCGCAGTAGAGGCTGGATCGAAACTCCTTCGGGAATGTCGTCAACGTAGTGACATTGCCATGCTCAATGGGGTGAGGCGATGCCTAGTTATGCCAGAAGACCGCCGAATGTCAAGTAGGTCGTGCCCGTGTGTGGCCGTGATTAAAAATTGGAAGGCATGTTGAGTGAAATTGACGCGTCGGATTATGGGACGAAATTATGTGGCACAAAATGGGATATGTCATAACGATTTGGCCTAATAATTTGGGACCCTTGTGTTTATTGAGATGAAAGTGGTGGTGTTCTAATTGACTAAGTATTATTACTGCATATGATTGAGTAATATGAACTGTACTGACATGCAAGAAGGAACTGAGGCGAATGTGAGTTTCATTAATTGTGGTTGTATGGTTAGGACGCCCATAGGCATATTTCCTTCCTAGTCGGAGTTTAGGGGGTGAACTTGCTGAGACATTATTCACCCCATCGTGGGCTCAATCTTTTCAGGTCCTTAGATGGCAGTTCCTTCGGAACGTTTTAGACAGCTACGGGCTATTACTGAGCGGGGCATAGACGTCCCTATCCTTGGTAGTCATTGGGTCTATGAGTTTGTCGTGACCACTATCAGGGTCGTCGAGGGCCTACCTGAAAGGGTACCTTATCGATTTAGGGCGTGGTTCCACCATGAACTCAATGGATATAGGGTAGGTCCTCTCCAAGGTTTTGAGATCCCTACTGTGGTTGTCGACGCTGCGTTTAGTGAGGGTGCAGCTGACCCTCCTGATGGTGCGGTGAAGGACCCGGTGCCCCCGGAGCCGGTGGAGTATGAAGGATTGGTGGACGTGTCCAACTAGTAGGTCGTAGGATAGTTCCTTTTTGGCAAGCCGATCTTTTGTAGACCTTTGTATATAAACTCAGTTTGTTTATAAAAGTGTTTTTGTTGATGTGATTGTCCTACTTTCCTATCCCATGCTATTTGTTGTCAATGGTCATTTATTTGCTTCCGCATGTGCAATAAAATGAATGGGTTGAAGACGCGTCCTAGGGATGTCGCAAATTTATCGACCACCAAGGGATGTGCGTATGCTTGAGGATCTGGGCTGTGACATGTATGAACATTGCCAACAATACTCCTATCCATAATTACTAGAGACTCGTAAAACGTAATACTAATAGCATGTGAATTTAATTCCGAACACCACAATTGATAGCCTTACTCACCTTGTGCATAACATAAAAACATGCACTGTTTTGCCATTCCATTGAGCTTATTATATCTAACTCAAACATAACATGGGTAACTAATTATTCTAATAACAAAATAATCAGTAATGTTATCTAGCCATACTTCTTCAAGAGTCTGTCATCCAATCGCATTTGGTAGGGATCTAATCACTAGATGGCTCACCGAACTAAATTTATCCATCAATAATCTCCTAGCTATACTAGTACTAGAGAGTATTTTATGGCCTTTCTTTAGTAATGTTCCACTCCTCAACTTTGGAACATGTCGTGGTTCACTAAAAATAGTACATTGTTTAACTATGCATTCCTTCTTGTATAATTTGTTTAATAGCTCCAAGCAAAACTTCTTGCTACTATTAATTCGCACATGTTTAATCATTTTACTAGTTTCATTTTCGGTCAAAAATCTGAATTGCATGATCTTAATAGTAACATTAAACTTGTGCCTTGGTGCAAACATCTAAGTCTTTCTTAAGTAGTCATCAAGAAAGCGAATAATCCAAATTGAAATTAATTCAAAATCACAAATTAACATTAAACATTGGCTCTCAAATAAATAGTTTTCTCACTTGAAGAAAATGCTTATTGAATTCTTTCATCAAACTTATTGTTAATTGAATTAATGAGGTGAAGAAGCATATAATCAAGAAAATCATCGTGACCGTACGATATGGTAGGAAAACATGAGTTTTTTTAAACTTTGAAAAACAAAGACAAAGCACTATTACCAGTAAACAATAACACAATGAAGATTTGATGAACAAAATTTTACTAAAGACAGTCCATAAAATACTCTCTAGTACTAGAACATTTAGTGATAAATTACATGGAAAATTAGAGGTTAAACTTTAACCCTAAATGGAAATAATTTCATTATAACATATGTTTTTATGAGCATTTGCACTAATAATAATAGAATTTATTAAAATTTGTTAAAATAATTTTTTTAAAATTAAATTAAATTAGTATTAAAAAGTAGGGGTAGGTCAGGTCGAAACCATGCCGACCAGTCTCCCTTTCCCTTTTCTCCTGGCTATGCCTTGCCTAGCCTCATTTTATCTTTTCTTCCCCACTCCACACAAGTTGGCCCTTTTTCTTTTGTCACGCCCCAATCCTCCGAGCACGTGCCCATCCCTCTCGGTCGATTAAATAGTGACATCCCATAACGCATCACCAACCCATTCATTTTAATGCGCATGTGGAAGCAGATAATAATCCCCAGACAACAATTCAATAGGATAGAAAAATAGGGCCATATTTTGAAGACCAACACCATAACACTCTTATATATATAACAAACCGAGTCATATATATACAATACAAACCACTCTATTCACAAGTTTACAAAACAAGGGGTTTTAACAACTACGGGTCCTCATCCTCTCCGTCATCTCCCTCTACACTCCAATTGGAGCCTACTATTGAATACACAGGAGATCTTGGATCTTCAAGGTTAAGGTCCACCAGGTCTACCACCGAACCTCCTCAAGGGTCTACAGTACCCTTTCCAAAAGCAACCTCCATCACATACAGAGGTATCTCAAATTTCGGTATGAGGCCCTCTCTCTATCCATTACGATACAGGCGATACCATGCTCTGTATTGATGGGGCACATTTTTGGGTAAACTTGCATCAACCTAGACTATGGATTTCACTAGTTCGTACTCTAGCCCTTCAAGGTGCCCATGGATTGGAATATAAGACTTTTGTTTTGTGATCTTTTTCGGTTGTCCAAAATGCTTTGGAGGAGCGGCCATCTATGGACCTAAAATGTTATCTCACAACGGGGTGAGACGACATCTCAGCAAGTTCAACCCCCTAAGACCCGACTAAAAGAAAATACACCCTGAGGGCTACCTAAGCACAAACATGACTCGGAGGACTTACTTTGGTCTCGGTTCCTTTCTGTAAGTCAATACAATTTAGATGATTATCCGGTCATTTCACCCAACCAATTCAACCACTCAGATCGAATCATCGATCAATTGACTCAATCGATTTCATGTCATCAAGACCCTTCCTTGGTCACCTCTATTAATACTATCTATAAAGCCCAATCATAATCGGGACTACTCACTCTAAGATGATAAATAGATAGTATAGCTTGCACTAAGTTGATAAAATATTATACTGCTCGCTCTAAGTTGACATATCACCCAAAGGCTGATATAGTATACTAACAATGCTCACTCTAAACTGATCAATAATATAGCTCACTCTAAGCTGATAAGGTATACTGCTTGTTCTAAGCTGACATATCAGAGTCCATAGGTTGATATAGTATAGCATCTTGACCATCTAATATTTTTGTCATTTTTATCATATACGATAAAAATACTCATGTGTGGATACACGATCGGCCTTAGCCAAAATATAATAATTTCTCACTTGAAAATCCCACTAATTTCCACCATCCAAAAACACCTTTTTAGTGCTGTAAACCGACACCCAGTGATTTTTAATTAATCACTTAAAATAATTAATTTTGGGAAAATTACCCACAATCACAGATCACATTAAATCAGTACCAAATAACAGTCAATTAAATAAATAGATCACACCACTGAAATCGGTATAAAATTCCGGTCACCGGCTATCCCGGTCTAATTTTCGGAAAATAAATAAATAAATAAATAATTACAAAAATAATTAATTAATGCCAATAAATAGGACTTAGGTTCATAAAGCCTAATTAAGAGCTGATTTGGGTTCGGAAAATTTTGAACCACTCTAGATAAATACTAGAGCTTGTCTAGGTTCTAATTACATTAATCTAACCACCTAACATGCAATAACGGTTAATTAAATTGTTAATCTATTCTAATTATCCACCTAATCCATACTTAGTCTAAACTAATCAATTTTTAAATGTCATTAAATTACTAAGTGAGGATTAATGAGTTAAACTCACTTGTTTAATGATCCGCTCGGATCAAAACGACGGGGACGAGGCGAGGCTCGACAAACTCCAATGCGGGACTGCCTTTAAGGGTCAGGAAATGGGCCAAAGCGGGCCAAAAAACGGCCTAAAGACCCACAATGTTTAGTCTCTATCCAGTGCTGGTCTTGGGTTGAGAAAGGAGGGTTGGTCGGCTAGTTGAGGAGGAAATGGCAATAGCAATTAGCGGAGGGGCTTCCGACGGCTCGATGGGCTTTCCGGTGATAGACAAAGGTTGGACAACGGCGTGCAAGCTTTGACGGTGATCCAGAGGTCTCATGGGATGGTGAGTAGGCGAGAAGGAGGTGGCTGGGGGGACAGTGGCTTGCAGTGAGCAAGCGAGGTTCGCAGGGGCAGCAATGGCAAGGCGGTGGCGTGTGGCTGTTCCGGCGGTGCTGCTGGCTTGTTGGTCGGCTTCTCTAGGCTACTGAGGTCTTCAAATGGCAAGGGGAAAGGAGAAGGAGGTCGACGGGGGCAGCGAGAGAGAGAGAGAGAAGACCGGTTTGAGCTGGAAGAGGCCACCACTTGGTTATCCTCTATCTTATTGTCCCCTTTGGTGTGTCCCACTTGCAAGCTGCCCTCCACAGAAACATTTCTAGCACAAAATCCCTTCTAGAAGCCTTTGAAATGGTCCACAAGTTGTTCCCATGGAGGGGCATACGAATTTAACACATTTTCCTTCAAATTGGACTTCCATCATCTCTTGCATTAAATCAATTTGGCCTCTAAAAATTTCAATATCGAGTCAATAATCAAATTGGTATTTTTCCTCGCCATTTGATCCCACTTGCATCCCAATTTCGAAATAAAAAACGGTCCTCTAACTTTTCTTGTCGAAAATTGCCCTACCTCGACTTTTTCCGCCAAAAACTCGGTTTGCAGAAAAATTTTCGGAGACTGAGTTGACGTTCCTAAAATGACTTGTGATATGATAGAACTTTCAATTTATGAAATCAGATTCAAAATTCGTGATTAATTTCAATTTGGCGTGATTTTAGTGTGATCTAGGCTACTAGGTAGTTTTCAGAAATTTTTAGTGCAAATGACCCGTGGTCGATTTTCTTCGAGCCACAATGAATCTCTTCAACACATTGGCAACTCTCGGTTGTCGTGAAAATCTTGAGGATTCAAATAAGGACATAGGGTACCAAAACGTTAGAAAAATTAGTCTAGTGCCAATCGATGAGAATTTCTCAATTTAGTGGAATTACCCACGTTTAGCCACAAATCTAAGTCGAATTGACCTATTTTCGATTTCTAATCAATCTTTACAGTGCCGTAATGATCTTGGTAGATGAGCACGGTCGAGTAATCGATTCCTAGATCAAATTCCCAAGTCTAATGCATTAAAATTTCTTAATGACTTCCTAGATAATCTATATCTCAAGTGTGATCAGCTTTGAGAACAGCACTATAGGCACATCGATGAAAGGCTCGATTAATTTAATTGAAAGCAGAATTGAAAATTTGGGATGTCACACCTTTCCCCTTCGACCCAACCCATGCATTGGTCTTTCTCTCCCTCACATCTCTGCAAACGAAATACATAAGCAAAGCAAAGGTGGGAGCAAGGCAAGGGCCACACCCAAGCGACGACAAACAACACACTATTATGCTCCTTTTCCCATGCTGAAGCCATGATAGGTCTTGACTCATTTTTTTTTTTCCTTTTAGTCTAGGGGTCAATTTCTGAACGATCTTGGCTTGGAGGCATGTGAGGCAACTGATCATCATCCGATTTGTCGAGCTCACCTTCCATTCACCGCTCCCAAGCTGGGTAAGGCCATTGCCATTAATGCCTCTCTCTTTCTCTTTACCATGAATCCCTTGTTAAATTCTATTGTTGGGGGGTTCTCCGGGGTAGCACTCAAGGCCATTCAGCTTGCACAAGCTCTAGCCCACGTTGCTCTTGCATTTTGTTATGGTATTCTCGAATGTCGTGCATTAAGGCCATTGGCGTAAGTTTAAGTCCCAGTTTGTGTCAGCAACCCTTCGTCCCAGTAGTGCACTCCAATTGTTTGCATACATGCTTGAGTGAGATTTGCTTTTATTCTATTATTTTTGGTCAGAGTACAGCTATCTGTGCTCAGCCGCGCCTTATCAAGGTGCCCTATGGTGTTGGCAGTCCCAAGCATTGGTTGTTTGTCAATTTGACATGCCTACGCTATCACCCTCCGCCATTTTTCGTCTCAGCCAAGGAGGGGCTTTCTTGGCTAGCTATGTTGGGGCTAACCAAGGACAATTGCTAAGGCTAAGGCATTTAAGTCACCTGCCCATGAGGTGGCCGATCCATGGTTGTCATTTGGTGGTCTTCAAAAGCCCTTGCTAGTTGTGGCTCAAGTATCCCATGAGAGCCTACTATGGTGTCGCTAATCAGATTAGGGTGGATCACCTAGCCTAAGCCGCCTAGGCATGCCCTCGGCTGCACAAAGACAAGCAATGTGAACAGTGATGCTCAATGTCTGTCTCCATCGAGGCAAAGAAGTTGCAAGAGAGGGAGAGATTGTAGATTGGGTTGGCTAGGGTGGGTTTGTCTTGAGCCAACTTGGATATCTAAGGCCTTGTTTGATAACTTTTCGGGGAACAACTATTTATGTTCTTTTGTTCCCCGGAATGAAAAAAAGAATAGAAACCCGTTTGATAAATTTTTTGCTCCCGGGAACAAAAATCTATTTTTTTTGTTCTCGGGAATAGATTTGGAACATAATCAAGAAATAAAAAAAAGTAGCTTCTTGTTCCAGAGAATAATTCCTAGAATTTATTCTTATTTTTTTTCCTCTTTTCTTTTCTTTTCTTTTCTCTTCTTCTTCCTTTTGGTTGGTCACCGACCCTCGGCCTTGCCAGCCCAAGGTAAGGCCAACCTCGCGTTGCCTTGGCCTCGCCCAGATTTGGTGAGGCCGAGGCTTGCCTTGGCTAGGCGAGCCTTCGGCTAGATTGTTGAACCTCACCTTGGCCAAGCGAGGCTTCGACGAGCTCACCAGACCTCGCCCAGCCAGTTGCCGACCATGGCGGTAGTCGACAACTAGCTACAAAGAAATAGGAGGAAGAAGAGAAGAAGAAAAAGAAAAAAAAAAAAAGAAAATTAAGAAAAATATAATAAAAATATTAAAAAATTAAAAGAAACAAAAGAATTTAGGAATCCTATCAAATGCATTTCTATCTTGGGAATAGAAATTTTGGATAGTTATCAAACACGTTCTTTTGCTTAGAAATTATTCTCGGGAATAGAATAAAAAAAACATTTTGATAAAAAAAAATTGTTCCCAAAAATGAATCGTTACCAAATGCGCTTAATTGGCCAAGTTTGTTTGGTTTTGGGTTGGGCTTAGTTTTTTTTTTTTTTTTTTTTTTTAAGTTTGGGCTTGAGCTGGATTAGACCTACATATTAGGCCTAGTTTGGTTGTAGGCTGGGCACCCTAATTCGGCGGATTAGGGTTGGTCCTAGCATGGGTTAAATCTTGCTCTTTTCCTTTTACTAAAAAATTATTTTTATGAAAAATATATATTTTTAAAATATTTAAAAAATTTCAAAAAAATTAGAAAAGGATTTATTTTTCAAAAAAATATTTATTTTTAAGAATTAGGAAAAAAAGCTTAGAAATTAGATTTTGAGTAGTTCTCTTTTAGAATGTGAGAACTCTTTCCTCAAAGTTGAACAAACCCTTATGCTGCGTTTGGTAGTCGGGATAAAATTTAGGATAAGATATAATTTATCCTATCCTACGTTTAGTGCTTGCTCATGATAGGATAAAATTGGATATAATGGGGATATAAACATGATAAAATTATCCCATGGAAATGTGGGATAAAGGTGGATAGGATTTCTAATGTCCATAATAGGAAAGTTATTTTTCTTGAATAACAAACTTATTAAATTAACAAAATTGAAATTATTTTCCAATATAAATAATATTTGAATTCTAATTTAAGAAATTAAAATTAAAAATTATTTTTAATTAATCTTATTTTAATTTATATATTTAACTTTAATTCTATCTTATAAAAACATTCAATCTATAAATTAATTATTTATATTTATTATATATTTTAGGTATGTTAGTACAATTTACTATTTGATAAAATTTTATTAAACAATGATGAAAGAGGAAAAATAAAATAAGAAATAATGTTACGAGACTATCTCCGTTTATGAACATTTAGGTTCATTTATAATGATATGCCGTTTATATCAAAAAAATGTATATGACATGATGTGAACATATCCGACTTTAATACTGCGATTCACCAAATAATGGACATGATATAAAAAAATCATAGGATTTCATATCCTATCCTATCCAGTCCTATCCCGATTAGAAATCCGGACGACCAAATGTAGCCTTAGAGCTTTTGTTAGGATGTCATGTGCTATTAGAAATTATTGTTAGGATGTTGGTTTGTGTATTTCTAATTCAGTTATGTATTATCTAATTGTGAAATTTCTATGTATAGTGATTATTGTTTTAGCTGGGTTAGGATTAGATCGTTAATACTTGTAATTAGTGAGTAGGTTGCTTGAATATTTTTAGTTAGTGTTTAACGAGATTAGGTACCGAAAGGCTACTAGATAGTTAATTAGTGTAATCAACATCTCGATCCTAGATAGTATGATTGTGTAGGTAGTGAAGTATACTCTCATACCTTATTTGATTTCTAGACGACCCTAATAAACTAGTGGCGACTCTTCATTTGAAAATCCTCATCACGTCAATTTGACTAAACATCAAACACCCCAATGTCATGCGGGGTAAAGGTTTGGGAGAGCTCATGCCTAATCCAGTGTCTTAAGCTCATCATTTAGGCAATACCCTAAACCTTAACCCTTTTCGTCTTTGGATGGAAGGGTCGGTTACAACAAAGTCCACCTCAAATTAAAACTGTCTAGATTTGTATGGCCAACAACACTCCTATCCATAATTACTAGAGACTTGTAAAACGTAAATTCTCTACTAATAGCATGTGAATTTAATTTTGGGCACCAATAGCCTCAATCACCTTGTGCATAACATAAAAACATGCATTATTTTTCCATTCCATTGAGCTTATTATATCTAACTCTAACATAACATGGGTAACTAATTATTCTAATAGCAAAATAATCAGTAACATTATCTAACCACACTTCTTTGGGAGTCTATCATCCAATTGCATTTGGTAGGGATCTAATCATTAGATAGCTCGCCAAACTAAATGCATCCATCAAGAATCTCCTAACCATACTAGTACTAGAGAGTATTTTATAGTCTGTCTTTAGTAATGTTCCGCCCATCAACTCTAGAACATGTTGTGGTTCACTAAAAATAGTACGTTGTTTAACTATGCATGCCTTATTATATAATTCGTTTAATAGCTCCAAGCAGAACTTCTTGCTACTATTAGTTTGCACATGTTTGATCATTTTACTAGTTTCCTTTTTGGTCAAAACTCTAAATTGCGTGATCTTAATAATAGCATTAAACTCATGCCTCAATGCAAACACCTAAGTCTTTCTTAAGTAGTCATCCACAAATATTAGTGATTAATTTATAACCCCTAAGCAAAGATAATTTTCATCCAATTGCAAGGCATATAGACATTAGAATCATCTGCATCAATAGTGCTAAAATTTTACTAATTTTGCAAAAATTAAAAATAAGAAGTAATTAATTTTAAAATAAAATCTTAAAAAAATTAAAAGGGAGTTGAGCCGGGGTGGGGTTGGTTGAGAGAATTTCCTTATCCTCTTCTTTATCCCCTCTGGGGTCAAGCCCATTCTCCTTATTTGTTTCCTTTAGCCTGCCCCCTCCTTCCTCCTTTGTCCTTCCTCCTCCAAGTTGTTACTGCAAGGTGGAAGAAGAACAGAGCCAAGGAAAGACCACTAGTTGAGGGAAGGGACTAGCCAGCACTCCATGGATTGATAGTAGAGAAGCTTCAGCTGACTTGACAACTCAGGGAGGAAGGAAAAAGACTACCAGAAGAACTCATCGCTGTGCGAGAGACTGCAGGGCAAACGATCTCTATCAATTGGACTTTTCCACCAAGTCAAAAGCTTATAAAATGGGGACTTTTTCGGAGAGAAAAATTATGAGAGAAATAGAGAAGGACCAAAAACAGAGTTGAGAGAGAGGGTTTTGATTGAGGACTGAGAGAGCCGTGAGTGAGATCCATGTGTAAAAAGGTATTATGGACATCCATCTCATATAGTGGGCAATTCCAAAAGGCAACAATGGATAGGAAGGAGCGGATTGTGACTTCTTTGAACACGGGAGAAAATGCAATGATAATCAAAGCCTTCCCGTTGTGTGAATCCTTTTGCAACTAAATGAGCTTTCTATCATTAAATGGAAATGCTTTGAATTTAATCTTGTACATCCATTTATAGCCAATGGGCCTTCTATTCAGGGGTAATGGAACAATGTCCCAACTATGGTTATCCACGAGTGCTTTTAGTTCTAACTCCATAACATGTTGCCATCTAGGGTCACGTGTCGCCTCATAATAAGAAGACGGTTCCTGTTCTTCGAAAATTTGACAAATACATCACATTTGTTTTGGTGACAGCCCACTAAATGAAACGTAAGAAGATATAGGGTATTGTCTACCTAAAGAATCAATGTGGGACATATGTAGTCTTTTGTCCATGTGGGGGTTGAATATGATGACCAGAATGTTGAGGTTGCTTAATTCTTATCTCCTTAGGAATTGTAGGAGATGACTTGTGATGAACTTGCAGCGAAGAAGTCACTAAAAGGTTATTTGGATGATCATCCTTAGATATGATGGCTAGCGATGCAACATTTTGATATAAAGAGTCTGTTGTGATTGGCATAGGTGGCTTAGGTGCAATAAGTACATACTGGGATCAATAGGGTGACATCCCGAATTTTCGCCTAGCCATATTAGTGAGCCATGAAAAATCTAGGGATGGTGACTCTTAACTTTGTCTTGTGTGAATGTTATGAGTACCTAAGATATACAAATAGGACACGATTGGAACTTTAATGTGTACACTTGCATTGGCCGGCCACCTAAGTTATTTTTTGCATGAAAATTATGTTGATTTTTTTGCTTTTAATCATTGTTGCTGCCCTTTTCAACCTATAGCATTGCATGTAAGATGGGAGAAACTTGTCAAACATACTTTAGGCTATAATGAGAAGACAACTCTCCCTTCCTCCCTATAAGTCTCAGCCAACTCTCTCTCCCTTCCTCCCCCCCTCGGGCCACTCTCATTTTCTCATTTTTACTCACCCTCAACTCTCTCTCTCTCTCTCTCTCTCTCTGGTCATGCACTTTAGTCCTCTCTCTCAAGTTTTTTCTTCTTCCATCTTTCTCACGGCCAATAAGTAAAGGGAAAGAAGTGGGGTTCAAGTGATTATCAAGGCAAGGAGAAGTGGCTAGTTTCTACTCCCCTTGATCCTTTAAATGCTCGGTTTTGTGTTGTTGCTCGTTGCCATTGGGTTTTCTTGATTTTATTTTCTATTTTGGGCTGAAAATTGAGTAGTAGATGCGAGTGGTGACTGGTCATAGGTTGTGAAGTCATGCCTTGAGGAACTAGGACCTTTGCATGTTGGATTTTGGAGCTTTTATGGTGTTGCGTGTAAGATTTGTGATTTAGATGGTTGCGATGAGTTTGTTTTGTGGAATTTTGTTGCACTTGGATGTTGGATGTGGAAATAGCTTTTGGCTTTGGTGTGTTCTTGAAATAAAATTCGAGGGATTCAAGCTGAGTGGTTTCTTAAGTTCTGGGTTTGATTTCCAATTTCGAAACTGCTGGACCTTTGCTGTTTCCTAATTGTATAAAGCTTTTTATGATTCAAATATGATGAAACTTCCTTCATGAAAGTTGTGCAAAACATTTTAATTTATAACATACTTTAATTTCCTATTTTTCTGAGCAGAAATGGTTTGTGTGAAGGTTGGATTTCTGACCATTTGGATCTGCCTAGTGCGGTAAAAAGGGAGACCCTGGTGTCTTCTTGAACATTTTAATTTATAACAACTTCAGCATCACACACTACGTCACTTTTTATAAACATCCCAAAGAATAGTTATACACTTCCAAAAAGGTTTCAGGGTAAGCCTAGCACATTTAGTACTACGAGTGTCACGCCCGATCCTCCGAGCGTGTGCCCATCCCTCTCGGTCAATTAAATAGCGACGTCTCAGGACACATCGCCGACTCATTCATTTTAATGCACATGCGGAAGCAGATAATAATCTCTAGACAACAATTTAATGGGATAGAAAAGTAGGGCTATATTTTGAAAACCAACACCACAACATACACACACACACACACACACACACACACACACATATATATAACAAACCAAGTCACAACATACACACATACATACATACATACACATACACATATATATATATATATATATATAACAAACCAAGTCATATATATATGCAATACAAACCACTCTATTCACAAGTTTACAAAACAGGGGGGGTTTTAACAACTACGGGTCCTCATCCTATCTGTCATCTCCCTCCACACTCCAACTAGAGCTTACTACTAAATACACAGGAGATCTTGGATCTTCAAGGTCAGGGTCCACCGGATCTACCACAGAACCTCCTCGAGGGTCTGCAGTACCCTTTTCAAAAGCAACCTCCATCACATACAGAGGTATTTCAGATTCCGGTATGGGGCCCTCTCTCTATCCATTACGATACAAGCGATACCATGCTCTGTATTGATGGGGCACCTTTTTGGGTAAACCCGCATCAACCCAGACTATGGACTTCACCTCCATCGTTTCAAAATAAACTTTCAAGAAGTTGTCCAAAATGCTCTACTCGATCATTTATGTCCAAAATGCATGGAAACAGCGACCATCTATGGACCTAAAATGTTATCCAACAACGAGGTGAAATGACGTCTCAGCAAATTCAACCCCCTAAGACTCGACTAGGAAGAAAATATGCCCTAAGGGCTGCCTAAGCATAAACACGAGTCGGAGGACTTACCTTGACCTTTACCTCGGTATATTTCGACAAGTTCCTTTCTTACAAGTCAATAAAATTCAAATGACGCAAGAAGGATAGACTATGACGAGACTTATGCTCCAGTAAACAAGGTTAGAAGCAATTCGATTATTACTTGCTTTTACTGATAAGGATTTCGACCAAATGGACGTCAAGACCTATGTGGAACAACCACCGCGTTTGAAGACCCAAGGAAACTCGACTCGGATTCGAAAAAAGGCGTTGTATGGTTTAAAGCAAGCACCTTCTTACAAGTGGAAGGAAGGGACTTTAATAAAAAAATTTGGACTTTGCAAAAAGATCGATATACCGATGTCAAAAGATAGACAAAGATGAAGGAGGAAAGAAAGTTGATCAAAAGCTATATTGGCTCACTTCTTTATCTTACGGTCATTTCACCCAACAAATACATTGCTTCATTCAACCCAACCAATTCAACCACTCAGATCAAATCATCGATCAATCGACTCAGTCAATACTATCTATAAAGTCCGATCCTAATCAGGATTGCTCACTCTTAGTTGATAAATAGATAGTTTAGCTCGCACTAAGCTGATAAATAGTATACTGCTTGCTCTAAGTAGACATATCGCCCACAGACCGATATAGTATATTGAAAATGCTCACTCTAAGCTGATCAATAACATGGCTCGCTCTAAGCTGATAAATAGTATACTATTCGCACTAAACTGATATATCAGAACTTGAAGGTTGATATAATATACCGATATACGACTCGCTCTAAGCTGACATATCAGAGCCCGTAGGTTAATATAGTATACCATCCTGACCATCTAACATTTTTTTCATTTTTATCTTACTCGATAAAAATACTCGTAATTGGGTACACGGTCGACCTTAACTAAAATATAATATTTTCTCACTTGAAAATATTTTCAACTGTCCACAAATTCATTTTGGCACTGTAAACCAACGTTTGGTGATTTTCTAAATAATTATTGAAATTAATTAATCTTGGGATAGTTACCCACAATCAAAAATCACCTCAAATTAGCACAAAATAACAGTCAATTAAATAAACATATCACACCACTGTAATCAGCATAAAATTCCGGTCATTGACTATCCCTATTTAATTTCCAAAAAAAAATTAATTAAATAATTACAAAATATAATTATTAAGTGCCAAAAATAGCAACTTAGGCCCGTAAAACCTAATTTAAAGCCGATTTGGGTTTGAAAAATTTCTAAACCACTCTAGATAAATACTAGAGCTTGTCTAGGCTCTAATTACACTACTATAACCACCTAACATGCAATAACAATTAATTAAATTGCTAATCTATTCTAACTATCCACCTAATCCATACTTAGTCTAAACTAATCAACCCTTAAACGTCATTAACTTACTAAGCAGGATTAGTGAGTTAAACTCACTTGTTTAATGATTTGCTCGGATCAAAATGACGGGGACGAGGTGAGGCTTGACAAACTCCAATGTGAGACTGCTTTTAGGGGTCAGGAAACGGGCCAAACCAAACAACGGCCTAGAGACTCACATTGTTCAGTCTCTGTCCGATGCTGGTCTTGGGCAGAGAAAGGAGGGTCGGTTAGCCGGTTGAGGAGGAAATGGCAACAGTAGCTGGAGGAGGCGCTTTCGGCGGCTCGACGGGCTTCCCGGCGACAGGCAGAGGTTGGACGGCGGCGTGCAGGCTCTGACGGTGATCCAGAGGTCTCATGGGACGGCAAGTAGGCGAGAAGGAGGTGGTTGGGGTGATGGTGGCTCGCGGTGAGTAGGCGAGATCTACGGGGGGCAGCAACGACAAAGCGGTGGCGTGTGGCTATTCCGGCGGTGTTGCTGGCTTGCTGGTCGGCTTCTCTGGGCTGCTGAGGTCTTCGAATGGCAAGGGGAAAGGAGAAGGAGGTCAACGGGGGTAGCAAGAGAGAGAAAGAAGATCGGTTTGAGCTGGAAGGGGTCACCACTTGGTCATCCTCTATCTTCTTGTTCCCTTTGGTGTGTCCCAATTGCAAGCTGCCCTCCACAGCAACATTTCCAACACAAAATCCATTCTAGAAGCCTTTGAAATGGTCCACAAGTTGTGCCCATGGGGGCATACGAATTTCACACATTTTCCTTCAAATTGGACTTCCACCCTCTCTTGCATTAAATCAATTTGGCCTCTAAAAATTCCAATATCGAGTCAATAATCAAATTTGTACTTTTTCTCGCCATTTGATCCCACTTGCATCCCAATTTCGAAATAAAAAACGGTCCTACAATTTTTTTGGTCGAAAACGGCTCTACATCAACTTTTTCCGCTAAAAACTCAGTTTGCAAAAAAATCTTTGGAGACTGAGTCGATGTTCCTAAAATGACTCATGACATGACAGAACTTTCAATTTTTAAATTAGATTCAAATTCGTGGTTAATTTCAATCTGGCGTGATTTTAGCGTCACCTAAGCTACTAGGTAGCTTTAAAAATTTTTAGTGCAAATGACCCGTGGTCAATTTTCTTCGAGCCATAATAAATCTCTTTAACACATTGGCGACCTTCGATTGTCGTGAAAATCTCGAGATTCAAATACGGACACAGGGTACCAAAACGACAGAAAAATTAGTCTAGTGCCAATCGACGAGAATTTCTCAATTTAGTAGAATCACCCACGTTTAACCACACATCTCAGTCGAACTGACCTATTTCTATTTCTAATCGATCTTTACTGTGCCGTAATGATCTCGGCAGATGAGCATGGTTGAGTAATCGATTCCTGGTCAAATTCCCAAGTCTAATGTATTAAAATTTCTTAATAACTTCCCCAGATAATCTAGTTATCTCGGAGTGATCAGCTATGAGAACAACACTATATGCGTGTCGATGAAAGGCTCGATTAATTGAATTGAAAGCAGAACTGAAAATTTGAGATGTCACAACTCTTCCCCTCTTATAAAAATTTCGTTCCCGAAATTTAAATCATTACAATACTTTAAACAAAAGGTGGGGTACAACTATCTCCTTGACTCTTCACCCTCCTAGGTTGCTCCTTCAGTGCCGTGGTGTTGCCAGACCACTTTAACCAACGGAATGGTCTTTGTACGCAGAATTTGTTCCTTTCGATGCATGATCTAAATCGGGCTTTCAACGTATGACATTCTGTCATCCACATCCAATTCTTCAAAATTAAGCACGTGGGTTGGGTTAGGCTCGTTCTTCCTCAACATCGACACGTGAAAGACGTTGTACACTTGTGCCAGTCTCGGCGGCAACGCAAGACGATACGCTAGGGTCTTAATTCTCTCAAGAATTTCAAACGTACCTACGTACCTCGGACTCAGTTTGCCTTTCTTATCAAAGCACAAAATACCCCTCATTGGTGACACTTTCAGAAAAACGTGATCACCAACTTGGAATTCCAATGGTCTCCGGTGCTTATCTGCGTAACTCTTCTATCTGCTCTGGGCGGTCTTTAATCTATTCCTGATCATTGCAACTACATCCACTGATTGCTGAACCAACTCTAGGCATGTGATATTTCTTTCCCCAACTTCATCCTAACACACTGGTGTTATGCATGCTCAGCCATGCAACGCTTCAAAAGGAGCCATTTGAATGCTCTGCTGATAATTGTTATTGTAGGCAAACTCGACCAGATAAAATTGTTCTTCCTAACTTCCCTTGAAATCTAGCACGCAAGCTCGCAACATGTCCTCGAGGGTTTGAATTGTCCTTTTAGATTGGCCATCTATTTGAGGATGATATGCCGTATTGTACTTCAGCTTCGTACCTAAAGCAGCCTACAAAATTTTCCAAAATGCAGCTTGTGAATCTTAGGTCTTGGTCTAAAGTTATCATCATCGGCACTCCATGTAGACGAACGGTCTGATGCATGTACAACTTTGCGTGCCTATCCAAACTAAGGTCCTTTCATACTATAATGAAAGAGACGACTTTGTCAATCTGTCGACCACTACTCAAATGGAATCATTTCCTCTCTGACTCCTCGATAGGCCGATCACGAAATCCATCGTGATGTGCTCCCACTTCCACTTTGGGATCTCGAGAGGTTGCAGAAGTCCTCCCGGCTTACAATGTTGAGCCTCGACCTGCTGACACGTCAAACACTTGGTGACATACTTGGCGATGTCTGCCTTCATACCAGACCACCAGTAGTGTTGATGCAGATTCTGATACATCTTGGTACTACCATGATGAATGCTATAACTACTACGATGAGCTTCTAATAAAATATCTTCTCTAAGCTCTACATTGTTAGGTACAACCAATCGTCCTCGAAACCTCAGTGTTTCTTCCTCATAAATATGAAAGTTAGCCTTCCTTTTATCGGTGTCCTCTTGCAAAATCTTATGAACGTCTGGGTTTGTCGGTTGGAGTAACTTGATTCTGATCTGGACATTCGGTTCAATTCTGAGGGTAGCCATAAGATTTGACAAGTGGCCTACCTCAAACTTGAACACCAAATCTCGAGCCATCTTGATTAAATTCCATTCTTTAATCAGTATATGAGCAACTGAAGACTTCCGACTCAAAACATCGGCGACCTTATTCGCCTTTGCTGGGTGATATAGGATATCACAGTCGTAGTCCTTCAAAAGTTCCATCCATTGTCGCTATCTCATATTCAACTCCTTATGAGAAATAAATACTTGAGACTTTGATGGTCAGTGAAGATCTGGAATCTTTCCCCGCACAAATAGTGTCTCCAAATCTTCAGAGCGAAAATAATTGCCGGTAGTTCTAAGTCATGCGTTAGGTAGTTCTGTTCATGAGGCCTCAACTAACGGGAGGCATATGCAACAACCTTGCCATGTTGCATTAGCACCCAACCCACTCCTCTGAATGACGCATCACTATAGATCTTGTATTCTCTAGGACCACATGAATGGTCAGCACAAGAGCGGTAGTCAGTTTTGCTTAAGCCCTTGAAAACTACGCTCGCACTTGTTTGTCCATATAAACTTCTCTTATTTCTTTAGTAGTCTAGTCAACGGTGATGCTAATGCCAAAAATCCTTCCACGAACCATCTGTATTAACCTACCAAACCTAGAAAACTTCTGATCTCTGTCACTGTAGTCGGTCTTGGCTAGTTGATCACTGCTTCAATCTTGGACGGGTCCACGGAGATTCCTTCACCTGAAATCACGTGATCTAAGAAAGCAACACAAGTTAACCAAAACTCACACTTGCTAAACTTGGCGTTCAACTGATGAACTCTTAGAGTCTGCAGTACCAACCTCAAATGACTCTCATGCTCCTCATCACTCCTCGAATACACCATAATATCATCGATGAACATGATCACAAATTGATCTAGGTATTCCTTGAACACTCGGTTCATCAAATCTATGAACGTAGCTGGAGCATTCATCAACCTAAATGGCATTACAGTGAACTCATAATGGCCATATCGAGTACGAAATGCTGACTTCGGTATGTCTTCCTTCCTGATCCTCAGCTGATGATATCATGTCCTCAAGTCAATCTTTGAAAATATCGACGCTCCTTGTAACTGATCAAACAAGTTGTCGATTCCCGGGAGTGGATACTTGTTCTTAATCATCACCTGATTGAGTTGACAATAGTCGATGCACAAGCTCAATGAACCATCTTTCTTCTTTACGAATAGAACTAGTGCTCCCTAAGGTGATGCATTGGGACGTATAAATCCCTTATCCAACAATTCCCACATCTATACCTTCAGTTCCTTCAACTCTAATAGTGCCATCCGATAAGGAGCCTTAGAGATTGGCTCTATCCCGGGTGCTAGTTCGATCATGAACTCAATCTTTCTCTTTAGCGGTAGACTTGGCAATTCTTTTGAAAGTACATCTGGAAATTCTTGTACCACTGCGATGTCTTCAATTTTTAGCTCCTCAACTGTCGTATCCACGACAGTCGCTAGGTAACTCTGACAACCCTTGTCTAACAAACGAGTTGCCTCAAGTGACGAGATTAGGGTGATCGAGGATCCTCCTCGATTCTCGACAAATTCAAAATTGTCACCCTCTAACGGGTCAAACTAAATCGCTTTATGATAACGGTCCATCTTGGCTCATTGCTTGGTGAGCTAGTCCATGCCAATTATTAAATCAAAGTCATACATGGCTAGGACTAACAAGTCTATTTTCCCCTCTCACTCACCAATCACTAACTTGCAACCCAAACAATCCAAAGCAGCTAACACCTTATCCTTCAATGGTGTAGATATGCTAACTACTAACTCCAATAATACAGGACTTAATCCTATCAACTTAACATACTGCTTAGCAATAAAAGAATGGGTTGCCCCTAGGTCAAATAAAGCATAAGCAGGATGGTCGTTCAGCGAAACCATACTGTAATTACATCAGGCGTGTCCTTTGCCTGACCTCGAGTGATGGCATATATTGTTCCTTGAACTGGGGTCTGAGCTATCCACCTTGTGGTGCGTTCTGTGGTGCGTACCCTATGATCTATCCCAACGATGGTGGCGGCGGTAACTGCGGCTGTCCTCTTAGTCGTCTAGGACAATCTCTGGCCATGTGACCCTAGTGGCCACACTTAAAACAAGCATCTGTCCTTTGAGGGCATGGGGCTATACCATGTCGCCTTCCACAGAGGCGACATATGCCATTCTGGCTCGGCCTTGTCTTTTCAATTCCACCCTTCCTATTGGGCGGGACTTGAAATCTTCCTCCGGTTATGGGCTTCTTCCCATGTCGGATCCCTACTCTGTGAGAACTAAACCTCGATCTAGATGAGGCTGCTTGCTCATTCAAACTTCACTCTAGTAGCTGGGCTCGGTTGTAGACTTCACGATAGTCTTTCAGGTCAAACGGCACTAGCGGTTGCTTCAGTTCTAGTCGAAGGCCATTCTTAAACCTTCGAGCTTTTTCTTCCGGATCCTTAATCAACCTTGGAGCATATTGGGAAAGCTCCACAAACTTAACCTCGTACTGGTCGATAGTCATCGATCCTTGGCAAAGACATTGAAAATCCTCCATCTTCTGCTCTCGGGTGCTACCTGAAAAATACTGATTGTTGAACGCTCTGAGGAAAGTGTCTGTGACATCCCGATTTTCCAATTCTATTTTCAATAAATTGAGACGAGCATTTCGTTGGCACGCATATAGTTCTTTTCCTTGAGTTGGCCACTCATATGAAAACTAGTCTATTAGGTGAAGCCGTTAAGAAATTCTAATGCATTAGACTCGAGAATTTGACCCGGAAGCGATCTTTCGACCGAGCTAATCTACAAGGGTCATTACGGCACAATTAAAAATCGATTAGAGATCGGAGATAGGTCGACTTGATAGAGGCATGTGATCAGGTGTGGGTGATTCCACCAGATCGCACAATTCTTGTCGATCGGCATTAGACCGACTTATCTGTCGATTGGGTACCCTGTGTCTGTATTTGAAACCTTGAGATTACCCCGACAACCGAGAGTCGCCAATGTGTCAAAGATGTACATTGTGGCTTGATCAACCACAAGTCAAATGCATGAAAATTTCTAAAGGCTACCTGGTAGGTTGGGCCGCGCTAGTATCGTGCCAAAGTGAAATTAACCGTGGAATTGAGATCAAATTTAGAAATTGGAAGTCTGGGTGTGTCACAAATCATTTTAGGAATATTAACTCATTTTTGGAAGATTTTTCATGCAAGCCGAGTTTTTCAGCAAAATAATCAAGGTATGGTTAATTTGGTTCGAGAAATTAATAGGCCCGCCTTTGGTCGCGCTTTTAGGACTTAAGTTGGTTCTATGGACAAGTGAAGATGTGAATTGAAGTGTGGTGACATTGGATTAATTTTATGGACTTCAATTGGACTCAATTGGGAGAGAATTGAATGGAATTAAAGAAATTAATGTACAAAGTTTCATGCCCCGGCGGAAAACTAAAATGGACCCATTGGAAAATGTTGTGGGAGGTTTGGAGGTAGTGGAGTATGACATCACTTGATGATGTCATGGTAGGCCATTTTGTGGGATTAAAGAAAAAGAAAAGGAAATGGGTCTTCTTCTTCCTCCCTTCCTCTCCCGTCGATGCTCTCTCCCCTATCTTCTTCTTGGTCTTCTTCGAGCACCAGCAGCAAGGGAGAACGTCGAGCAAGCCGTCCGGAGCCACCCGTCAATGCCTCTTGCCGCCGTTTGCACCGCCGAGCTGCTCGCCGCTCGCCCGCACCACCGTCGCCCTCTCTCCTCCTTCTCCAGTGGCTATTCGACGCCTAGCAGATCCGGGAATACGCCGGAGCAGCCAGCAAGCCGCCGGACCACACGCGACGCCGCCACCCTCCATCGTTGTCGCCATGCTTGCCGTCCTCGCATGCCGCTGCCGCCATGTGTCTCTACCCGCCTTACGCCGAAATCCAGCTCGTCCTCACCTCCATGGGCTGTTGTAGGCCATGGATCAACCACCTCCAGCCACCGTGAGACCCCGCTAGGCCGTCGTGAGCCACCGCTCGAGCTACTGCCGCCCTCCTCCGCCCATTCCGACCCGAACCAGCCGCCGTTTGGCCCTCCTCCGCCTGTGACTAGCAGCGAGCAGAAGGTTGTAGAAATGGGTATGGCAGCCCATGTTTGGTCCATTTTGGCCGCCTTGCCAAGCTCGGATGCTCGGCCCGCCTTGAGAAAAAGTCGATCCTCGCGTCGTCCTCGTCGTTTTGGTCCGCTCGGCTCGCTAATCCGGTGAGTTTAGCTCACTAAATCTTGATTAGATGGTTAATGATGCCCTAAGTGTGCTTAGTCTAAGTTAAGTAAGTTTAGGTGGTTAGATTAGTTTATTTGGTTGATGATTAGATTATGGTGTTTAATTAAGTTAAAGTGTGTTTAGTTTAAAGTTAAGTATGTTTATATTAATATAAGCTTTGATGTGACTTAAAGGAATTTATTTTTGATTTATTTAAGTATTCCGAAATTATTAAATAATTTAATAATATATATTTATTCGAAATTATTAAAATATTATTATTTAAATAAATTTCGGAATAAAATTAATTATTTAATAAATTCCGAAAATTATCTCGGGACCTTATTTGCTCGAATTTCGTGCCGATCGCTGCTGTGTATTCGGATTTTGAAATTGATGGTTGGATATTATAAATTGAGTGTGGATCATGAAAGATAAGGATATTATTATTTAATTAATTTTCGGAATAAATTTAATTATTTAATAAATTCTGAAAATTATTTTGGAACCTTATTTGCTCGAAATTTCGTCTTGTCGCTTTCTGTGCATTTAGAATTTGAATTTGATGAATGGATGTGGCAAATTGAGTGTTGATTGTGGTAAATAGGGATTTTATTCATAAAAACCCAAGTGTCGGGTTTTGATGCAAAAATTGGATTTTAATGATTATATTAAATAGTGGGGTTTGAAAAAGTGAGATATTGGCTTTCTGGTTCAAAATTAGCGTGCCCCCACACACGTGAGTAATTTCTAGAATATTTTTTATATGAAGAAAAATGGTCGGGATCACTATTTTAAGTGGAAGTATTGAGTGAAATGTAGAGTGTCCTGGGGCCGAATATGAATTGTTGTGTGATAATTAAGAGGAGATCGTCCTGGGCTGTTGAGCCGGACTTGCCCCTATATGGGATGCCCCTTACAACGGATGCGGGTCGCAGTAGATTCTGGGCCCATGCTCATTCGGGAATGCTGTCGACGTACTGACGAAGCCGCGCTCCATGGGGGGAGGCGATGCCTGGCTATATGCCGCAGATAGCCGAATGCGAGTAGGCTATGCCCTTGTGTGGCAGTGAATAACAATTGGAATGCATGTTGAGTGTTGTTGATGTGTCGGATTATGGGACGGAATTGTGTGGCATGGAATGGGACGTGTCATAACGATTTAGTCTTATAATCAGGACCTCCGTGGTTGTTGGTTATATGAAAGTGAATGAGTTTCGGTTGTTTAAGTTCTTATTACTGCATATGATTGAATGATATGAATTGTGCTAATCTGCAGGAATGAATTAAGACGAGGTAAGTCTTCTGTGTGATGTGGCTAGGCCACCCTTGGGCGTATTTTCTTTCTAATAGGGGTTTAGGGGGTTGAACTTGCTAAGACATTGTCTCATCCCGGTTTGGGGATTACAATTTCAGATCCCTGGTGGACGAAGTGGCTAGATAGCTCTGGTTGACCTTGAGGAGTTGCAGAAGTCATGAGGATTGGAGAATGTGTCCGACTTGTAGATCGTAGGACAGTTCCTTTTTAAGAGCCGGTCTTTTGTAGACTTTTGGCCGTAGACCTCTGTTTGTAATTATGTTGAATTATGAAAGTGTTATGTTGTGATTTTGCTTCCTGCTTTTCTATCCCGTATTTTGTTATCAGGGGTTTTATAATACGTTCTGCTTGCGCAATAATAAATGAATGGGGTCGGTGACACTACCTGGGAATGTCGCATTTGCATGACCATGGTGGGATGTTGGCGCGCTCGAGGTTCGGAGCGTGACAAAGTGTCCCACATCGGAATTACTTCTCTCGGAAACACAGTACCTTTGGCGGCTCTCCACTAGGTGTTGGCATTGCCTTGCAATTAATACACTGCTAGGACCACTTTCTCTTCCTCATTGCACCTCAGAAGTGCAAAAGCTTTGTCTAGGTCTTGAATCCAAAGAGATGCGGTCTCTGAATCCCCGATACCGGTGAACCTCGGTGGGTTCAGCTTTAAGAATTGTTCCACCAACTTGTGGATTGGCCTCTCCCTATCCATAACTATGTCCCCAGCTGGAACTTCGCCAGGTGTGGCAACAGGTGCGGCGGTGGCTGCAGCAGCAATAGCAGCATTGGCAGCGGTAGTAGTAGCGGCTGCAACGGCGGTAGTGAAGGCGGCAGCTTGATTCTGGGCCTATTGCCCCATCATTTCTCTCATTGCATCTAGAGCCTGCGTGATCCCGACTGTTCCCGGATCACTAGGGGTTGCTACTCCAGTACCAACAAGGGGTGGTACTACGTCACTTGCGTTAGCCTGGGCTAACGCTTTACCTCGGCCTTCTCGAGTACCGACCCTTGTCGGCGTCCTACCCCGAGTCATCGGTTTGGCAATCCTCTTACTAGGAGTCCTTTGCTCCTGATCGCTCATCCTAAAGGTTCTTTATAGAAACCTGCTTCCAATTCCACACTGAATTAGAAGCTAGCGATCCACACCATAAACATTTCTACCAAATAGCTATCATAGACATGCACCAACATGAAATTAAAGGTCTTTTCTACTAACTATCCGATGGACCAATGCACTTTATCACTCCAATCACCTAAACTTCACTATGATACCATTAAACGGGGATGTCACGCCTCAATCCTCCGAACACATACCCATCCCTCTTGGTCAATTAAATAGCAACATCCTAGGATGCATCGCCAACCCATTCATTTTATTGCACATGCGAAGTAGATAATAATCCCCATACAACAATTCAATGTGATAGAAAAGATAGGGGCATATTTTGAAAACCAACACCACAACACACTTATATATATATAACAAAGCAAGTCATATATATATACAATACAAACCACTCTATTCACAAGTTTACAAAATAGGGGGGTTTCAACAACTACGGGTCCTCATCCACTTCGTCATCTCCCTCCACACTCCAACTGGAGCCTACTGCTGAATACATAGGAGATCCTGGATCTTCAAGGTCAGGGTCCACTGGGTCTACCATCGAACCTCCTTGAGGATCTACAGTACCCTTTCCAAAAGCAACTTCCATCACATACAGAAGTATTTCAGATTCCGATATGGGGCCCTTTCTTTATCCATTACAATATAAGCGATACCATGCTCTGTATTGATGGGGCACCTTTTTGGGTAAACTTGCATCAACCTAGACTATGGATTTCACTAGTTCGTACTTTAGCCCCTCAGGGTGCCCATGGATTGGAATATAAGACTTATGTTCAATGATCTTTTTCGATTGTCCAAAATGCTTTGGAGGAGCGGCCATTTATGGACTAGAAATGTTATCCCACAATGAGGTGAGACGACGTCTTAGTAAGTTCAACTCCCTAAGACCCGACTAGGAAGAAAATACACCCTGAGGGTTGCCTAAGCACAAACACGAGTCGGAGGACTTACCTTGGCCTTAGTTCCTTCATGCAAGTCAATAAAATTCAAATGACTATCCGGTCATTTCACCCAACCAATTCAACCACTCAAATCGAATCATCGATCAATCGACTCAGTCGATTTCATGTCATCAAGACCCTTCCTCGGTCACCTCAATCAATACTATCTATAAAGTCTCATCCTAATTAGGACTGCTCATTCTAAGCTGATAAATAGATATTATAGCTCGCACTAAGCTGATAAATAGTAGAGTGCTCGCTCTAAGCTGACATAACGCCCACAGACTGATATAGTATACTCACAATGCTCTTTCTAAGCTCATCAATAACATGGCTTGCTTTAAGCTGATAAATAGTATATTGCTCGCACTAAACTGACATATTAGAGCCCGGATGTTGATATAGTATACCGATATACTGCTCGCTCTAAGCTGACATATCAGAGCCTGTAGGTTGATATAGTATACCATCTTGACCATCTAACATTTTCGTCATTTTTATCATACTCGATAAAAATACTCGTGTGTAGGTACACGGTCGGCCTTAACCAAAATATAATATTTTCTCACTTGAAAATCCCACTAATTTCAACAGTTCATAAAGTCATTTTGTCACTGTAAACCAACGCCCGGTGATTTTCAAATTAATTACTGAAATTAATTAATCTTGGGATAATTACCCACAATCATAAATCACCTCCAATCAACACATAAATAACAATTAATTAAATAAATAGATCACACCACTACAATCAGCATAAAATTCCGGTCATTGACTATCTCGGTTTAATTTTCGGAAAATAAATAAATTATTAAATAATTACGAAAAATAATTATTAAATGCCAAAAATAGCAACTTAGGCCCGTAAAACCTAATTTAAAGCCGATTCGGGTTTGAAAATTTCTGAACCACTCTAGATAAATACTAGAGCTTGTCTAGGCTCTAATTACACTACTCTAACCACCTAACATGCAATAACAATTAATTAAAAATCTAATCTATTCTAATTATCCACCTAATCCATACTTAGTCTAAACTAATAAACCCTTAAACATCATTAACTTACTAAGTGAGGATTAGTGAGTTAAACTCACTTGTTTAATGATCCACTCATATCAAAACGACGGGGACGAGGCAAGGCTACGCAAACTCCAATGCGGGACTGCCTTTCGAGGTTGGGAAACGAGCTAAAGTGGGCCAAATAGTGGCCTAGAGACCCACGTTGTTCGGTCTCTGTCCAGTGCTGGTCTTGGGTCGAGAAAGGAGGGTTGGTCGGCTAGTTGAGGAGGAAATGGCAACAATAGCTGGCGAAGGGGCTTCCGGCGGCTTGATGGGCTTCCCCTGTGATAAGTAGAGGCTGGATAGCGGCATACAGGCTCCGACGGTGATCCAAAGGTCTTATGGGATGGCGAGCAGGCAAGAAAGAGGTGGCTGGGGCTACGGTGGCTCACAGTGAGCAGGCGAGATTTGAGGGGCAACGATAGCAAGGCGGTGGCGTGCGGCTGTTTTGGTGGTGCTGCTGGCTTGCTAGTCGGCTTCTTTGGATTGCTGAGGTCTTCAAATGGCAAGGGGAAAGAGAAGAAGGTCGATGGGGGTAGTGAGAGAGAGAGAGAGAGAAGACCGGTTTGAGTTGGAGGGGCCACCACTTGGTCATCCTCTATCTTCTTGTCTCCTTTGGTGTGTCCCACTTGCAAGCTGCCCTCCACAGCCACATTTCCAACAGAAAATCCCTTTTAGAAGCCTTTGAAATTGTCCACAAGTTGTGCCCATGGCGGGATACGAATTTCATACATTTTCTTTCAAATTGGACTTCCATCCTCTCTTGCATTAAATCAATTTGGCCTCTAAAAATTCCAATATTGAGTCAATAATCAAATTAGTATTTTTCCTTGCCATTTTATTCCACTTGCATCCCAATTTCAAAATAAAAAACGGTCATCTAATTTTTCCGGTCGAAAACGGCCCTACCTCGACTTTTTCCGCCAAAAACTCGGTTTGTAGAAAAATCTTCAGAGACTGAGTCGACGTTTCTGAAATGATTCTTGACATAATAGAACTTTCAATTTCTAAAATCGGATTCAAATTTGCGGTTAATTTCATCTGGCGCGATTTTGGCGTGATTTAGGCTACTTGGTAGCTTTTAGAAATTTTTAGTGCAAATGACCCGTGGTCAATTTTCTTCGAGCCACAATGAATCTCTTCGACACATTGGCGACTCTCGGTTTTGTGAAAATCTCAATAATTCAAATACAGACACATGGTATCAAAATGACATAAAAATCATTCTAGTGCCAATCGATGAGAATTTCTCAATATAGTGGAATTACTCACATTTAACCACACATCTCAGTTGAACTGACCTATTTCTGATTTCTAATCGATCTTTATTGTGTTGTAATGATCTCGATAGATGAATATAGTCAAGTAATCGATTCCTAGTCAAATTCCCAAGTCTAATGCATTAAAATTTCTTAGTGACTTTCCTTGATAGTCTAGTTATCTCAGGAGTAATCAGCTCTAAGAACAGCACTATAGGTGCGTCGATAAAAGGCCCGATTAATTTAATTGAAAGCAAAAATGAAAATTTGGGATGTCACAATGAGGGCTGTCCAAAAGGATGATTCTTACACAGGCACTTGTTCACTAGAGCAGGCTATCAAGCCTAGAGAGATCCCCATTAATCCTACGGGCAACAAAATGATGGGGAACCAAATGGCCTACTCCCTTGTTAACCCACATCGTGGTGGTATACTTTAGAAGAGTCGCCTCTATCCTCGTCACTACATACTCGACCATGGTCCATTCAGAGGACACGGGAACCCATAAATGAATTGGGTGCACATCCATAACTACGGGCTTGAAGATATTTGAACAACAATAGTGAGATAAACTCAGCGAGTGAACTTCCTAGACCTCACATAGGGAGGTTATTCACCTCAGAACGGCTTAAACATATAGGTTATCTATCAATGGTAGATTAACGGTAAGTAGATCTCGGTTTGCCTTAACTATAAACAGGAATGGTTAGCTCACCCTCCCAAACCATCATAACATAAACACATAGACAATTCTCACAACAAATCACATATGAGGCAAAAATAAGAACGTGCAATGTCTCATGTGCAAATGTCTTTTAATTATCCAGATGTATTCAAACATCATTTTCTTGGCTTTCGACCCCAAATGACCAACCCAAGCTATCAAATCAAATCCCGTAGGCATTCTTACCTCACCTAGGCACATGCATTGCATACAATCAAATTTACAACATGTCATAGCTTTTTGCAATATTAGGCAAAATTTAAATACTTCCAATAACTCTTATGCACAATGCATTTACGTGTGTCCCGATTATAAGGTAAAACCTGTTTTGGCTTGTCTTATACCATGCATTATAATTTTATTGCATAATCAGGTGCAATGCATCATAATTCCTCACACGTGTGCAAGCTATAGCATCACTTCTCAAAATATGCATTCATGCACTCATGCACTTTACACACGTGTCATCTCAAGAATTGCATGACATCCTATACTACCATGCAACCCTTGAGACCATGCTTTCAGATTATTGCAGCTACTTAGGGCTCAAGGCCAACCCGAAAATTCGCAATCATCCGGTGTAACCGGGTATTGTCCCGCCTCATTGGGCATGACATCATCCTACATATGCATATGTCTCAGGATGGCATTACACTAAGGAGCTTCATTTTGAAATCCAATCATGAATGCATCTTGTTGACTTGGGGGCATTCGAACTGAATTGGGCATCGTTCCGCCTAAAACGCATTAGGATGGGTTCGCTACCCCGCATAAAATGCATCAGTATCTTTAGGTGATTACACGGGCATACTATCACACAGCTCATTTCATGTCTTTTTCAATGTGCAAAGCTCATACATTATGCAACAACCTTTGCCACATACCATCATGCCATACTCGTATCTCATGTCACATTACACAAATGCACCACTGACACACTCCAATGTGTTATCCTTTCCACATATCATTAAATGCATGATGATTGGCTAAAATCCTCAGATGCCATGAATGTGCATCATAATTAAAATTAGCACTTAATAATGCATCAACAATGCCACTCAAGCGTATAGGACACTTCTTTAAGGTAAATCATTTTATAAAGGTCTAATTTATTACGATAAACCATCCGATAACTTATTTTTATAACATACCCTATCACACTATCATATCACATACCACATATCATCACATAATAGTTTATCACTCTATTAAGGCACATTATATCAACATATCATACTTCACTCATCACATCTTAATAACTTATTGCATAATTACTTATCACATAATCATAATTTATCGGGCAAAACTTGATAATCTATTACGATAACCTATGGATCAAATATGATAACTTATCAGTAAAACTTGATAACCTATCATCAAAAACTCGATAATTTATCACCTAAACCTCAATAACTTATCATGATAACTTATCGGAATCCTATGATCACTTATCACACAAAACCCACTTATCACATCAACAAAGCACCGTTTAACCTTCATCTAGTCCCCTAGAAGGCCACTCACACATGATCCAAGTATAGAAATGTGTCGGGGGAAGGTGCGGTAAGGCTGGACAGCAGCTGAGGACTGCTGGTCATGCCTCTATAAGGCTTGAGGGAGCTTGATGGTGGCTAGTCAGTGTTTTGGCAGCGGCATGGTGGCGATGGTAGCGTTCGAGCTTCGTAGGGGACCAAACCGAGGAAGAAATGAGGGAGAGGGAGCTACTGTGAAGGCTAGACAATAGCCTCCTCAGTTTTAAAACTTGGCTGCGGTGACGAAAACGACATGCAAAGGGTGGTGCGGCATTGAGGTGCAAAGGACGATCGCTGATGAGGGAAAAATAAGAGAAAAATGAAAGAACAAGTTTGAGATGAAGATGAAAATGGGTATGGGGTGTTTCAGTCACTTAAGGAGAGAGAGAAAAAGTGAGTTTGAGAGCAAAGATGTGAGGAAATGAAAGTGAGGGAGAGAGAGAGAAAAAGGGGGCCGATAGTAGGGGAGGAAGAGAGAGAAAGAGAGATCAAGTCTCATAAATTCCCATCATCTTGGACTCATCTCAATCAATCAATTGAAGACTTTTTGAAAAAGAAAGATCTAAGCATTAGTGAGAAGATTCAAGCACTTGAGTACATAGGTTTAGACTAGACTAGATAGACTTAGGCTTGGTGGCTACCCTCATGCTCATGGGCGCCCATTTTCATGCATGTGCTGCCCCCTCCATTGTCCTATTCCACCCTTGCCCTTTTGTCCTTAGTCAAAAGGAACGGCATTTCGGTCATTTCACCAAGATTGTGCACTATTTATGCACTATTTACATACTCGAATGCATTAAATGCCAAGATTGTATCATGATGGTCCTAAAGGCTAGGAGAGCCTATGGACCTAAGGCCGCCCACCTTATGGGCATAGGCCCTTAGGTCACCCATTATCGGTGTGGGCCCAATTGGGCCTAGCTCCGTGGGCTTTGGCTAGTTGGGCCGCCCAACATGGGCTTGGGCCCACTTGGATCCTCGTTCATGGGTCGTTCCTAACTCTACGAATTTCCACGTCCCTTCGACGAGAAAATGAATTTCCACCCCAAAGTGGCTTTTTCGGTGTTTTCGTGGTTCATCGATCATCAAGGTAATACTATCCGAAAATTATTTGCCGATATAATTCATTTCTAAAAATCAGGGTTAGAACAAGGATGTCACGAAAAGTGTGCTAAATGAAATGATTTCATGGCACATGAGTATCATGTTATTGCACACGTATGATAAGCCTGAAGGGCTTGAGAAAAGAAAAAGTCATGTGATGCCCATGGTTGATGTACCTGGAAGTCTTGGTTAGAGGACCAAGAACCTCGATGTTGCCTAGGTAAGGTGTCGAGATGGGAATGCCTTGGCTGACAATCAAGATGCCCTGTAGTAAGGATGCCCAAGGTTAGTGTACCTTGGAACTCTTGCTTAGTGCACTAAGAGCCTTGATGTTGCCTAGCTAAGGTGTTAGAAGGAGAATGCATTGGTTAACAACCAAAATGCCCTAGGTTATAGTAGGGATGCATGTAGTTAGAGAGAACCTTGAAAGTTCGGTTAGCATACTGGAAGTGACCTGCACAAGCTAGCTAACAAACTGGTTGAACCTGAGATGGGGTGGACCAAACAACATGATGGGATTGAGAAATAAGATGTCAAATTTACAAATGCATGGTAACCTCATACATGTGATTGTAGATGCTGTATTTGAGTCGTGTGTGTGCTCATTCTAGTATGCATGATGATTTCTAGACATGTCCTAGGAGTCGAATGTTTGTTGGATTGATTGGTTTATAAGCTAGTTGTTCCTCTTGTTGAACATTCCTCGCTCTTGTTGTTTTTACAGATCTTTAACCATGCCCCTAAATCCTGCGTCTCCCATCTCTTGAATGGTGCATCGGTAGATATTACGGGTGATTTATGAGTTCATGGACCCGACTTTTCCATCAGTGGTATTTGTAAGATATACTGCCACACTTTCTGTGGATATAAGATCTCCATATGGTCTTGTATCGTATCATTTTGTGTGTTGGTAGATGGGCAACTGGTGGGACCAATCTCATATCAGTTGATGGCAGCGGTAGCGAGGGAGGCGATGGCGAGGAGTAGTTACTAGGAGATGGCCTAGTACATTGGAGGAAACCACTTTGGAGTATCATAATGATAACTTTTTGGCTTGAACTGTGATTTTGGGTAGCGATGGATGGTGGTAGCTATGGGGCGTTTGTATGGTGGTGGAAAGGGAATGGAGTACCTTTTTGATTCTCCCAGAGTAGGCTTCTTTTATAGAATGATCGACCACCCAATGTATGTATATAAGTTTCAATGAAATGGATATATGGTTCCCCTTGCCTTCTAGTTAGTAAAATGAGTACTCATTTATGCGTAATTCATATTATAAATGCTTAAAATGATTAATGTCTTCCACATGCATGATAATATAAAAGAGACTAAGATGATCCTTAGAGAGTGGCATACTGGGGCGCCACACATAGATAAGTCCTCTTCCGACAAAAAAAGATGATGATTGGATGCCAAGGTAGAAGATGAAGACGTAGTCTCTCGAAATGGAAAAATGTCTTCCTGGAAAATTAAGTCTATGCTCACAAAGAAGTGTCCTGTAGAGATTTCCATTACTTAATAACCTTTTTGCAGGGGAGAGTATCCTATAAAAAACACATCGAATGGCATAGGGATCCATCTTCTTCTGAGGGCCCACAGTCATTGCATAACACAAACATCCAAATACCTTAAGATGATCAATCCTTGGCTATTTTCCATAAAACAACTTAAAAGGAGTATGTCCATCAAGGATTCGAGTTAGCATGTGATTAATCAAATGGGCTGCCATAACTACAAAATCTCCCCAAAAAGCTTTAGAAATTGAAGCTTGATACTTGAGAGGTCGAGCTACTTCAAAGAGATGTCGATATTTGTGCTCAATAATCACATTTTGTTGAAGGGTGTAAGTATAAGAACTCTCATGGATTCTAAACTGAAGAATTTGTGTCCATTATCTTTATGAATTCTTTGGACATATTTGTTGAATTGATTTTTGATGAGAGATAAGAATTTCAATAGATTTTAAAAAGTCTGACTCTTGGATTGCATAAAGAAAACTCAAGTGGTGTGAGTATAATCATTGACAATTGTGAGAAAAAAACGTGAGCCATCATGATGTAGGGTGTGATAGGGACCCTAGATATCGATATGAAGTAAGGAAAAAGCACTAGTAGCTCGAGATGTGCCAATTGGAAAAGTGTGCTCAAGGTTGTTTTGCCAAAGGGCAAATTGGACATTTGGGATACAAAAACCATGCATTATGACCCAAACGTTGATGAAAAATAAGATTTTTATTTCTAATAATAGCATTACAAGAAATGCCTTTATTCAATTAATCAAAATCTTTTGGGAAACTAACTCAAAAATAGAGCCCTTGTGCGACATTATCCAAGTCCATCAATCTGCTAGTCAAAAGGTCTTGAAAGAAGCAATTGTTTGAATTGAATATGACATGACAAGAATTATCTTTGCAAGCTTTTGAGACGGATAAGAGGTTGAACTCAAAATCAAGGATATACAAGACATTTTTTAGAGTAATAGTTGGACTAAGATGAACAGTGCCAATTTTGGTGACATGAGTTATATTTCCATTTGGAAGAGGCATTGAATATGAGTGAGGACTCTTCTTAATATGAGAAAATAATTGCTCATTGCAAATTATGTTGTCACTCGCACCTGAATCGATTATCCATGCATCAACTAATATTGAATTTATCTTGCCAAGAAAAGTACCTGAGAAACTTGCAGCCTTGTCATTATTTGATAATTGACTGAGAGCTTTCATAATGTTCTATACTGATCTTAGGTAATAGTCTAATGTGCCCCATCAACTTTTTGTGCAGAAACCTAATGAGCAATAGATTTGTTCTCATTTTCATCTTTATCATTAGGTTTCTTGTGTAATTTTCCAGCGTGTATCAATAGTGTGATATGGATGCTTGCAATTTCACAATATTTATTTATAAATTTAGAATTTTGCCCACTAACCTTCCCTAATGATGTGGCATTTTGTGAGCTATAGGATCCTTTATAATTAAATGCTGATAGGACTTGATAATGGCCATTTGATTTGGTAGAGCTGATGGACGATTGAGGGCCGTCCATTCTTGCATGTTGATCCCAATTGCTCAATCCATCTCACCGATCCCATCCGTCCGATCCTGTGGGATGATCCAAGTTGTTTGTGCAAAAAACCCTAGGGATCCCTTGATTTGTCTTGGACGCTGCAATTGCAACTCCTCCCCCTCGACTCCTAGATCTCTTGAGGGCTTTGCCACTGGTTGTCCTGCCTAAAGCAACATTGGAGAGATAGGCGGCAATACTCATCCCTTTGTCGGATCGACCATACTCGGTCACGACGAGCCATTGGCTCTCATCCTAAATGCCCAATTGGCAGATTTGGCCAAGCGGCAGTGAGGGGTCCATCACGAGGATTTGCGATCGAAATGACAAATACGACTCGTTGAGGATGAGTAAGAATCTCACAACCTTCTTTCTTTCCTTCATCTCCCTATACTGTTTAACAGTACTCTCAGGATCCTCGAGCCACTCCTCTGCAACTTCAAGTTCGTTCCATAAGGCTAAAAGGTGATTGAAGCAAGCAGTAACTGAAAGGTTTCATTCCTTCAACTCCGGTAGGCTTTGGGTGATGGTGAACAACTTTGCACGATCCAAATGCCCGTACATTCCGCAGATATTCTCCTAGAACCTCTTGGGGTCTTTGGTTGGTGGTAGCCTAGCCACGACTTCAGTGGCTAAACAGTTGTCGATCCAAGTGCAAACCAATTGGTTGCATTTCTGCCAATGTCTCTGGAGACACTCCTCGGCAAGGAATGGAATTGTGCCATTAAAAAACTCATCCTTGTCCTTTGTGGTAAGGGCTTTTTAGAGGTCCCACGCCCAAGCATTATAATTTTCCGGTCCATTGAGTTACAAGTGGATGAGTTGCAATTCTAGTCCATCAGCAAACGATGTGAAGAAGGGGTCGTTGGGCTCAGGGCGGTTGCGGCCACCGTTGACTGTGAGCATGTACGGCATGAAACTGCTCGAAAACGCTGGGTAGAGATTTCTCCCTTGACCTAGTAAGCATCTGATTCCATGACTCAGATTCAAATGACCCGATGGTGTGAAATCGGGTGGAAAGCCTTGACTCGGTACGGATCCAGTCTTATGACCCGAATCTATTAGACTTGACCTCTCATTCGGGTCGGTCACGTGCGAATGAGAGATATTTCCTCCTCTGTTGGGCTGAGTTCCCAAACTTGAGAAGCTCTCCTCTCCAAATGGGCCATTTTGGGCCCATGCCTGTCCAGGCCCGTCAGCCCATTGGCCTTGGATAGGATACCACTAAAATGGGGGCCAATGAACTAAAGTAGGAGGAGGAGCGGCTGCATTGGCTGCATTCTGGCCATCACTAGGGTTGGGAACAATCTCCTGCTCATACGGATCAATTTGATCCAATGCTACTGGATTTTGATTTTGGGAGGTTTCCTCTGTTAGGAGTTCTCAACATTCTTGTTTTTTGCCATGGTATCGAGAAAGGTTGAATTCCAACTTGGTTTGCCGATTTGAATTGAAGGATGGATGTTTGCAATGACAACTCAAGAAAAGGAACTGAGGGCAATTCTAGTATTGTGGAAGTTAGATCAGGAAGGGTGGCTCTGATGCCATGATAGAAATTGAAGGATATTTTGGATGAATTGTAATTCTGTATTTCTTATATCATTGTACATGTACATGGTTCTATTTAGAGTGCTAGAGAAAAACAGGAAAGAAATATGCATGATTACATTACGATTACATTTCCTGTTCTACCAAGTCAATTATGGATTAACTATATCAATTACTGATTTAACTGAATCAATTAAAATCAGTATCTCCTACAATATCAAACCATATTTCCAACAGTTACGTGCTCATTTGCACATCCTCTTGTACGCAAAATGCAATGACACAAAATAAGAACCAATCCCTTAAAAACTTACAGAAACTTCATCAAATTTCCACAAACTCGCAACTGTAAAGGCACTTCGTTACGTGAAATGCGGCTTTAAATAAGGGAGGGGATCACAATACTATAGATAACAAAAAGAAGCGCAGTATTAGAAGCAATGCAGGGGAAGTACTGAAGTAACTCAATCATCAACTAATTAGAACACAATGAATCTCACGATATATCAATTTTCTTACAATCTATTTCATCAAAGAAGACAACATTATTTTTTGTAAATTGGAACACTTCACAGCCATCGAAAAAATATTTTATTTCAAGCTTGCTATGAAAAACAAGACTGGCTTATCATGGTCAATAAGAGCGACCCTTCAATCCCTACGTGTCTCTTGAACAGCATTTTCGCTTTTGCTAAATGATTGGTGATGTCCCTTGACAACCGTCCACGAATATGTGATACTTGTCCTTTGCCATCTCTGATTCCTTATCCAATTCCAAAAGTGGGGTAGCAACGGCAGTTCTGGGTCGAGAATCCATAAGGCAATTATCTTTAAGATTGTTGTACAATTGATGAAAAATATGAAAATTGTTGAAAATCTATTGAAAAATATGAGAAAAAATCAATCATCTCAGTTGTGCAAACACTGTCTTCAAGGTAAATTATATCCCTCATAGTATGAAACTCACTGATAAACGAAAATAAGGGGGTGCAAAAGGAGTCAAACCTCAAGTAAAAGTATTCCTTTTTGTTTGTGTTACTCGTTAGATTTCAAACATAAATGATGTTAAACGAAAGGCAATCCACAATATTACTTGCTCGTTTACAAAATTAAATTATAAAATAATGTGTTTGATTGAGAGTGGCTCTTTAAATAAATGGGGCATAGTCAAGAACTAATAACAGACTGACGCATCATTCAACATACCAATTATATAAACCAGTAGTAAGTCACAGCAAACCCAGAACGGACATTACAACCCCTTGCTTTCTCTTCCCAAGTAAGATAACGGACGGTCAACTTGTAACCACTTGAAGGTACAGAACATGCACCAAAATTTGTGGATCCTACGCGGACACGAGACTATATTACATTTTTGACCCGACCTTTCTTTCTAACTTGAGGAACGTGCGTTTGTAAGAATATGCTAAGACAAGCTCCAAGCAGCACCACCTTTCATGTTAAATTTCTTCAACCTCCCAAAGAACATGACTATTATCAGAATGAACTTGCCTCTGTTGCTCCATCTTCCTACAAATCCGTACTCAGCGTCCCTGCAGGGGCTGTCTCTGTTTAGCATCCTTTTGCAGCTGTAGCCGACTGAAAATCCAACATTGCCATAGGCACTGCATTGGTTCAGTAATAATCATTGTTAAAATCTTTCGGAAATTTAATACATCCACAAGAACAGAATCTAGAAACTCGGCGAGAATAATTGCAATGTACCTTATAGTTTCTATCGTGATGTTCAAGACATTGAAGTTGAGCGGGTCATTCTTCAAATTCTCCCTCTCGGTGATGCAGATGAGAATGATAAAGATCACTAAATATGACAGCTGCGAAAACATCAAGCATGTCAACAAGTGCCTCCTAGGCTCATCTCTTTGAATTTTTGGTGCTGTCTCGCCATTTCTTACCGGAAGAAATGAGGTATGTGACGGAAGATACCTGTAAAATCACAATGTTTGTTAGAAGCTGGTCGAGTCACTCTTAACTTTGAGAGTTCTTTTCTCTTGGAAAAAAAGGTGGTTGCAGAGAAATAAGTCAAGCTTGTGCATGTTTTCTGGTTGTCGCATTGACTGCATTCGACAGTTATCCTCTGTATATTTGATTCTAGTATTATGTTCCCTGTTTCTTCTGTCTTTACATAAGAAAACACACAAGACTGATCGTACACAAACGGCAGCAACAAAGCCGGAATGAATGTGGGGCGCGGTTCTGAGGAACAAGGGGCGGTTCTGAGGAACCAGTGGCAAGAACATTCCAAGGAATAAATGGCAAGAACAAAGCTGGAATGAATATAAATAAGGAGATTTTGGTGCGGTTCCGAGGAACAAATGCTAGAGCAATAAAAAGCTTCCATGAGCTGACTAGTCGAAGGCCAAATCTTTTCTTTTCCTTTCTTTAAAAAAAGTGAAGTTGAAGATCGCTCCTCTACAATTAGGGAGATGACTCCATTGCCCTCACTTGAAAATCATTTGAAATTGATTTTTTGTGATTCAAAATAGACTTAAGAACATCTATACCCCAAAACAATCCTGATTTTGATAAGCCCCATTTAAAAACAAATAAAAAAAAATTTTTAAAAAAAAAAAAATGAAAAAAAAAAAAAGTTCTATGTCTCTTTCTCCCTCATCACTTCTCTCTCATGTCTCCAATCTTGAGGCCCACCCATGGCTGCCATCGCTGTCGACGCGAGGACTTCAGAGGTACACTCCTGACCACGTCCTCTGAACCCTTAGACCCCTGCACTTGGACCCGAAACTTCGGGGTTTAGAACCCAAGAGTGCTAGTCTTGGGATCTTGAGGCTGATCTTAGGACCATAACATAGGCCTGGGACTTCGACACCTAGACTCTACACCTCCGGGGCTAGAGCTGGGACCCTGCCCTTGGTTTCTCGGGTCCAAGCGATGGGTTCCCAAGTCCTACCCCTGAGGTCAGTCTCAACCGCAAGCTTCGTCCCGATTATCGTCCAAGCGATGGGTTCCAAGGTTTAGGCCTTGTTGTCTCGAGTCTGGACGGCCGGGTCTCAGAGTATCGTCCCGATTATCTTGGTCCCCAAGGATCTTGGTCTTGGTGACTGCGTTTTTGAGATAGAGGCTCAAGGTCTCATGGCTATGGTCTCGTGGTCGGGTACTAGATTATCCTTGATTCTGTTTCTCGAAGACGTGATCAGGTTTTCCGATAACAACTATCAAAAACCAACTTCTAATTTTCACTTTATAAGCTCGATGAAACGCAGAAAAACAAGACCATTTTCTTTGAAAGTATCTTATTATGGAAACCACCCTCCAATGTCCAATTTCCACAAAACAGACGACAAATATTATGTGCCATTGGATAAGAAAAGGGAGTTTTGAATTTGATATTGGGATTTGAAAGTAGATAGTGGACCAGTTGCAAGAGTATAGACTAAGAATATAATATGGCACAAACCAAAAGATCAATAATGTCATGTTAGCATTATGCAATTTCGTTCCACAGGATGCCACCACCCAGTAACCTAATAAATTGATTTGCTATTCGATAAAGTGGATCCCTAACATGTGGAACCATTTGAGTTTTAGACTAGCAGAGATCCTAAAGCTGAAATTTTTTGATGAAAGCCAGGTAAGAATAGAGATGTGATGAATATGGGGTCAAGAATCTTCTTCAAAGCTTAGAAGAAATAAAATTTTGTTCCCACTAGGAAGATTATAAGAGATATCATGAGTGGATGCAAATGTTGCATTCACTTAGGCTTTGTTTGCTTCACAAAAAATAAATAATTTAAAAAATGATAGTTCATAGTGATTACTATTAAATAAAAAATATTTTTATCGTCCATGAAAATATTTAGATATAAATTGTTTTCGATAATAAAAATATTATTCATTGATTAATTATTTTAAACAATCATTTTTAAGAAAATATTTTATAAATCATTCTCACAAAACATACACACTCTTAATGTGTTTTAATTGAGATCAATTCATGAAATCTCGAAACTGCCTCTTTAATATTGAGCGATAATTGCAGAGTACAAAAATCTAATGACGTGTCATCATCCTACGAAAATATGATAAATTTAGATGGGTGTGCAAACTAACTCAATTATAGAAGTACACAAGAAAAGAACGAAAAATCAGTTTGTGCCTTTCCTCTGTTCTGCGTTTTACGAAGTTTCATGAAATTCCATTGGGGGCAGGAGACACGAAACTATACTTATTTATCATATTGGATGAAAGTGAAACATTTTCCTCATTTCTAGGAAGTAAATTTAATAAATCATATGACTCTCTGTAATCTAACATTAACCCGTATTTTATAAGTTCAACTGATTAAGCCATTTAACGTAGATATCTTACTTATTCTAGGCCATTGACTGCTGTAAGAAAATAGAAAAATGTTTATCCATAAAAATACAACGGTTAATATTCAATACTAATGTGGATTTATGAAATTGAATATTGAGCAAGTTGTTATGGTTTAGAGTTAATTTAGTATTGAATATTATCTACTTATTTAATTTGTGTCTGCATTATTTAGTTTCCGAATTCGGTGGGGAATAGGATTTTATATGCGTGCACGCTCGCGGGCAGGTGTGAGAATGAGACAGAGAGGGAGACTCACATCATCAGGACGAAGAGCACCAAAATTGCCGGAGAAATGATGGAGAGATCGAAGACGGACTCGCCGGCATGTCTCGTGTTCACCGCCTCAAACAGAGCCCCGACGAGCTTCTCATACGGACTCAGGCCCTCCATGGCCGGTGAGTCCCACTCCATGCAGCACAGAGCCACGAACTGCACCAACACGAACTTCCCCACCGTGGCGGCCAAGCAGAGGCAGTGAAAGCCCGGAAGCAAGTGTGCGTACCCCATCGCCCCGGAATTCCTCAGCATGTAGTCAAACTCGGCCCGCCCCGTTACACGCTCAAGGAGCCAGATTGCCGCCCTGAGACACGGGGGGTAGAGCGTGTTACCGAGGAGGACCTGTGGAAGGAGCAGCCACAGGAGGCCCGGGTTGTGCTTAAAGGCCAACATGTTCTCGTTCGTGGGGACAAAGCCGCAGTTGGCGAACGTTGACGCTGTCATGAACACAGAGAACATCTGCACGGTGAGGCCTTTGTCCCGAAGGACTTTCCTCGCGCTTGGAACGAGGCTTATGTACGCAGAAAGCAAAGTTGAGCCGCCTGCGTGGACTATGATGTGGTAACCTAGGACTACGTAGCTCAAGTACTTAACTGCCCTGTGCTTGACAAGTCCCTCACCAGACGGAGCTGGCTTCATCGGCATCCCTTTCATTTCAGGGTCGAATTTGAAGGTATCGGCCTCAGTGACCGGGTAGAGAGGAGGAAGTTCGAGTTCGATATTGTTGTTGGAGTGGTCAGAAGTGACAGAATTCACCTCGCGATGATCACGTCCTGCAAATTCGGACCTTGAGAGATAAAGCCCGAGCATGGAAGTGAAGACCTCCCCACCGAAGAGCATAAGGAGGGTAATGATGACGAGCTGGGAGTTGGAGAAAGCCTCCATTTCCACAGTGGACATGCTTGAGACTGTGTTTGCAGAGACAGAGGTGAAGAATATGTCGAGGTCACAAGGCTTGTAGGAGGACGATTTGGGCTCGCAAAGCTTTAGTGCCCAATAGCCGACCACGGAGACGAGGACGAAGTAAGTTAGCTGAATCCAGAAAGAGTTGGCTCGGCGGGCCAGGTTGCGGAGGAGGGAAGATACCACAGGGTGGCAAGAGTGGAGGAGGCAAGAGTGTTGTGGAATGCTAGGCAGGCTGAGCTCCACCTTGTTACCGAACAAAGAAAGCTTCTTCATCCTTTTGAGATTCTTTATGCAGCAGGGGAGGTTTTTGTTCCCATTAAGAGGTAGACAGGGCCGTGGTTTTATAGTCGCGACTTGCTCCCTGTAGTTAAGGTTCACGTGGACTCTCACTGACAATGACAAAGGGCACGACACATTAAACAAATTTTAAATTTGAAATGTGAATGTGACCAAATGTGTCAAAATATATTTCGATGTCTGGCTAACACAAATAACATGGTAAGCTGTATAGGTATGCCGGGAGTGGGTTAAAAAGCTAAATCCACACACGACACATTTTTTTATTCGTGTATAAACAAATTGACACATTTATGGAACGAACGCAATTAGGCTTGACATGATATGTTTAATTACATATGTACCCAGGTCGTATAATTAGGTTCTGTTGAAAATTGTTAGAGAAGTGATTTTGTTTGATAAGCTATATCAATCATTTATCGCAAAATAGTGGCATTCACATTAGTTCTTACTCTAAAAAGGTAAGTTGTGATGTAGTTTTCTCTATCGTAGTAGGCTCTGTAAACTATGTAATTTATAGAAGGGTTACATTTTTCCTCATCCCCAAGTTAAAAGAAACACATCTAATTGATGGTCACATACATAGACATGATCCACTTGCAAACTTAACTAAACAATAATGAAATAGTATATTTTCCTCAATTCTAGGTTCGAAGAAACTTTTTTAACTATGCCTCCAATTGGTGAATTACAAATATGGATATTGCCTACATGCAAGTGTCCATAGTTCGTAATCTACCAATTAAAAGAATAGTCAAAAGAAATTTCTTCTAATCCAGCATGAAAACAAGTTAGAGGAACTCTATGGCCTTTATAGAATAAGCCGATCAAGTATTTTTACCCTCATGATGTTTAGACGGCTTTGATCCACATGACCCTGGTCTAGGAAAAATTCACTCCTAACAGTGTGGTTGATGTTTCAAAGGAGCCATGTTTTCCTTCGTTCCTAGTTGGAAGAAATTTCTCTTATTAATACCTCCGATTGGTGAATTACGAGTATGAACATTTGCTCCGGTTAAATTTAGCTAAATTTGCATGTGGTTGAAATTCATATCTTGCAAACTGCTAATAGGATGATGGTTGGGAGAAATTTCTTTCAATATGGAATGGAGAAAAACATATCCATTTTTTAAGTGCCTCGTGTTCTTTTAAAAGCTCAAAGCTCATGGATGAATATTGTTATGTATATATCTGTTGAGGAGTTTTCTTCTTAAGTTCATTAACTTTGCAGAAGGAGCGGTATTGTACAAAAGTAACACTATAACTATGATGAAATAAAGAGGGCGCGAGATGAGAAATATGATATTCTAGTAAGGTCAAATGCCTAGTGGCCTATGAGAAGTGTCGAATTGCTTGAAATCAGTTGAAGTCAGTTGTAGAGTGTGTTCAATAGTTTAAACCATGGCTGTCGAGGAGTCAAGGTGCGACATCCTTGATTTCGACCCGTCTTTTGGTCCCAACTAGAAGGCTAAGCTAGGTAGGTCAATATTCTTGAAAAATAAGAGTCAAATTCATTGAATGAGAATAATGAGTATGGAGGCTTAGGTGTCTTAAGTAATTAATGAAATGGGGGTGACTCATGGCCTAAAAAGATGATGGCAAGTGATCTCACAAGCCTAGTAGAGTGCCACCTCTCCTCCATAGACTTGCCACCTTGAGTTTCATAAGTTTTAACTTTCAAGTTTTTCGAAACTGCCGAACCTTTTCTATTTTCCAATTTTATAGAGGTCTTTGTGGTTCAAATTTGGAGAAACTTCCTCATGAAAGTTATTCAAAATATTTTCACCATAACATACTTTAATTTCATATTTTTATGAGGCGAAATGGTTGTGCAAAATCCCAATTACTTACCATGTTAACACTATTCATGCAGTAAAAATGGTGACCTCTTTGTCTTCTCGAATTTTTATAAAATTTTTCCCTTTGAATTTGGGCATACTTCTTTTATAAAAGTTTTAAAGGGCATCTATGTCTAAAATATATAAAATTTCAAAGAGTTTTGTGAAAGTTTGGATTTCAAAATGGGTCTTTCTCTCCAACCATTGAACCTACTCGATGGATGAATTTTTGGGTTGTGTTCAATGATTTGCTGCTCTTTCCACAAAATGAATTTTGCTAGGTTTCCTTCATGAAAAATGTTGTTTAAGATATTCTCTACAACATATTAAAATTTTATTATTTTTCGAGCTCGTTTGATAAGGTAACAATGCTGATTTCGGGAATTGCTTGAAACTGTTTTTCACTCTAGGATAAGAGGGTCACACGTCCAACTTAGAAGGAAAGGGGGCTATACGCCCAAATTGAAGAGCAAGCCAATCTAAAGTCTTCTTGGCTTGAAGATAAGAATGCTTTAAATGCTCTTGGACCTTAATATGTTAAAGAGAAGAAACTTGGAGAGCAAGTTGGATAATGTGAACACATTTAAGCCTAATGATTGCATGAAATCTTGGCAATTAATGAGAGATGCAAGTCATATGTTTAGGTGTCCCCCTAATGATTACATATATTTAATGAAGAGGTGAGTCATATGGTTTAAGTGTCCCCACAATCATTACATGAAATAATTCCATGACGACTTAATCCTTTAAGTGGACCAATGGAAGGAGGAGCAAGTGTCCCCCCTTGGAACTAGACTTGCCACCCATCTCTTTAGCTCGCCACCTCTTTATCCTAGGTTGTTCACCCAAAGAAATGTGGTTAGTCCACTTGGAAGGAAAATTATGAGGGGTTTGTCTATAAATAGAGGCATATGCTCTCCTCAATTCCACACCACACACCACCCTAGCTCTTTTTCTCTCACGCCCTTTTACTGTCGCCCCTCTCACTCTCTTGGCCTTACTTGCCCACTGCCTCACAAGACAGCTCTCTTTTAGTAAAGCCACCTATAGTTTATCGAGGTTCATTGAAGGTAAGTAGAATATCTAACTCTTGACTAGGGCGATAGCTTATGTAGTTGAATTAAATAGTGTGTTCACCTGTGTAAACCATGTGTATTTTGTAATGTTCTTTTGTATGGTTTCATCATGTTTGCATGCTTGAATGTGTTCACACCCCAAGACGAAGTCGAGGTTCGCTTGGCTTGGAATCGACATTAAGTCGCAATGGCCTAAGCTGCTAGGCCTTAGATTGGCATTGAAGTGTGTTAGTTTCAAGTCTTGCTTGGTGCAAACATTGACCTAAGCGTGCAAATCAAGTAAAAAAACCAAGAGTCGTGCTTGGCTTATCATATAATATGACATTAAAAGTCATGGCACACTCACTTGAATGAGCACGCCTTCGGGCCATGTATGAGTGGACTAAGAAGAAAAGTAAGAATATATTTGTGTGATGTACTTTCTTTTTTTTTTTTTTTTTTTGGTAAGATGTGTGATGTACTTTTATGATGCACTTAAAGAGAAAAAAGTGCCTATCACCACAAAATGTTGGTGGCGATACCTCGTTCATTGAACATGATGCCTTGGTTGAGCTAGGACGCTTGGGTTGGAGCTTGGATGATTGGGTAAGCTAGCCTCGAGATGCCCTGGTTGAGCCAAGATGCTTGGGTTGAGCCTAGATGCCTTGGTGAGTTAGCACTAGGATGCTTTGGTTGAGCTGGGATGCCTTGATTGAGCCAGGAAGTCTAGTGAGAAGCTAGAAAGCCCCAGTCGAGCTGAGAGGGTGTGGTTGAGCCAGGACAATGGTAAATGAATTTGCATGAATGCTGGTTATGCATAAGTATGATAGGTCGATATATTTCTTGATAAGCTAAAGGTAAATATGCATTAAAGCATGTTGTGATGGGACATTTGCATGTAGTCAAGGATAGCAATAAGTTTGCTATTGATATGTCATTTACATCATATTGCAAGTGTTATATCTGCTGGATTTTGATGATGAGATGTCTTTCTAATAGAGAATTAGAGGTTTTACTGATTGAGTCCATGACTCACCCCGTTTTTTTTTCCCACCAGAATTTTAGGCATTGTGGAGTTACATTCTCACTAGAGGAGCTAAGGTTTACTTCGGCCTTTTTGAGTATAGAACATGTAGTGGTTGTAATTATAATGGCCCATGATAGAAGCGCTTGTAAATATAACTCATGTAATTGTTTACGTGCAAATGATTGTTTTCCTAGCTGCTTGTTGTTATCTGGATGTTATATGTATGCTTCTGCATGTGCATAATGAAAAGATAAAAAGAAACGGGGTAGCGATGCGCTTGAGACGTAGTGAAAATAATCCTTGTTGCTAGAGACCCTAGAGATGGAGTTGGGGCTGTGATGTGAAGCAAAAAAAAGTCAAGAAGATCAAAGTGTTAAAGCTCTGAAATGCCAGAAATTTTTAAGTCTAACGCTCCAAAGAGAGAAGTCCATTCATCCAAAAGTCACTAAGTGAAAAATGAGTTAATATGGTATTTATAGTGGGAAGGCTTGAATGGTCAACAAATAGGATAGTGTCATATGACAATCCATATTAGTTTTGTGCATGTCACGACGAAAACATGCAATGATGGTTTACCGCATGTCATCAGGACACGGGTTAGCAACAGGTTGCCACGTATAAGGAGGACATGGACTATCACTAGCCCACTTAAAAGGATTAGAATAGGCCAATTTATCACATGCTCCAAGCCGATCAAGTCAAAACTCCTTAAAAATTCTCAGTTGGATTAGGATATTTCAAAGATTCTAGCACTAATCATAAGCTATACCTGAAGCCTGTAATCAGTTCTAAAGAAAAGGATATTTGTTAAGAAGTAAAAAAAAAAAAAGTGTGTACTTTCTAAAATAATATTGATGAAGTGGATGAGTCCTCAAGAAAAGAAAAAAATGTGGGTAGCTACTAACCAAAAAAAAAAAAAAAAAAAAACGGATGAAGTGGATGGTTAATTAATGCAAGTTGGTAACGAATCTTCTTCTTTTCTTTTTTGGCAAGGTGAGAGCTGTTAATAGGTTGGTTAACAATTCATAAACCCGTTACATTTTGCCTAATTTTACCTTAAACCTTTTAATTATGCTAATTGAGTCCTAAATTATTTAACATTTTGACCAATTATGTCCGTTCAGCCAATTTTAACCGAAAATTGCTAACATGGACATTGATCGTTCTAAGTGACATGGTTGACATTGACATAGATAATTTTTAATGGTATTTAATATTTTTTCAAAATTTTCATTTATTTATTTATTTATTTTTTTCTTCCCTTCTTCTTCCAATTTGTTGTCGGGCATTGATGAATGGCCAAAGGCGAGGGCCTCACTAATGCCCAGTAAGAGCGAGCCTCGCCCACCATTGGTGAGGCTCAACCCTTGCCAAATCTGTGTTGGGCATGCCTAATCTCTAGTCAATCGTTGACCATCATCAAGACTTGGTGATTGACTAAAGGAAAAAGGGAAAGAAATAAAGAAATAAAGAAAATAAAAAGGAAATAAAGGAAAAAGAAAAGACAAATATATAAATTCGAAAAAAGTCAACATATTTTTAAAATTGTCCACATTAGAGTCATTCATGCCACATAGGACAATTGACATCCACTTCAGTAATTTTTTGGCCAAAATTGGTGGGATGGATTTAATTAGCAAAACGTGAAAAGATTACGATTCAATTGATATAATTAAAAGATTTATGACTAAAGTGGTAAAATTGCGATAGATTTAAAACTTTTTGGACAATATCTCTCTCCCTGGCGTTAGAGTTTAAACTTTAAATCCTTCGATTTACCTCTGTCCCCCTTCCTCCATGAGCACTCACCCTCTTTAACCTTCAATCATTAAGAGCTCACCCTTCATAATACTCACCCAATCATACGTAAATTCCTATTTACACTTTTAATCCTTGCATTTTACCCTCTTGAATATGAAAATCATTCCAATTGTCAGCATCGTCAAACTCTTTGGATTAAATCATGCAATGTAAGTGAACCAGCTATTACACATTAAAACTATGTTTGGTCATCTAGATCTCTTGTGACGTCCCGGTCCACCACCTTACTAACGCAAGTTACATATCTTTTCACTTATAGCACAAGCGGAACCAAAAGTGTAAAATTAAACAAACATCACAAATATGACGAATGCAAAGAGTGAAGCAAATGTCATGTGCTATCCACTCAGCTATCGTTGACGCCCTCAAACTATCCATAAAATACCCCCCATCTACACAGTTCAATCCCAAAAAGTGTCAAGACCGTGCCTCCAAAAAATGAATTTGTACCACCATCACCAGCTTCCTCGCCTATGGCTCCCTATTGCTGCCGGCCTCATTGCCGCCGCTGTTGTCTTTCGGGAATGGTAGAGGACCTACCAATCTAGGCGTAGATCGCCATTCAAAGTGTAGATGTGTAACACACGAAGATCACATATAGGAAGTAAAGGTATGTGAACTCATACAGCTGCCCCTCAAAGTCTATTGGGACACTGTAACGAGAGATGGGGGTAGGAGGAATGTTAGCCATAACCATGAATCTATAAAATATAAACATCATTAAGGGTGAGCTAAAGCCCAGCAAATGAAATATCCAAAGCCCTATACTAAGCAATCCGCCTATCACACGCTCACGAAAAACATCTTGCTTAGACATGCGACTGGAATAATTAAACTCACAGAGACTATAATGACAAAATAACTAATATAAGTATTGTACACTCATGACAAAAGAACCTAATGACTCGACATATGACTCGACCATATATGCACATAAGTTTCGCACTATTCTTTATTCTCACTTTTTGTTTTCAATCCAAGACATATGGCCGGTGCACTCACTGAAGCATGCAAGGAGGAATAACTCCAATGTAGTAGAATTCCAGTGCGCCCTTTGGTATGCTACGGTGTACATTGGTACGCTCTTCAGCCCGCTTAGGCTTCATGGTCCATTGATCATGGTATCCCAATCTGCAGAGCATCTAGGGTACGCTCTCCCTAGGCTTCTTGGGTGTGCTCTCCCTAGGCATCCCAAATTTCTCTCCGACTTCATGGGGGCATTATCGATGCACTCTTCGATGGTATTCATTACAGATTATCTTCAACACACAGTTTATGCACAATTATCTTATCGTTAAACATGCAGACTTCACCACAAAGACAACTCTTAACTAGGATCTACGAATGTTGACCAAAAAATTAAAGTAAAAATAGGATCGACGAATCACAAAAACCTCAGGCCTAATGCATGTCTACATTCTTCCGATGTCCAAAACTAATTCGACCCAAAATTGATGACTATCAAAGACACGATTTGGTTACACCACACACCCCACCTAGCCAAAGCTACTCGGCACTTTGTTGCCACAATTTTAAGTCTAAAATCATCCAAATTCGATGTCACCAATGACCTAATTGAACAATGCACTAGCCGAACGTCTTCCGAGGCTTTATTATCACACTATTTCAAACATAGAACATGAAATCATTTGCAGCTCTACATTGGACACATCACTACCTTAGCCGAACCTCACCACTTCCTTGCCGTGACACAAACTCAAATCTAAAATGACGGTGCACTCAATTCACCCTGGCCGAACCTATTTAGGTTCTCACCACTACACACATGACCAAAATTAAACTCAAAACCATCTAATTAAGGAAATTAACAACCCACACGGTCTTACGGCACAACCCACAACACCACCGACCACCTCCATGTAACACCACCGCCTCATGAAAACATAAGTTCGAGCTCAAATCATCCCAAAAATGACTCTAATGACTTACAATGGTCACGGTACAACTCATGGCACTATACCACTTGAAACCGAACCCAAGATCAACAAGAACATAGCACTACAAACACATCCAAGCAGAATTTTCTGAGCCGCGCAACAAGAAAGACGATTAGCATAGAGCAATGGAATTCCACTTGCCTAGGACACGTCAACGAAAAAACTGATCAATGACTCGGGGACAAACGATCCTTGACTTCTTTGGCTTGCATGGTGTATGTGACATCCTAATTTTCAGGTTTTGTTTTCGATTGAATAAGTCGGGCTTTTCATTGATGCACCTATAGTTCTTTTCTCTGAGTTGGTCACTCATGAGATAACTAGCCTATCTGGTGAAGCCGTTAAGGAATATAAACGCAATAGACTTGAGAATTCGACCAAGAATCGACTGCTCGACCGTGCTAATCTGCAAGGGTCATTACGGCACAGTTAAAAATCAATTAGAGACCGGAGATGGGTCAATTCGACAGAGCCATATGATTAAGTGTGGGTGATTCTATCTAATTGCAAAATTCTTGTTGATCAGCACTAGACCAATTTTCTATCGTTTTTTGGTACCCTGTGTCCGTAACTGAAATTTCAAGATTTTTACAATAATTGAGAGTTGCCAATGTGTCGAAGATACACAATATGGATCGAAAATAATCGACCACGGGTCAATTGTATTAAAAATTCCTAAAAGCTATCAATAGGTTAGGTCATGCTAAAATCGCGCCCGATTGAAATTAACTGCAAAATTGAACCCGATTTCAGAAATTGAAAGTTTTGTCATGTCACGATTCATTTTAGGAACGTTGACTCATCCTCCAAAGATTTTTCGGCAAGTCGGGACTTTCGGCAAAAATTCAAAGTAAGGCTATTTTGGATTGGGAAATTCGAGGGACTGTTTTTGGGTGGATTTTTGGGGTTCAAGTTGGTTCAATTGGTGAGGAAAAATGTGAATTTAAGTGTGGGCACCTTGGCTGAATTTTCGGGCATCAATTGAGCTCAATTGGAGAAAGAAATTGAATCAAATTGGATGGAAATTGTCCAAAATTCGTAGGCCAAGGGGGCAGCAACATTTTGGACCATTTGAGAAGCTTGTTGGGGAAGCTTGAGGGTGGAAATTGGCTGAGGATGATAGCCAAGGGTGGTGGGACATGAACTTGAGTGAAATAGAATATTTAGCTTGACTTTGTGGCTTGGTCGCCCCCCCTCTTCAGCAACTCACTCATTCTTCTTCCTTTGGCTTGCTTTCTCCATTTTTGAAGTGTTTGAGAGCTCAAAGAACCATAGCAAGCCAACCAAGAGACCAGTCAGGCCATCGACCACCCGCTGAAGCCGCCTAAGCATCGTCGCTACCACCACGAGCCATCCGCTCGTTGCGATTGTCTCATAGTCCCGCATCGTCGTTTGGGCCCAGGCCATCATCCCTTGCCGTCTCGAGCTCGCCTTAGTCATCGTTGGAGCTGTCCAAGCTGCTAGAGCCACTGCTTGGTCCCTCTGCTCCTGCCGCTGCCATCGCTGCCCCGCCATGCCCCTTTCCCGTGCAAGCCTAATCGTTTGACCAACCCTCCTTCAGCCCAAAGTAGAAATAGTTGAGACTTGTAGGTTTTCTGGGCCCGTCCGGACCTCCGTTGGTGTCGCCATAGGCTTGGTTCTCGCTCGCCTCCACGTCACCGTCATCGTGAACTCATCGACCCGCAAAACCGGTGAGTTTACTTGCTAAACTCTACTTAGGGAGTTAATTTTACTTAATGGGTGATTAATTTAGGCTAATTAGGAATTAGGTGGTTAGTTAGTTTAGATTAGTGATTTAATTGTTTAATTATGCATGTTAGGTGGTTATAATAAATTGATTAGGGGCTAATTAGATTGTACTATTTATCTAGATAGGTGCATTATTTTTCTAGGCCTGTTTAGGTGGTTAGATTAGCATTTCTAGCCTAGGTTAGCATTTATCGGATTTAATTTGCATTATTTAATTATTTTTGTAATTTATTTAATTATTTAATATTTTCCACAAATTATACCAGGATAGTTGGTGATCGGAATTTCGTGCTGATTGCAATGATGTGCTTAGTTTATGCAATTGAATATTAATTTGTGCAAATTGAGTGGTGATTGTGAATTATATTATTTATTTCAAAATTGTGAAATTTTGGTATTTAATCAAAAAATATTGGGCGTCGGTTTTTAATGCAAAAAATGTCTTTAGGTGCTATATTAAATAGTGGGGTTTTAAAAAAAAAGGAAGATATAGTATTTTTGGCTCAAACTGGTCGTGTACACACACACGATTATTTTCACCAGATGTTTTTAATATGAAGAAAATAGGCCGAGATCGTTATCTTAATTGAGGCATTTAAGTGCAAAGCACAATGCCCTTAGCCATGATTGAATGATTGTGTGATGGTTTATTGTCATGGTGAGGTGATATATGTGGTGTTGAGGGAACCCAATTGGTTTTGAGCCAGTAGAGAATTAAGTGCTACACGATGTCGGAACTTTGTGGAGAGAGGGCACCTCTAGAACCTTGAGCCTGGTATTGAGTATTGAGTCAGAATATTGAGTGGGGATGTTGAGGTTGAATTGGGAATTTGAATATTGAGAGTAAATATCAGGTGTAGACGGAACCATCGATATGATTTGCACGCGCCTGATTATGAGACGAAATTGTGTAACACGGTATGGGACGTGTCATAATGATTTGGTCTTATAATCGAGACCCCCGTGATTGATCGATTGATTGATGGACTAATTGATTGATTGAATGATAGAATTGATTAGATTGATTGTATTGATTGAATTGATTGATTAATTGATTGACTGAGATTGAATTGAGACATTCCAAAAGATCGAGTGTTATTATTGCACTTATGTGATATATGAATTATGCTAACATGCAGGAGGGAACTTAAGCGAGGTAAGTCCTCTGTATTGTGTTTATAGATTGCCTCTAGGCATATTTCCTTCTTAGTCGGGATTTAGGGGGTGAAGTTGCTGAGACATTGTCTCACCCTATCGGGGGCTCATCTTTTCAGGTCCTTAGATGGTGGTCCCTCCCGTACGTTTTGGTTAGCCTCATAGGGTTACTAAGTAGAGTACTGACTTCCCTATCCTCGGAAGTCACTAGGTCTATGAACTCATGATGACCACCATCTGGGTCGATGAGGGCCTACCTCAGAGGGTACCTCATCGATTTAGAGCGTGGTTTTGCCACAAGATCAATGGATACAGGGATGGTCCCCTCCAGGGTTTTGAGATCCCCACCATGATGGTTGACGCCGCTCTAGGCGAGGGCGCAGCTGACCCTCCTAACGGTGCTGTGGTGGACCCAGAACCCCTGGAGGCCTCGAAGATTTTGTATGAGGATTCGTGTGCCTAGATGGCTTGTTGACTCTTTTTGGAGTAGGGTTTTAGTTATAGCCTAGTTTTGTATATAAACCGGTGTGTTTATAAAAGTGTTTTGCGTGTGAAATTGTTGTCCTGCTTTTTTATCTCATGCTGTTTGCTGTCAAGGGATTTGTTTATTCGCTTCCATATGTGCATTAAAATGAATGAGCCGTCAACGCATCCTAGGACGTCACAATTTCATTGACCACCGAGGGATGTACTCGTACTCGAGGTTCGGGGCGTGACAGTGTAGCTTCTCGTAGCTGAATCCATGAGCAAATATTGAGAATTGGGGGTGGCGAGCAATCGAGAGGGAAAGAGAGAGTGATCGGCGAGAGATGACTGAGTGAGAGAGAGGGTCGGGTCGGGAGATGAGAGAGAGAGAGAGATAGAGAGAGAGAGAGAGAGAGAGAGAGAGAGAGAGAGAGAGAGAGAGAGAGAATAGCTTTTTATTCTCCTTGGATCTCCCTTGCATGAAATCCTATTGGCTTATGTGGGCGGCATGCCTAGTGTCACAGCCTAAATGCCAAGTGACGGGGGAGAGAGAAGAGAGAGGAGGCACGACTATTTGGGGAAGAATAGTATTAGTTGTGTTTAATTTTCACTTATATTGGACACCAAGAACCTAGAACTATATCTATAATTCATGCAATTAGCTCAAAAATTTCTTGGCTAATGTATGGGTGATGCGTGCGTGGGCAAATGATTTCGAGCTATAAGGATGTTTGTGGTTAAGTGTATGGGAATGGTGTGTATGAGGATGATTTCGGAAGGATAAAATGCAAAGGCGGGGATAGAAAATAGTCGCCACTAAGGTGTAAAGGACATGCTACCAACCAAGGATGAGGACTAGGATCGACAAAGTTCACCTCCAAGGCTTAAAGGACAAAACACCTGCCCATAATAAAATGACTTCGAGATAGAAAAGCTCACTACCAAGGCATAAAGGAAAACTAGCAGCCGGGGATAAAGTGCTTCTTGGCTCACCACTGAGGAGTAATCCACTCTGCAAAGATAAAAAGACCGAAATAAGAGACATTCACTCTCCAAAGATAATTACTTAACCAGAGAATAAGTATTTTCATTCATCAAATTGCAGTCTCATTACAATGGAGTCTTTCTCTATTTATAGGAGAGATGACATCTAGAGAACTGCTGAAGCATTAAAGGACTTGGGAACTAGAAGCATAATAAAGACCTAGGAGCTTAAAACTTTGACTCTTGAAACTTAGATAACAATAAATACTCCTAAGAACTTAGAGATACCATTAATAACATAGGAACTTGTATTATTGACTCTTCAACCTTTTTGCCTTATCTTCAAAATTCGTCCACCGAACTTGACTAGAAAATAACCATCTCAAGATATTATCAAATACCTAAGGAAGTTGTCCAGAATAACCTTCCATAGATATGTTGTTGATAAACTTTGAAATCAACAACTAATATAGTGAATCGAGAATTTGGTAACTCTTTAATCGTCAGTAACACTGTATTTCTAGGTAACTCTTTACTCGGTAACACATCAATAGCTGCCTTCTTGGTAGCGTCATCTTATTCGTAACTTGGTAGGGAATAGATCAGTACCTCTTTATTCAGAAACTTTAGTATCAACCATTGAAACATGTTATGCCCAAATCCTATCTTGGCTTGAATGAGCATTAATGGTGCCGAGTTAGTTGATGGAGCTAAGTCGGATGCTCCTTCATCAACGAGCCACGTACCGTTGTTTCGAAAACCTAATATTGACACATCTCCGATTAGTGCCAATTAAAATAACCTAATCATCGTTAAATAGCTCACTAATCGAGTAGATCCAAAAATTTGGATGTCACATTTTTTACCATGATAGGATATGAAATCCGGGATTTTAGTTATATCCTATTCACTGTTTGGTGAATCACAATAATAAAGTTAGATATATTTACATCATATTATATTAATTTTTTTTGGGTATAAATGGCATATTAGTGTAAATGAACCTTAAAGTTCACAAACGAAATTGGTAAAAATCTCTCACGACACTTTACCCTACTTTATTTTTATTTGCTTTTTAATTTTATTTTTCCTCTCTTTTTAATTATTTTCTTTGTTATTTCTTTTTTCCCCTTCCATCACTCTCTAATAAAATTTTATTTAATAGTAAACTATATTAATATACCTAAAGTATGTAACATATATATATTTATATATTAAATTTATATTATAAGATAAAATTAAATGCAAATATATAAATAAAAATAAGATTAAATAAAAACTAAATTGTTATTTTTTGTTATTTTGAATTTCTTAAATTAGAAATTAAATAATATTTATATTGAAATTTAATTTTAATTTTGTTAATTTAAGAAGTTTGTTATTCGAGGAAAACAAATTTCCTATCATAAATATTGGAAATTCTATCTATCTTTATCCCACCTCTCCCATGAGATATTTTAATCCAACCTATATTTTTCTTATACCTGACTTTATTTTGTCTTGAGCAGGCACTAAACGTAGGTCCTATCTTGAATTTCATCACAACTACGAAACGCAGTCTAAATTCTTTTATTATGAACAACAATTCCCTATACGGGAAATCCTTCCTTATGACTTGAGAAGCACTTGCATTGCATTTTTTGGCCAAAAAAAAAAAAAAAAAAAAAAAAAAAAACGGTGAAGATTGATGAAATAATTTGTAAGTTTGGCATAGTAAAGTGTATGGATCAAGGTTGAGGATATATGCAAGAGAGTGAAAGTTCACAAAGTAAGTTGGGTGTGACGTTCAAGAGTATGATATAGAGATCAAGCGAAAGGATTTAAAGTTCAGAAATTCACGTGTAAGAGGATGATTGTTTCGGACTATCAAATGAATGTTTTTTAGCTTTTGCTTAAATGTTTGCATTAAAAGAGCCATGCACCTCATAAAGATGCGGTGTAGGTAAAAAGTGAGTCAATGTATACAAAACCACTCGACCCAAAAAGAAAAATGTATACAAAACCTAATTACATAATATCATTACTTCTTCTTTTGGGGAAACGTTAGGGCGCATTTGACAACCTTTCTTAAATAAACAAAACTTATTTTTTTGTCTTAAATTCTGAAAATAAAAAACAATCTTAGTATTTTAAAGCATGAAACTGGAATGGTTTTATGTTATATTTATATTTAAAAATATAAGAAGTGTTCAAATTGAATTTATAATCAATTTTGAAACATAACACAAAAAAGAAGAAAAAAAACATCAGTACCAGAAAAGATACATATTCTATTGTAAGAGATCACAATCAATTTTTTCTTTCAACAACATCCTCAATCAATTGGTGGAAAATAAAAATAGAGTCGAAAGCGTCATTCCCCCTCTCTCTCTCTCTCTCTCTCTCTCTCTCTCTCTCTCTCTCTCTCTCTCTCTCTCTCTCTCTAGCCTTTCTTGGTCTCTTCAATTTCTGGAGGGGAGGAATTTGACCTTAATCTCTCCTTCCCTCTCTAGTTGCTTTTCTTTTTATTTCATTTTACTTCTTTCTTACTCTTCCAATCTAGTTTTAGATTTGGGAATTTTTTCTCTCCTAATCCTAGATCTGTAAGTTTTTCTCTTCGATCTAATTTTTGATTTAGGAGTTTTAATGAACAAGATTACGTCTCTTGTTTCAACGGTGTTTATAGTATTTTTGGTACAAATCTATGCTCATTCAATGTGCTTTTGTTTGAAGTTTTGGTGCCTTATATTGGCTTAAGGGCTCCTCTCTCATAGATGTCAAATATGAACTTATTCAAAATTTTCATATTATCTCCATAAAATGATGGTATTAGGGATGCTTAACCTAGGCACACACTATTGAAGGGCAAAACCGTAACTATAGATAGAAATCCTGCTCATTACAAATTCAGTGATTGGCCGCCCATCCTTTTGCTTGGATAGAGTCACATATTTGTTCTTGAAGGACGAGCAGATTATTATCTTTGCCAACTAAGCTTTGATGATACACCTTGATTTTCGTTTTAGATTTGTTTTGGAGCTCTACAGGCTTGTCTTGTTATTATGACTTTTTTCCTATGGCTCTTTTCATGTATCACTTTTGTAATAAATGAAATTTTCTTTAGATGAAAAGAAAATCAATAAAAAAAATGTGTAAATTAATAGTTTCTTTTTGTCTTTCACATTTGTCATTTGAGAAATTTGAATATTTTCTATCTTATCAGCAACCTCAGAAAAGAACTTATATTTTGAAATGTCATTATCTTTAACGTACTTCAATTTAAAAACTTGAATATTCTCTATCATATAAAAGAACTCAAATTATGAAACTTTTTTTTTTTACATGTGTGTACAAAAATGTTCTTTAATTGTGCTCATAATTATTGTTCGACCATTAAATATTCAAATATCTCGACTTAGCACAATCTTTTAAATACCTTTTTTTTTTTTTTTTTTTGCAGACAGATGACGTGCATGTACATTTGAACAAGGATACTCAATACTATTATTAAGTGATAAGCTAGAGCATGCTACAAACTTAATGAGAGCCAAATGAAGGAGATTTAATGATGTTAAAAGAAGTCCAGTTTCTCATTATAACAATTCTAATTTGTTGACCACCAGCACCGTCTCTCCAGCAGTCCCACTTACTTGTGGGGTTTACCCTGTTAAAGGTGCGTATATTTGTAACCTAATCGACGCAAAACCCGTTTTCCAATCAAAAGCTAAAGGGAGATGTGTTGGAATAGACTTTAGAAAATGATCTCCAAGCACTATCTATATTTTAGCTTTTCATGACAAGAAAAAAAATTCTTCCTTCTCAAATCATTTACCAAAAATTTGTTTGATATATTCCATATTCGTCCACTGACTCCTCAAAACGTGACAACTGGTCATATTTATTATTATCTAATTATACTGGCCATATCTCCTATATTTAATATTATTTGCCCTATCAACTCTCACGGCAACATCATATTACTATCGAAAGATTAGTACAGTCTAGTACTTGAGTGGGTCTTAGATCATGAACCACCATTCTGGGAGTCCACACAAAAGTTAGCGGAAATTTGAACTTATGTAGATAGCATGCGAATTGCTTTCTGTTATTGAATCACCCGTCATTGAACAAGATGCCTAGGTACTTGATGCCCCTTTAGAATAAGGATTTCAATATTGTTTCATTAAATCGTGTCCAACGAGTCACTTATCAAAGAAAAATGTTAGACTACGTGTTACGAAACAATTATTGATATTTTGGTGTGTATCAACAACATCTGTTGAAATTGTCCCACATCGATTGTAAAAGGTGCTAGTGGTTGGTATATAAGTGTGAGGAAATGCTTTATCCCTTGAACTAACTTTTGAGCTGAGAAAGGTCAACAAGTCCGAACCCAAAAAAGGTCACATGGGAGAATTATGGGTTGTTGCGTCTTCAATCTAGGTCTAATGTGTGAGGGGGAGATTTGATTGTTGATGGGAGAGTTATGGATTGTTGCATCTTCGATCCAGGTTTGATGTGTAGATTGTTGATGGGAGAGTTATGGATTATTGCGTCTTCAATCCAGGTCTGATATATAAGGGGCAAATTGTTGATGTTGTCTTATATCGATTGTGGAAGGAGTTGATGGTCGATTTATAAGTGTGACGAAAAGTCTCATCATTTGAGCTAGCTTTTGGGATAAGGGAGGCCTAAGACCGCCCAACACATCCTATGCACAAGCCAATGGTGACAAGAAAAGAAATTCCCAATGCTAGAGTTTAGTAAGTCTATCCTCTGATTGCTTCTATCTTTATTCGTGTTAAATTAATGTCTAAAGTTTGAATTTAGATCACGATTTGTTAAACCGAATTTTATTGATAAAGATTTCCCAAGTAGAAGAAACTTCGTTGGACTCCATGAAGGATTACAAAAGAGGAAAAAAAATAAAAAAGGAGTCGAATCCCTCTCACTTCCTTTATCTGCAGGAGGAGCCGAATCCCTCTCCAAGTTATATTCATCTAGGTGGGGCCCAAAGTCAAATATATGACTCTGGGCACACAATATTCCACGCCATGGGTTTTCTTCTTTTAGCCAATGGAAATAAAAGGAAAGATGTCTCTGCACGTGGAGTCAAAAATTAAAAAGATAAGAAGGAGTCGCTGAACCATACGTCTGCTGAAGCCCTACGAGAGAAGAAGAAAAGGAGCTGCACGTAGAAGCCGCACATGTCAAGCTGAGAGAAACGCATGTGAATTCTTCATTTCAGCATATGTAGAGCGTTTTGAACGCGAGGTAATTTTGTGCCGTGAGTTTATGTTCAAGTGAGTTGTTTATTAACAAACACTTTGGGTTTTTGGTTAAATCTAGGTGTGGGAAATACTCGAGCGTGTGACCGATTGTAAACTTTGATTATCCAATTATAGTGGATTATTTGTTGCTGGCTCTCTCCCCATGGATGTAGGTATCGATACTCAAACTAAACCGCGTAAATTTCTGTTGTCCTAATTATTTCTCGTTTATTTTTTTGGTGATTTCGACGTAAATTGCAAGATCCTGTCGTTTCCATGTATTCTATTCCAAAAATTGGTATCAAAGCTTGGATCAGATTTCTTGATTGTAATTTGGAGTTTTTGCTTGTCTGATTATTATCTGGAAATTCTGTTGTTGCAATTATGTTTGAGAGGAAATCTGAAGTTGAGAAGTTTAATGGGAGCAACAACTTTATGTTATGGAGTATCAAGATGTGAGCTTTATTAACAACCCAAAGTTTGGCCAAGGCATTGGATGGTGAAGATGAGTTGCCTATTATAATGAAAACCTTAGAGAGGATAGAGCTAATGGAAAGAGTAAATAGCACAATCCTGTTAAATTTGTCGGATAAGGTCTTAATAGAGGTTGCTAAGGAGAAGGATGCTGTAGCATTATGGGCAAAATTTCAAGCACTCTATGTGAAGAAAGGTTTGAACAATCACTTGTACATGTTGAAGAAGATGTTTCAATTTAGATATACTGAAGGTACATCTATCAGAACCCATCTAAATGAATTTAATAAACTCATGATGGATCTGAAGAACGGAGCATGATATTGTTAGCCTTTTTACTAAAGTCATGGGAGCACTTTACTAATTCACTGTTATAGGGGCGTACTACAATTACCTCAGAAGAGGTAAAGTTCGCCTTATTCTCTAAAGAGTGGCAGAGAAAGTTGCAAGATGACCATCTGGCGCAAGGAGTAGTGCAAACACTGACGATTCGAGGTAGAGAACAACATCGATGGCCTAGTAGCAGCAGAGGTAAAAGTAGATCAAAATCATGCCATAGAAAGTTCAAGGGACGCGTGAAGTGCTTTGAGTGTCATGAGGAAGGGCACATCAGGAGAGATTATCCAAAGCAGAGGAATAAAGTTGATAGGTAGAATGCCACAAGCAGTGTGACAAACGTTGCCGAGGGGAGCAATAGTGATGTAGAAGCTGTTTTATGTGTGACTGCTACTTCGTCAAGAGACGAATGGGTGCTAGATTCGGGGTGTTCTTATCATATGACACCTCATAGGAATTGGTTTACTACTTACCAAATTGCAGATGGTGGTAGCGTTCTTTTGGGGAATAACGCAGTTTGTAAGGCTATGGGGATAGGGATAATTCGGATTCGGATGGATGATGGGATGGTGTGCACATTGACAGATGTGAGGCATGTATCGGAGCTCAAGAAGAACCTTATTTCTTTGGGGACACTCGATGACATCGGGTGTAGGTACTTTGCTGAATGAGGAGTACTGAAGATCTCTTGAGGTGCCATGACAGTGATGAAGGAAAAGAAAGTGAATACTCTCTATCATCTATTGGGAGAGACCGTGACTGGAACCACTGTTGTTTCATCAGGTGAGTCAGACTCTAACTTAACTCAGTTATGGCATATGCGTTTAAGGTACATGAGCGAGGCAGGTATGACGATGCTGAGTGAAAGGGGGTTGTTGAAGGGTTAAAAGACAGAGAAGCTAGACTTATGTGAGCACTGCATCTTTGGAAAGCAGCATCGAGTTAAGTTTACTACAACTATTCATTTGACCAAGTGACCAATTGAATATATTCATTCAAACATTTGGGGCCCGTATTCGGTTCCTTTGAAAGGAGGTGCCCAATATATGTTGACATTTATCAACGACTATTCGAGGAAGGTATGTGTATACTTTTTGAAGCACGAATATGATGTGTTTGATCGGTTCAAGAAATTTAAGGCATTGATTGAGAAGCAGTCAGATAAACAAATCAAGTGCCTGAGAACCGATAATAGCATAGAGTTCTGTGGTGATGATTTTACTGAGTTCTGCGAAAAAGAATGTATTGTGAGGTACCGCACAATATCTAGGACGCCACAGTAGAATGGCGTGGCAGAACGAAAGAACAGAACTTTGCTTAAGCGAGCTCGATGCATACTTTCGCATGTAGAACTTGGCAAAGAATTTTGGGCTGAAGCGGTAAACATGGCATGTTACTTGGTTAATCGATCTCCATCATCTGCTATCAAGTAGAAGACTCCTGAGGAAGTATGGTCGAGGAAACTTATTGATTACTCCGGATTATGTATATTCGGATGTCCTGCGTATGCTCATGCGAGTGATGGTAAGCTTGAGCCGAGGGCGAAGAAGTGCATATTTCTGGGTAAGCACATGGGGTGAAAGGCTACCGGCTGTGGTGCACTGATCCCAGATCACAAGGTTTTCTAATCAGCAGAGATGTGATTTTCATCAAGACTGCAATACTTCAATAAAGGAGTTCTGAGACACAACTAGCTGAGAAGACAGATCATGATGTCATTAGTGAGGTGGAGCTTCAGGTGGAGACTCCGAAAACCTCGAAGGTAATAGAAGTTGAGACTGCAGATGAAGCCGCAATTTTTGAAGTCGATGATAGTGAACAACCAGTAAAGTCGTAGCACACTATAGCCGCAGATAGATAGAGAAGACAAATTAAATTACCGGTATGTTATGGTTATACAGATATTGCTTATGCATTGACTGTTGGTGATGAGGTGGAGCTAAATGAGCCTTCGTCTTACTCTGAGGCGATGGCTAGTTCGGAGTTGTTGCAGTGGCTAGGGGCTATGAGTGAAGAGATGGAATCACTCCATCAAAATCAGACATGGGAGCTAGTCAAAGTACCCAAGAGCCAAAAGATTGTCGGAAGTAAATGGGTCTTTAAACTGAAAGAGGGCATTCATGGTGTCAAGGCAGCAAGGTATAAGGCGAGACTTGTGGCGAAGGGATCTACACAGCATGAGGGCATTGACTATAATGGGGTGTTATCTCCTGTGGTAAGACATACTTCTATTCATATTTTACTTGTTTTAGTTGCTTCGTGGGATCTTGAGTTAGAGCAACTAGATGTGAAAACTGCATTCCTTCATGGTGAGTTGGAGGAATAGATTTACATGAGGCAACTAGAGGGATTTGCTATTCCGAGTAAGGAAGATCATATTTGCTTGTTGAAGAAATCTTTGTATGGGCTGAAATAGTCTCCTAAGCAGTGATATAAACGTTTTGATACTTTCATGGCTAGTCAAGACTATTCAAAAAGTTAGATGGATAGCTGCATTTACTATAGGAGATTGGAGAATGGTTATTTGATTTATCTACTCTTATATGTTGATGATATGTTGATAGTAGTTAAGAATATGTCTAATATTAATGTGCTGAAGAGGTGGTTAAATGCTGAATTTGAGATGAAAGATTTAGGTGCTACAAAGAAAATTTTGGGTATGGAGATTTTGTGTGATAGGGCTACAGGAGTTTTAGGTCTATCTCAGAAGAGATATATTGAGAAAATCGTGGCACGTTTTAATATGCAGTTGGCAAAATCTGCAAGTACACCTTTAGTGAAGCACTTTAAACTTTTAGATAAATTATCACCGCAAACTAAGAAGGAGGAGGAGTATATGTCCCGTGTTCCTTATTCTAGTGCCGTGGGTAGTATTATGTATGTTATGGTGTGTACTAGGTTTAATATTTCATAAGCTGTGAGCGTGGTTAGTCACTATATGAAGTGTCCTGGTAAAACTTATTGGGAAGCTGTGAAGTGGATCCTTAGATATTTGAAGAGGACAACAGACGTGGGTATAGTGTACCGGAGGGACAACAATGGCAGTGAGACCACTGGTTTTGTGGATTCGGATGACGCTGATGACTTGGATGGTCGCAGATCTTTAGCACGGTATGCGTTTACATTAGCAGGTGATGCAGTTAGTTGGAAATCGTCCTTACAAGATCACATTGCATTGTCTTCGACTGAGGCAGAGTACATGGCATTAACCTTTGTAGCGAATGAGGCGATATGGTTACAAAGTTTTATCTTGGGCTTTGGATTAGAGCAGAAAAGTGTGGATATACACTGTGATAACTAATGTGCGATATATTTGGCGTATAATCCAGTTTATCATGAGCGAACGAAACGTATCAACATTAGGTACCACTTCATCCGAGATGTTTTAGCTAATGGTAATATTATTGTCAAAAAGATTGCTACAGTAGATAATCTGGCAAACATTATGACTAAGTCTGTTCTTTTGGCGAAGCTCAAGCTTTACTTGAGCTTTATTGGCATCTGTGAAGAGTGAGCGTCCATCGGAGCGTTGGGAGAGTAGCATGGATGATGAGCACTATAATTTGGCTTCAAACATTGAGTCAATATGGAGAATTGTTAAATTAATGTCTTGAGTTCGAATTTGGATGACGATTTGTTAAACCGAATTTTATTGATAAAGATTTCCCAAGTAGAAGAAACTTCGTCGGACTCCATGAAGGATTATTACAAAAGAGGAAAAAAAAAAAAAAGGAGTCGAATCCCTCTCACTTCCTTTAACTGTAGGAGGAGCCAAATCCCTGTCCAAGTTATATTCATCTAGTTGGGGCCCAAAGTCAAATATATGACTTTGGGCACACAATATTCCACACCATGGGTTTTCTTCTTTTAGCCGACGGAAATAAAAGGAAAGATGTCTCTGCACGTGGAGCCAAAAATTAAAAAGATAAGAAGGAGCTGCTAAACCGTACGTCTACTGAAGCCCTACGAGAGAAGAAGAAAAGGAACTGCACGTAGAAGTTGTACATGTCAAGCTGAGAGAGCCACATGTGAATTCTTCATTTCAGTGTACATAGAGCATTTTGAATGCACGGTAATTTTGTGCCGTGAGTTTATGTCCAAGTGAGTTGTTTATTTATAAACATTTTGAGTTTGGGGTTAAATCTAGGTATGAGAAATACTCGAGCGTGTGAGTGATTGTAAACTTTGATTATCCGATTATAGTAGATTATTTGCTGCTAGATCTCTCCTCGTGGACGTAGGTACTAATACTCAGACCGAACCATGTAAATTTTTAGTATCCTTATTATTTCTTGTTTATTTCTCTAGTGATTTTGCGTTGACGTAAATTGCAAGATTCTGTCGTTTCTGTGTATTATATCCCAATAATTTGAGGGATAATTATATTGGAAATCTTAAAATAAATTGAAAAAATGCAATCAAGTTTAAAATAATTAAATTGTGCAATCAATTCTTAGAAATTATAAAATTGCTTCAATCAAATTCCTTTGTTAACTTGTCAAATCTGCTTGATGAAAAATTTTGTATGATTTTTTTAATCTAATGTTTTTTTTTTAATGTCAAAAGAAAATACTTAATTCATATCTCAAGACCCAAACATGACACATGAGAGGTTCAAAAAAAGGCAAATCACAAAGAACAAAGCAAAACCTTACATGCTGTTGTGATGTTCTCATCCCACAAGAACATATCAGTCTTAACATCAAGACAGAACGAATAGTGATCGATCATTGAATCATGCATCATCTAAAGTGATAAGCACACGTCATTGATGACATATGATTTTTAGTTGACGCATCATTAAAAGGTAAAAATCGAGATTTATGTTTTTATCGTGATTGAGCCTTATCTCTCAACCAAAAAAAGTCATTTTTCATTTCTTTTTTTTTGCATTGTCATTTTTAAGAAATTTCTAGCTCATTTCAAGAAAAACCCGAAAAGTCAAACGGTTGACTTTTTGGTCAACCCTAGGTCAAAAATTGACTTTTTATCCAAAAAAGATTCCATTTAGCTTTAATTTTACTTTTGTCAAATCAATTTCTTAAAAATTCAAATATTTGACGAAAAACCGACATTTTAGGAATAGTTGACTTTTGGTCAAACCTTTGACCAAAAATGGAAAAAATAAAAAATGCATAAATTCATTTTTTTTAATGCCAATTTCACTTTTGTGTCAAAAATTTCACAAAATTCGATTAAGAACCTTGATTTCTGAATTTTTCAGTTTTAGGTTCTAAATCAACTAAAAAATAAAATTACTTTTATTATAGTCATAATTAGGTATAGTTCTTTTTTTGACATTTGGTTTAGGGACTATCTAAGGTCTGTTTGCGCATTCAATTTCGTGATTTATCAAGTCAAAATATGAATTGTCATTTTGAGCCCTAATTAGGGGATGAAAATCAATCATTCATAACTTGCAAATGGACGATTGTTTCTCACTCATTTCCTTAAGATAAGTCCAAATTCAAAATCAATTTTATGAAATTCACACAAGAACTCATCAATTTGAAGAATTTTATTCTTCCAGGCATTAGAAAATCAAGCAATTAAGATTCAATCGATAAAATTTGAATTGACACCCATTTATGGTTATGTTTAATTTTATGAATCTAGGTTCAATTTTATTATTAGGCTTAGATCCATTTTTGACCTAAGCTCAAGCACTTTAATTCAAGGTCAATTTGAATATGATAAGTGATCTTACATATAAGTAGCTCATTAAATAGGGAAATTGTAATACTAATTGAGTTTAATTTTAATTAATTTGCAATTTTGCTCATTGAATTGAAATTTTTTATCATTTTAACCCTTTAGGCCTAATTCAAAGCAACTATCATCTCGACTCTTTGTTTTTCATGGTAATAATTCAATTAGGTTAATAAAAGACCCCTAGATCATGTTCATAAGGTTTGGTTAGCTTAATTGTATCTTAATTGGCCAATTTCCTCTTAAAAATGATAACATTCATTTTCAATTTGGTCATTTAGGGACCAAATTGTATAAATTTTAGACCTATAGGGGTCCTAAGTGGACAAAACAATTGGAATCGAGCCAAACCGGTCAAAAACCGATCGAACCAGACTAAACCAGTCTAATAGGTCTAACTAGCTGTTGGCAGGATTGGCCGATTCAGGCCCTTTCTAGCCAGTTTCTGACCTCCAGAGATTGTATCTGGAATTCTCTCAATGCTTATTTCACTTCTACACCTTCAATTCCCAAAATTTTACATATTGATCCTCAAATTTCATCAAATTGCAAATTAACCCATAATTGGACATTTTGACACAACTCCAGATTTTGGCTTGGTTTTTTGTAAATCAAATCTACTAGATCAATTACTTGACACCTCAAGATTATGATGGAGCTTTCGAAATCAATGTTTGACAATTGGATAGAAATTTCGACCATTGGATCAAATCAACGATCGAAATTGCTTAATTTGGGGGGTATATAAATGATTTTTCCCTCAATTTTAAGGGGGGGCATAATTTGCAAAAAATCCACTCTCTCTCTCTAACAAACTCTCTCTCTTCCCTCTCTTCCTATCCAAACTCTTCTCTCTCTCTCTCTCTCTCTCTCTCTCTCTCTCTCTCTCTCTCTCTCTCTCTCTCTCTTTTCGTCTCTTGCACGCAACCCTCCCCCACTGCCGTTTACCGGAGCACCACTGGCTATGCCACAACTTGAACTAGCTTCTTAGGTCCCTCTCCTTCTCCGTGATTAGCTGTAGGACCATCGACGGCCATCGAGAGCTCCTGCCTAGCTTATTCTTTCGTTTGGCCAAGGACCTTGCCAGTCTTTATCTTAGCCGGACAAATTGGCCAAATTGGTGGCCGTTCGGCAGTCCTTAACACCTCAACTAGTCCCAATCTGATTGTATGAGAGTCCTCGACCCTCTGGTGGTTAGGATTTTGAAGTCTAATCACTGGATCCTCTCCGGCGACTTTGATTCACTTCGGTGGTTGAAGACCGGTCCAATCAGACCGATGGTGATCCCAAGCGGAACCAGGGGCCACCGGCAGCTCAGCTATCATTTGATCTAATCTGATCCGATCCCCTGGTCATCCTAGACCTGTGTCTGGCTTGCACAAGTCTAGCCGATCATTGGAATAGTGGTGACCTTGATCCCTTGTCGGTGCACGAAGGCTGGTCCGTTCGGATTGGTTCTGTTTTAGCCGTGAACTGACGATTTAGTCGTGTCTCAAAGTTCCTAGGCGATTCAGATATGATCCTCAGTGGTTTGTGGAGGTTCGAAAGTGTTTCGGCATTTTGATCTGATTGATCGTAATAAAAATTGACGAAAATCGCGACGAAGGTAACGATTCGAAACTCGAATCCGATGAAGTGAGATCAATCTAGTCGATTGGGGTTATGATTCAAGATTAGGAACTTTTTCATGATTAAAATCAATGATTATGAATGCTGCAATGATTCATTGATGATTTGAGTGATGATTGTGTTCTTGAATCTATTCTGGAAATTTGTATGTCTTTGGAACTGACTTTCTATTAAGGTAGATCTGTGGTCTTAAACCTCAGTTTTTGATGTCGAGTCCTTCTAGGCTTTGAAAATACACATCACGAGCTTCGAATCAATAGGTTGCATGCCTTGATTGAGCGATGTTTGGCCCTTAAAGAAAACCTCCAAATATGAGCGATTTTGTAGTAGTTTAGGTTTTTTTTTTTTTTTTCAATTCTATTTCTGTTATGCCTTCCGTCTTTGCTATTTTTGTGCCGAATTTCATGGTCCTTTTTCTTTTTTTGATAAAGTTGTCTTCATGAGTTTTGTTTCAAATTGTCTTGTGCATCTTCTATATTTTTTTGTAATTTTTGGATGTGTTTAACTAGGTCAGATCTACTAAGATCTAAACCTAGGTCAATATGTTCCGTATTAATATATGATTTTGTCATTTTTGTGTTGATTTTTGTGTTGAGTTTTGGAATAACTTTTCTCCATGAAAGTTGTTCGTATTAGTGTTGTGCATGTCTTATATTTTCTTTTTGAAATTTTAAGATATGTTTAGCTAGGTCAAAATCGCCTAGATCTAAACATAGGCCAGTCTGCTCTGCATTGGTCTGAATTTTTTTTTTTTGGTAAAATTGAGTCCACAAATGAACTTGTTTGGTCTCAAATTCTTCATGAAAGTTGAAATAAATAATGTACATGGTCAATTGATGCATGCTTTCTAAGGTCTTTATGTTAGCAAAGTAAGTCAATTGCATGCATTGGAGTAAAAAGCATTGCAGCAACATGAGTTGGGCATATAGTTTGTCGGTATTGCCATTTTTATCACAACTCATATGATCTTAATTGAGTTTTGAACTCTTAAAAAGAAATCTTTATCATTGCATGCTTTATATGTGAGATTTTTTGTAGGATTTATGCATGTCTTGAGGATGGCTAAAATCATGCACATTTTGTAAATTTAATGCTGAAATGAAACCTTGTCATATGTGCATCTTTCCATGCTTAGTTAAGTCATTTAGAGACCAAATCTTACGATCATGCTTTCTTGACGATTGAACCACATGTTGCAAGGTTTGTATACATGTTTAGGTCATGTCATTTGAGTATCATTTTGTACATTAAATTTGTCTCACAAAAGTGTTCATCACACTTAGGATTCCCAAGCATATCATTAGGAATCATGAATCATTTCATAATGTCATTTAATTTATATGACATTTTGCATGCCGACTTAGGATTAGATGATTATCCAAACTTTCTGTTGCATCCAATCCTAAGTCCCATGTGATTTCTTCATGCCGTTTGTGCGTTCTTTGAATGATTTTGAGATTTTATAATGAATGCTTGTGTTTTGTTTGCTTAATTACTAATGTGCACACTTTCAGAGATCTCGATCTTAGAGTACCAAATTGACCTAGTTTGGACTCGAGCTCTTCTAGGAAGATGTAAGGCAAACTTAAAGATTTCTGATGACACTGATTTCACATAGATCACTCATCGTTTAGGCTACTTTTCCATTTTTTTTTCAGAAGTAGATCAAAATCTGAACAAAGGGAACAAATTTGGACTCTTGTCCTAACCCTTGTTTGGATATAATTTGATATTTTTGTTCAATTTTTTTATATTTGGAATCTATACTTGGTATCTTAATGAAACTTTCTTGTCATCATGTTGGCTATGTTGTGAGTAAATTTGATGATTTTTAGACATGTTTTGATAGGACAAATCTTTATAATATTAGTTGAATGTCCTGTTATTTTGACAATTTCCTGACATGCTGTTGCTTGTTTTATGATTTTTGTAAATTCATGTGTAGCTTATTTAGGTAAAATTTCTTCACAAAAGTTGTTCATTATAATATCTTACATATTAGAAAATTATTTCATCACCAAATTGTCATTAGGTATGGCTTAATTTTGTTGTCATTACCTTTTAGATTAGTTTGTGCATGAAATTAGGCCATGCCAACTTCATGGAAATTGTTCTAAATGCTTTGATCTTTGTTATTAAACAATTACCTTTTTCAAAATTGCATCTTTCAAAAAAATACTTTGGTACATGTGATGTTTCTAAAAAACAATTGAAAATTTAAAAGCCTACGATGCTTGTGAGTACATTTATGTGACACTTGGGCAAGCCTTGGTAATTGAATATGTTTCATAACCTAGATATTTTTTAATCTTATAAATTTTCAAACATTTTTTTAATATATTGATTTGACATTGTGAAAGTCACAGTTTGAATTGAATTCAAAATGCCTGTGATGCTTACGAGTGCATTTATGCGAGTCTTGAACTAGCCTTGGCAATTAAATGTCTTTCATAGCTGAAACATCACTTTATCTTAAAACATTTCATGGATGATTTCAAGATATGTTTTTGAAATATCACATGTACCCCTTATTCATTAATCACGCTATTCATTAGAAACGTATGCGTTTGTGGTTGTATGCATGTTTAAATTTCTGCAATGCATGTGACTTTCAGATGAATGGTAGGGTTGATGCATGATACCAAGGGAAACCCCTGGAATCACATAGATCGCTTGATTATGAGACTTATAAGCATTATTGGTCATGTGAGAACACAATTGGTCAACAATTGCTATAAGTCACAAAAATGAATTGGGTAAGTGTCTTAGTGGGACCTTCGCATGAAAGACAAAGGTTGACTCCGATGCCCCAAAATTTGACTCTCATATTGAACTTTCTTTAAACGATTGATCTTGACATGATGTCGTGTTTTTGATTGTTTTGATGTGTATGTTTGTTTCTTTTCATTGTATGCACCTAGTTATAGATTTCTTTGACTAGGTTTAGATTAGGACCCTGAAGATGGAGAAAGTGCGAAGACGGCGGAGGTCGATGTTCATTCTGACCATTATCATGTATTATTCATTCCCCGGACATATGTATCGGGTTTATTTGTTGTATAAAGCCTGATAAGTTATGGGTTTTCTCTTCCTCTTATCTTTTTCAATTGTGTTTCTTTTTTTATATTTTCTAGGATTGCATGGTAGATTTACTGCTTTCCATGACTGTTTACTTACTGTCTCATAATTTCAATTCCATTGATTGCTTTCTTTTCTTGTCTTCTAGAAGTAGGACAGTATAAAAATGACCAAACATGCATGATCATTTAGTTTAAGACTAATGATCCCAAAAATGCAAGAAGGAATGCATGGACACGTTAGGAAAACACAACATACTGTTTAGGTACTGAAAGGGCGCTAATAGAAATATTAGTGTAAACCAAGTCCCCAAATCTAGATATTTAGTTGCGTATGAATCGAGGAAAATTTTTTGATCCTCGATTGGGTTTTCTAGCTAACCCCCAAAACGAGGCTAGTGGCGACTCCCGTCATATTTTTACGTTGTCATAAATAATTAGACCGCATAAATAAACCCGTCACGCGGGTTATGAGTTTCGATGAAATTCACCATGATTTAGCATACTTGATATGTGAGTACCTCAAAGGATGAAGTGATGCCATCATTATGGGTGAAGTATACTATCGAGAGGGTTACCATGGTAAAGGTACCCTTAAATCCAATATTCACATCCGACCTCTTCCCCCGAGGTGTGTCACCTGTGTGGATATGGATCGCAACATTCCACTGTCACACGGGATATGAGTTTGGGAGAGCTCGCGATCTCGTGAAGGGAACTCATGTAAGGCTTGATTTGAAAGACGAGGTGATGACATCTTTTGGAACGCGAGCCATGAGGGAACTCTTGTGATCAAGTACCCATAAATCCGACATTTCTCCCTTTTCTCTCCCTCGTGATGGTGAGGGATTGAGGGGCAGCGAGATCAGGTTGCGACTGAGAGTGCTAGTATGAACACCTAGAGGGGGTGAATAGGTGTTTAAACTAAACCTTGGCAAATATATGCGGAATAAAATAAAATTCCAGTAAAACAAAGGAGTTAGGGAAGAGAATAAGAACACAATGTTTATAGTGGTTCGGCTTAATCCAAGCCTACGTCCACTCTCCCACGCTAACAGCCTTCTTGGCTGGATTCCACTATGCAATCAACAAGAGATTACAACTTCGAGTGCAAACACTTAGTAGATCACACTATCTCACTAAGTCACTCTTTTGGTATTTCTCTCACGATCACAAACGTTTAAGCTCTCCAAAGACAAGTGTATGATGGAAGGTCGCTCAGACTTTGGAATTATAAATTCTACGCTCTATCTCTTACTTGCTCATCGGTCCTTCATCTCCTTAAATACTCCTCCACTTCCAAACTAGCCGTTGGACAGTATCCCGGAGAATCGTCTTCCAATATACCCATTGGACAGCTCTGTATCTAGAAGATTTGGTAGTCGTTGAGTGACAAAGGTAGAATCCCAAATTGATTCCGATCGCCCATACAAACGGAATCTTGGTTTCTATAAGTAAAGCTTCTTCGTATAGAAAGTTCTTGTCTTCAAGATCCAATCATCAATCAATTAGATTGAATCAATCAAATCAATCTTGATGTGGAATCCAAACCAGATCACTAGTCGTTATATGATTGGGCTTGAGTTACATTCTGTCGAATCTGGATGTAAAGTCTGAGAGCAATAGACTTTACAATCTGAGTCTGAGTGCGATAGACTTTACAATCTGAGTCTGAACATATTCTGCTTCAGCATAGAGTTTGTCTTCTGGTTCAGCTTAAGCATAGAGTCTGTCTTCTGGTTCTTCCAAGAATAGACTTTGATAATATCTTTTACACGTTATATCATCTGCATAGTCTATTACTCAACCAGCATATACATTAGTAGCCTTTGATTTATTTTGTCATCTTCAAAACATCATAAGGGATTTCCCTAACAGTGACAATCGTAATATCTTTCTCCGGTAACTCCTACTTGTCCAGTGGGAGTGCACATTTAAGTTCAGCATCCTTAACAGCAACACCATATCTTATAATAGGTTGAACAAGCTACCAAATCTAGATCTAGATCGGAAGAGATTGAACAAGCAAAGAAAAAACTCTATGGAACTCCCAAATCTAAATCTAGATCAAGAGAGAAGATATCATGATATTTTGATTAAAGGATTAACTTCATTTAAATTGAGAGGATGACAAATTTAGGGGATCACAATCCAATAAGAAGGTTGCAGCTTGTAAATAAGGTAAATAGAAAAGTACGACTGTCAAATGCTTGACACCAAACATGTATTTGCTTGATCAATTGTCAAGTTGTGGTAAAACTATATGCAAAATCCAAAGTGGAACCTAGATAGCCCATCCTTTTCTAGCTATATCACAGCATATGTACATTAATAATAACTTTCGCTACTCATCTAACCATTAATTTCATTTGGTAGAGCTTGATTAAGAGCATGTGTTAAAAGATATTGACAGAGAAGCATGGCCAGTGGTTTTAAGTTTTGTTTCTTTAGGGGCAAGAGAAGAAAATATTTAATGGAAGGTTAAAAAAGTGAAACTATAAATTAAAGGAAGAGAGTCAATATAAAAATTAATGGCTAATCATCATTGACAGGGACGTGTTCTTGGGATGGTCCGAACTGAATACAAAAAGAATTTTTTTTTCCAACTGTAGATGGAGGAAATTTCGCCCAACTACACCTTTGATTATTGGGTTGCAAGTTATGAGTCGAACCAATCATATACGAACTCAACTAATTAAAAATGGGTAGTATACATATTTGATATCCACCAATTAGAGGCATAATTAAGAGAAATTTCCTTATCGGCAATGGAGGAAACTATGATGCATGCACATTTTTGTTTGACTTGGAACCAGTAATGAATAAGTAAGACAAACACGCTTATCACTTAAATAACTCTTGAGGCTACGTTTAGTAGTCTAGATTTCTAATTAGAATAGGACTAGATAGAATATGATATGAAATATAGGAATTTTACCATATCCATTAATTGGTGATTGCAGTAAAGTATATTTATATATAAATATATATAAATATATATATATATATATATTTTTGGGTAAGGATTGTTAACAGTAATATATTTATATCATATCATGTACATTATTTGGTATAAATAACATATTAGTATAAATAAACCAAAAATTTTACAAACAGAAATGATAAAAGTCTTTGGCGACACTTTTGCCTACTTTATTTTTATTTCCTTTTTTATTTTTCCTCTCTTTTTTAATTAACTTCTTTGTCATTTCTTTCTTCCCATTCCATCACTCTCTAATAAAATTTTATTAGATAGTAAATTATACTAATATACCAAAATAGTAAAATACCAAAAATATGTAAGAAATTATTGAATCTATATTCTAAAATAGAATTAAATCCAAATATATAAATCAAAATGAGTTAAATTAAGATAAATATTTTTTAATATTTATTTTGAATTTCTTATATTAGAATTCAAATATTATTTATATATTGAAATATATTTTTAATTTTGTTATTTTTTTGGTCATATAATTTTAATTTTATTAGTTTTGTTAACTTGAGAAGTTTATTATTCAAAAAAAATAAAAATAACTCTTCTAATATGAATGTTAGAAATCCTATCCAACTTTATCTCACCTCCCCCATAAATAATTTTATCTGGTCTATATCCCATTCATATCCGACTTTATCCTATCTTGAGTAAGTATCAAATACGTGATAAGATAAATTTTATCTTATTTTGAATTTTATCCTGACTACCAAATGCGGATTAAGGGTAAATAGAAATAAATAGATCGATGGTTTTCCTAAATAAAAAATCTAAGTGAAATTTACCATCAGAAAACATTATCTACATGCACAACCTAAACATTATTTGGATTTAAATTGCCCATAGAACCTTGAACAAAGGCAACTTTGAAATTTCACCCATATTTTACTGTTTTTTCTCATCTTTTCTCTTTGACCAGGTTCAATCTCTTCATTTATCAAGAGTAAGCAATGCGCATTAGGAATATGGATTTTTATTAAATCCGGTCAAGGAATTTACACGAATAGAAAGAAGCCATTTGATAGCCATAGAATAAAACTCCTAATGTTGGAATTAATTTGATTCCTAACTTTTTGCGGAGATCGATATCCGTTTTCTTATGGAACCAAGTGGCAATAGGATCGTTATATTGGAGAATATAAGGATAGAATATATGAGGGGCTCTCGATAAAAGGTCATTTGAATGCTGGGTCACAATATTCTCGCCATTCTTTTGATGGATATGTTTATCGTGAAAATTGACAAAAGAATCACTGATGTAGGAGTAGGTTCTGATTAGAAGGACGTGAAATGTCTGGTTCTTCATCTCCTCTAGTGGCATCCAAAACCCCGACCAGATGAAATTTTCTCACCTCGGGTCCTGATTAATAGTTACAATGATTCAATATCACCCACGTATAACTTTACAAGTAATCTAAAAAATGAAAATTAGATCATAATGAAGATAGCATAACAAATGTCTGAGGGTGCGCCTGTTCTGCATAAAATCAATTATTTGGAAAATATTTATCTAGAAGTTATCATTTTTTCTCTTGCAAAAATGAATGAATGAAAAAAATTTCATTGTTCACGAAAAGGTTTATGCATTAATTATTACCAATAATGAATTTTTTTTATTAACAAATTATTTCAAGATATAAAATTTAAAATATTTTTCAAAACATTCATTTTCTGTTAAATAAAGGGAGTTTGAAACTCACTCTCCTGCTCATCCTTTCCCTTTCCAAGGTTCAAGCCATGAACCATGCCAAAACATGGCTACAATGCCAATGTTTACCTCATTGCCACATCCACACCTTCTCCGACACTCGCCCATGTCGCTTTGACTACCTATCTTAATTGTAAGCCCACTGCCGCACCACCATGATCAAACATCCCTAACTAAGCCCCTCTCTCTCTCTCTCTCTCTCTCTCTTTTTTTTTTGAGGTTAACTATACAACTTAAAGGGTGGTGAATTACATGATAAATTTTTTCATGAAATATAACAAGTTAAGCCTTGCTAAAAGCAAAAACAAAATTGATAATATGATATACATTTGCTTCTATGAAACAATTATAACCGATATTAAACACAAAGAAAATATTGTGTAAAAATAGATAGTGGTTCGGCTTATAAAGGCTTGTTTGATAACCAGTCAATTCTTGGCTATTTATGTTGTTTTATTTCTCATAACAAAAAAAGAACATTACTTCATTTGGTAACGTTAGTTAATTTTTCTTCTCTAGGGAATAAACATTTCTAAGAATAGATTTGGAATAGAATAAAAAAATAAAAAATAAATTTATTTCTTTGTTCTTGGAAACAATTCTAAATCAAGCTAATTTCTTTTTTTTTTTCTCTCTTTTCTTCTCTTCTTTTTCCTCCTCTTGCTGATTGTTGGCCTCGACAATGGCTGACGACCTCACTAAAGCCTTGCTAGCCTTTCACGATTGGTGATGCTCAACCTCGCCTAGCTAAGGCGTGGCTAAGCATTGCCTAGCCATGGTGATGTCGCTGGCTCTCGTTTGGTTGGTCACTAGTCGTTATTGAGGCTAACAATTGTCTAAAGGAGGAAGAACAAGAGAAGGAAGAAAGAAAAAGAAAAAACTCATAAAATTATGAAAAAAATAAAAGAAATTCTATGGCACAAAAAATTTGAGGTCGTATCAAACGCATTTATGGTCTTTTTCCATTTCGAGAATAGAAATTTTGTGCAATTACCACATGTATTCAAATGGTCAAAAACTCGTCTGAGAAATGGAATTAGAAAAAACTATTTTTGAGTAGAAATTTCGCCTGGGAGTATAAAGGGTTACCAAGACCCTAACCAAGCATATATCCCCTATCCACCACTAACAGCCACAACAAAACTAGAATTTGGTGATAACTTGATTTCTAGTTAATGAGTCATATAGGGTAAAAACTTAAGAATAGGGAAGCTTGATTGCGACAAAGCCGATTTCTCGCCAAAAAGAGTCATTCAACATTTAAATTAGCATTGGCCTTTTCATTTATGAGTCTTTTGTACTTCGATCTCAAAAAGTCAAAAAGTTGATTTTTGAGTCTCGACCAAAATTTGTTTTTTTTTTTTTTTTTTTTTTGCATAAAAAGTCCTAGAATAGTGCCAATTTCACTTATGTACTTTCATTTTTTTTTTTTATAAAAAAAAAATTCGAAGTTCAGTTTACTAATTGACTTTTTAGTAGAAAATCATAAAAAGTTTACTTTTGGTCAAACACTTTTCCCAGAAAATTGAAAAAAAAATGGGAAAGAATTACAAACCAACTTAGTTTTACTTCAGTTTGATTTATGCATCATCAATTTTACAAAAGTCAATTAGGAATAGACTTTTCCCCAATTTGAAAATTTCGATTTCTAGTTGGCCAAAATCAAAATTAGTTAATTTCTAATCGTCTTTTGAGATAGTTTCATTTGCGACATTTGATTTGTAGGTCGTAGTTCATCCAATTTTGAGATAGTTTCATTTCGGGTCATTGTTCATCCAATTTTAGAATTCCATGGTTCAATTTAGTCAAAATTGAGTCCAATTCATTAAAGGCAACTCAAGTAAAATCAATTTTGATAAAGTCACACTAATTGGACTTAATTGACTCATTCTAGCCAATCAATAATTAACAAAATCGTGAAGGATTGATCTAGTTAACACAATTCACTTTGACCCATTCTAGATTATCATTCAACTACATCAATAAAAGTTCAATTTGGCTAATTGAGCCTAATTTGTACACATTGGTCTAGCTCATATTCTAGTTCTAGCAAGAACTAAAGGAACTAGAACATTTCATGTCCAATAAATTAAACCAAGTCAATCTAATTCAAGCCCGATATATTCAATTTGACCCAATTCAATTATAAAATTTTTAAATTGACTTAGCTAGATTGAGAGTAGCAAAATTGGAAGAATTTATCCTATGGATTGAACTAGCCAAAGCCCAGGTCAAGCCAGTCCAACTAGGTCCAACCGATCCAATCGACATTTATTAGCCAAGGCCAATTGATCAACATAGCCATTTTCTCCTTTACCTAGAAATTATCACTATGGTAATTAAAAATTTGCCTTTAGGCCATGTCATTAATCTATGCCATTTAAAAATCAGCCAATAGGGATAATTCTTTAATCATTAAGGATTGAATCCAAGCCACCCATTATCCTTAGATCCTAGCCATCCATCTCAAGATGTCACAATGAATGTGACATCCACCAATAGGAGTTTGCTTAATCAAGAACCAAACATTCTAAGCCCTATTGGCTTCTTGGTCTTCAACTGAAGCTCCACGCTAATGTGTTGCATGAAGGGTTCATGCCACTATTCCGACTTCTGACGACCATCGGCAATCTTGAGTTTGTAACAACATCTCTCAACATGTCCACAAAGTCTACATGGTTGAAATTTGACGAAACAATCATTAGATTTCCTTAAACCTTTTGATTTAGATTGATTGTTCATTAGAGCTTATTGAGTTGAATCCTCACTCCAATCTTTGTTCATTAATCCTTGATTATGCCGAGCATCCTCGGCTATTCTGTGGTATAGTCAAGGTGAATATAGAGGCTGGATTGTTCGATTGAGCTTTGCGAAGTCCAATATCTAGGTTGGTGCATTTCAACTTAGCTTAGGATAATAGAGGACGAATGATGAGACCAATTATATGTGAAGTTGATAGAGGTTGTTATTGATGTTGCGATTGCTAAGTATAGGCTAATATTGATGTACGTTTAGCAAATCATGTGTAGATATCGATAGGAAGTTGATTGGTGATTGATTGTTGCATGATGAGTCTGTTATGGATTTTTGGAGTCTAATGAGTCAATAAGCTTAATTGATTGATTTAATTAAGTAAATATCGAATTTAGGAAAAATTTTCAGCTAATGAAATAATTCAAACTTCTTAAGCTTCAAATTGATAGGTCACATGTCAAAATTAGAGTTCATTTTTTTTTATGTGAAATTGGTTTTGAAATATAGAATCCACATTTGGAAAATTTGATTTAGTTGTTACAATTTCAATTTCTAGCATGACCTTACTCAATTCTTCAATTAGAGTATAGGCTTATATTGATCTATGTATAGCAAATCATGTGTGAATATTAATAGGAAGTTGATTAGTGATTGATTGTTGCATGATGAGTCTGTTATGGAAATTTAGAGTCTGATGAGTTGATAAGCTTAATTGACTCATTTAATTAAGTAAATGTCAAAATTAAGAAAAATGTTCAACCAATAAAATAACTTTAACTTCTTAAGCTTTGAATTGATAGGCTGCATGTCAAAATTAGAGTTCATTCTTTATGTGAAATTGGTTTTGAAATCTAGGATCCAAATTTGGAAAATTTGATTTGGTTTCTATAATTTCAATTTCTAGCATGACCCTACTCGATTATTCAATTAGAGTATAGGCTTATATTGTTGTTTGTTTAACAAATAATGTGTAGATATTGTTAGGAAGTTGATTGGTGATTGATTGTTGCATGATGAGTCTGTTATGAAAATTTGGAGTTTGATGAGTCCGTAAGCTTAATTGATTGATTTAATTAAGTAGACGTCAAAATTAGGAAAAATGTTCAACTAATGAAATGATTTTAACTTCTTAAGTTTCAAATTGATAGGTTGCATGTCAAAATTAAAGTTCATTTTTTTATGTGAAATTGGTTTTGAAATCTAGAAACCAAATTTGGAAAATTTGATTTAGTTTCTGTAATTTTAATTTCTAGAATGACTTTACTCGATTCTTCAATTAGAGTATAGGCTTATATTGATGTATGTTTAGCAAATCATGTATAGATATGATAGGAGATTGGTGATTAATTATTGCACAATGAGTGTGTTATGGAAATTTGGAGTATGATGAATTAATAACCATACAATCTTTCTCAAACATTTATAAACTACTTAAAAATGGCTTATGTTGCCGTCCCTTCGCCGCAACTTCTAATAGACCTATAAAAAAACCTAGCAACTCTTTCTTTGTTAGCATTTGGATTCTGTTGCAGTGCATGTCCACTTCTACAATGGCAATTTTATTGAGACAACAAACATTATCAAACAAATGTTGTTGCCATAGTATCAATTGTTGATTTTTAGGTTTGTTGGTGCTATTTATGAAAACATTGTATCAAGACATATCACAAGTTTTACCTCATGGATCACACTATGGTTATCACATGGTCTTTAATACTTGGCATGAACATTTGCAATTGTCATAGTAATTATTATATTAAGGATAGTTTGGAAATCATTAACATCACTTGGAGATGTTTCTCCAGCAATCTCTCCCTTTTTAATGATGACAAAATTATCCTACAGATGTGAAAGATAACTCTTTGTGAAGTTGTGGTAAAAGTAAATGGTCAATTTGTGTGTTGATCTTTCTCAAGAAATATACACAACTAAAAAATAACAAGATCTCCATAAGATATTCAAAGAAATTGAAGATGTAGTCTAGATGATCTTTTTGTAGTATAAAAGTGAAAAATTCATAGATCTACTAGACATCATGAACAAAAAAAAAAACATAGGCCAAAACAGCGATAATATTGGTGTAAAGCTCACGTACTTTCCTTGTTTTGATGCTATTTATTCTAATGATAGAATTTTATTATAAGTGAAATATCAATGCAAATCAAAACATTTTCACAATGTATTTTCACATCATAACATTCCTTTTTTTGCCATTAATAAAAAGACCTAGGAAATTAGAACTTTGCTAATAATTAGGTCATGTCAATACAACATTATTAAAGAAACTAGACATGAGCAACAAAAGAAAAACAAGATCATAAAGAAATAAAACAAGTTTAGATGCGAGGGCGGCGGAAGAATAGTCCAAGTGCCATAACTTGGCACGAAGGGACACTTAAGTGCCAGTTTCGGAGGAAAGTGGAACACTTAAGTGCCACTCTGGCCAAAATCCGGCCAAATGGCTGACGTGGCAATTTTCCGGCGAGTTGGGTGTAAAATAGCGTCGTTTTGCGCGACGTGACGAGAAAATGCAAAATTGACGTCGTTTTATGTTTGATGTGTAAATAATTAATATAAAAATTAATTAAATTAAATTTAAACTTAATTTTATTTAAATATTCTAAAAAATAAAAAAACTTAAAATTTAAAAAAATTAAAAAATAAATTCTTCAAATTTAAAAAAATTAAAAAATAAAATTCTTAAAATTTAAAAAACTTAAAATTTAAAATACTTAAAATTTAAAATTTATTTTAAGTTTTTTAAATTTTAAGTTTTTTATTTTTTAAGTTTTTTTTAAGTTTTTTTAATTTTTTAAGTTTTTTAAAGTTTGTTTAATTTTAAGTTTTTTATGTTTTAGAATATTTTAAATAAAATAAAATATAATTTAATTTAATGAATTTTTATATTAATTATTTACAAATTAGACATAAAACAACGTCATTTTTGTATTTTCTCGCCATGTCGGCGTGCAAAAATGAGGCCGTTTTGCACTCAACTCACCGGAAAATTGCCACGTTAGCTATTTGGCCGGAATGGCACTTAAGTGTTCCACTTTATTTCAAAACTTGCACTTATGTGTACCTTTCCGAAGTTATGGCACTTAAGTGTCCATCCGTGCCAAATTATGGCACTCCAGGTGTCCCAAACTCGTGCGCGGGCATTGCATTGCTGGAAAGAAGTAGAAGGTAGGAGGTTCTAGTTTAGAGTCTTTGGGTTCAGCCAACCTTTCTCTTAGAGTAACAACTTTTCGCTCATCATCTTTGCGTCCAATGGGGGTTATCTCATCATTCGAATTTGCCCAACCATTAGGAGTTATTCTCAGCATCATCTTATCAAGCATCTTTTTCCTAATCTCTATATTAACCATGCTTTGTAGGGTGGTATCAGAGAAGTTGATGTTTTTATGCTTGAAAATACAAGTGATGAGGGTACCAGGGGTAACTTGCCTATCTTTCTCTTTGTTGTGTAATACATATGAATGAAAATCATGTGAGAGGGAGAAATCTTCAAACTTTGTGAGAATGGCCCAGATGACTTTTACCTCGTAATGAGATACATTATTTGTAGAAGATGTTTTGGGATGCAAGCCGATGGTCAAAATATTTTAGATGAAATTCATTTTAAAAAGTAGTAGGTTCAAGGGGATGCTTTCTTTAAAACCAAGAGCAAAGTTTGTAGTTTCCAACAAAAAATTGTTGGCTTCATTAGGATCAATGGGAATCTTTTTGGACACATTATACTTGGTTTGAATGCTTTTTGGCAGTTTATTCATAATAATGAATAGTTTTCTTTTGAAATGTGAAGACAAAAGAGTCCTTATGTGTGACATCCTGAAATTCCAATTCTGTTTTCAATTGAATGAATCGGATTTTTCATCGATGTGTCTATAGTTTTGTTCTCTGAGCTGATCACTCACGAGATAACTAATCTAGCAGGCGAAGCCTTTAAGGGATTTTAACACAGTAGACTTGAGAATTCAACCAGGAATCGACTGCTTGACCGTGCTAGTCTGCAAGGGTCATTACAACATGGTTAAAATTTGATCAGAGATCAGAGATAAGTCGATTCGACTAAGGTATGTGATCAAAGTGTAGGTGATTCTATCAAATTGCAAAATTCTCATCGATTGGCACGAGACCGATTTTTGTGTCATTTTGGTACCTTGTGCTCGTATTTGAAATCTCGAGATTTTCACGACAACCAAGAGTTGTTAATGTGTCGAAGATGTACATTGTGGTTCGAAAATAATCGACTACGGGTCAATTGCACAAAAAATTCCTAAAAGCTACCCGGTACATTAGGTCACGCTAAAATCGCACCATATTGAAATTAACCACGAATTTGAATCCAATTTTAGAAAATGAAAGTTCTGTCATGTCACGATTCATTTAAGGATTGTCGACTCATCCTCCAAATATTTTTTTTCTGCGAACCGAGATTTTTCGCGAAAATACAAAATAGAGCCGTTTTTGTTCGGAAAATTCAGGGGACTGTTTTTGATCAAGTTTTTGGGATGCAAGTTGGTTCTATTGGCCAGAAAAAATGACAATTTGGTTGAGAACACCTTAGTGGAATTTATAGGGACCGATTTAGGTTCAATTGAAGAGAAATTGATCCAATTTGGGTGAGTTGTGCCCAAATTCGCAGGCCCTCTTGGTGCACAACCTTTTGGACCTCTTGGCAAGTGTGTTGGGGAAGTTTGGAGTGGATAAGGGCTGCTGGTCAATGGCTGAAGAGGTGGGGCATGTTGGTTGAGTTTAAGGGGGACAATTTTGGCTTCTATAAGGTTGGTGGCCCCTCTCCAAGTGCAGCTGGGTTCATCTTCTTCTTTAGAGTTGCTTTCTCCATTTCCAGCCACCTTAAAGCTCCAAAGAACTAGAAAACCGAGCAGCCATCCCCCCTTGCCGTTGTAAACCCTCGTCGGATCGTCTGCCGCCACCATTCGCTGCTCGCGTGCATCACACCTCCGCGCAAGCCCACACCCCTACCGTGCTGTCTCGCCATCCCTTGTGACCCCTGAGCCACCATTGAACCCCCATCCAACCACCTGAGAAGTCCCCGTCACCGTCTGGTCGCCACCCATAGTAGCCTATGCTAGCTCGTCTCGTTGCTTCTAGCTCAGCCTGTCGCCTAGCCCTCTCTCTTGACCCAGCAACCAAAGCTGAAGCTCTCAGCCAAGCGTGGGCCTTCGAGGCCCATTTTGGACCTTTTCCGAGCCTCATAGGGTGTCGCCGCTTCGGAGTTTGTCGCCCATCTTCGCGTTGCCGTCTTTGTGGACTCATTGAATTTCAAAACTGGTGAGTTTACTCACTAAACTCTGCTTGGGGACTTAATGATGCTTAAAGATTGATTAGTTTATGCCAAGTGTTGTTTAGGTGATTAGTTAGAACGGATTAGCTATTTAATTATTCATTTATGCATGTTATGTGGTTAGATCAGCTTAATTAGAGACTAGATAAGTTGTGTTATTTATCTAGACAGGTCCATAAATTTTCCAGGTCCATTTTGGTATTTAATTAGGCTTTTCCAACCTAAATTTCTATTTATGGCATTTAATTGTATTAATTTAATTAATTTTGGTATTTATTTAATTATTTATTATTTTTCGGAAATTATACTGGGATAGCCGGTGATCGGAATTTCATACTGATTGTAATGGTTTGCTTGGTTTATTTAATTGAGTGGTAATTTGTTCAAATTGGGTGGAAATTATAATTTTTGGTATTTATCCCAAAGTTGAGTAATTTCGATATTAAATTAGAAAATACTGGGATTTTTGAAATTACAATGCCAAAAATGTGTTTATGGACTATATTAAATAGTGGGATTTTTTAAAAGAAAGATATTACAATTTTGGCTTAGGTCGACCGTGTACCCATACAAGATTTTTTTATTGAATACTTTTAACTTGGTGATTTATCAACTTGTGAGAGCATATATTATTAGCTTGTGTGAGCATATTTATCATCAGCTTGTAAGAGCCCCATTGTACATCAGCTTTTGGGAACATAATCTATATATTTATTAGCTTGGGCGAGCTACTATCTATCTATATCAGCTTGTGAGAGTTATGACCATATATTGTAGCTTGTGAGAGCAAAGACCGTCGATTTTAGCTTGTGTGAGTAGTGGTCATATCGAATTGATAGATAGTACTGATGGTATCAATTTGAGTGAATTGATTGATCGTTAGTTGAATTGATTGAGCGATGGTTGAATTGAATTGAATTGATTGGTTGAGAATATGAATCATACTGACTTGCAGGAAGGAATTGAGGCAAAGGTAAGTCCTTTATCTTGTGTGTGACTAGAAGGCCTTTAGGCGTATTTCCTTCCTAGTAGGAGTTTAGGGGGTGGACTTGCTGAGACATTCTTTCACCTGTGATGGGCTCAATTTTCAAGTCCTTAAATGGCAAATCCTCTTGAGTGTTTTGGCTAGCCCAAGAAGGTCACCAAACAAGTCTCTCTGATTCCTCTTCCTGGGGGCCAAGGAGCCTGGGTCTATGAACTTGTGAGATCCATTGTTTGGGTTAATGCGGTTCTACCTCAGAGGGGGTACCCTATCAATTCAGATCATGGTATCGTCGCGGGTGAGACGAACCCAGAGAAGGTCCCCTACCGGATGTCGGTGTTAGAGATCGCTTTTGGCGAGGGTACAGCTGACCCTTTTGGTGGTGCAGTGGTAGACCGGAGTCCCCAGGAGATAGAGAACCCGGTGTCTTCGGTTGAGGGTTCAAATGCCTAGAGGACTTGTAGCCCTTCTGCTTTTGTAGACTTGTGTATATAGATAGTATTGTAAATGACCTAGTTTGTTGTGTATAAAGGTGTGGTTTGGTTTTCAAAATTGTGGTCCTGCTTTTCTATCCCATCTTTGTGTTGTCTAGGGAGTTATTTATTCGCTTCCACATGTGCATTAAAATGAAAGGGTCGGCAACGCATCATGGGACGTCGCAATTTAATCGACCATCAAGGGATGGGCACTTACTTGAGGATTGAGGTGTGACATCCCTGCCCAGAGTGGTATCGGAGTTGGTTGATAGTTAAGGTGATAAGGTGTGATAAGTTTATGAGATAGTTAGTAGGATTAGCCTTTATTTTATGCTGGTGCATGTTTGTGTAAGCTATTTGGTAGAATTGTTTAGTTGGGATCGCTCAGCTTCTAATTTTGTGTGGAATTGGAAAGCAAGTTTCTTTAAAGAATCTGCATAATGAGCGATTAAGAGCAGAAGACTCCTAGAAAGCATACCATTGAACCTGTTACTCAGGGTAGGACGCCGATGAGGGTCGGTACCTAAGGAGGTCATGGTCGGGCGCCAGCTTAGGCTAGCGCTAGTGGTGTAACACCACCTCTTGTTGGTGCTAGGGTAGCAGTCCTTAGTGATCTCAGGATCAAAGGGATCATACAAGCACTTGAAGCAATGGGAGCACTGATGGGGTAGTAGGCCTAGAATCAACCCGCCGCCACTACCGCGCTGCTCAAGCTGCTAATGCTGCTGTCGTTGCCGCCGTTGCTGCACCTGCCAAAGTTCCAGCTGGGAACTTAGTTATGGAGAGGGAGAGACCGATTCACAAGATTGTAGAACAGTTCTTGAAGTTGAACCCGTCGAGGTTTACTAATGTTGGAGATCCCGAGATTGTCTCGCTTTGGATCTAAGACCTGGAGAAGGCCTTTGCACTTCTGAGGTGCAATGAGGAAGAAAAGGTTGTCCTAGCAGTATACTAGCTACAAGGTAACGCGAATATATGGTGGAGGGCCCACCAGAGATATAGTATTCTTGGAAGGCGTAATCTCGGTGTGAAATGCTTTCCTTAGAGCTTTCAATAGCAAGTACTTTTCGAGTATCACCCGAGAATAGAAGATGGAGGAATTTCAACGCCTTCATCAAGGGATGATGACTGTGGACCAGTATGAGGTCAAGTTCGCGGAGTTGTCTCAGTATGCTCCAAGACTGGTGGAGGATCCTGAAGATAAAGCTCGGAAGTTCAGGAATGGCCTTTGACTAGAACTGAAGAACCCACTGGTGCGGTTTGATCTGAAGGACTATAATGAAGTGTACAATCGGGCCTAGCTGATAGAAAGAAGCTTCAGTGAGCAAGCTGCCTTGTTTGGATCGAGATTTAGTTCCAATAGAGATGGAAACCGGTATGGGAAGAGGCCCATGACCAGAGAAAGGTTCCATGGTCTATCCAATTGGAAGGGTGGAATAGGTAAGTCAGTGCCGCATCAGAATGATGCGTGTCGCTTCTGCGGAAGACGACATGATTTGGCCTCCTGCCCTCTTAGGATGGGTGCATGTTACGAGTGTGGCTAGTCGGGTAACATGGCAAGAGACTGTCCCAAAAGGCTGAGAGGATTTCAGCAGTTACCTCTACCATCGTCGATGGGTTAAAATAGAAGGTTTTTACCGTCGATCGCACAACAGAGAGGAAAGAGCAGACCCTCAACACAAGGACAAGTGTACGCCATCACAAGAGGTCAGGCAGAGGACTCGCTTTATGTGGTTACAGGTACGGTTTTGCTGAACGACCATGCTACATATGCTTTATTTGATCCTAGTGCGACTCATTCGTTTATAGCTGAACAATTCATTAAGCTGATAGGATTGAGTCCTGAGTTATTAGAGTCAGTGGTTAGCATATCTACACTGTTGAACGATAAGCTGTTAGCTGTATTGGGTTGTCCTAGTTGCAAGTTAGTGATTGGTGAGCAAGAGGGGAAGATAGATTTGTTAGTCCTAGCCATGTATGACTTCGATTTGATAATTGGCATGGACTCGCTCACCAAGCAACGAGCTAAGATGGACTGCTATCACAAAGTTATTCAGTTTAACCCGTTAGGGGGTGAAAGTTTCGAGTTTACTGGGAGTTAAGGAGGACCCTCGATTACCTTAATCTCGTCGCTTGAGGAAACCGATCTGTTAGATGAGGGTTGTCGAGGTTACCTAGCAACTGTCGTGGATACGACAGTTGAGGAGCTGAAGATCGAAGATAAGTCAGTAGTACAAGAATTTCCAGCTGTGTTTCCGAAAGAATTATCAAGCCTACCGCTAGAGAGAGAGAGATAGAATTCGCGATCGAGTTAGCACCCGAGACAGAGCTAATCTCTAAGGCTCCTTACCAGATGTTGTTGTTTGAGTTGAAAGAGCTAAATGTGCAGATGCAAGAATTGTTAGATAAGGGATTCATACATCCTAGTGCATCACATTGGGGAGCACCAGTTTTGTTTGTGAAGAAGAAAGATGGTTCGTTGCGCTTGTACATCAACTATCGTCAACTCAATCAAGTGACAATCAAGAATAAGTATCCATTCTCGAGGATCGACAACTTGTTTAACCAGTTATATGGAGTGTCGATATTTTCAAAAATCGACTTAAGGACAGAATATCATCAGTTAAGGATCAGAAAAGGAGAATATACTAAAGTCAACGTTTCGTACTTGATATGGCCATTATGAGTTCACTGTAATGCCGTTTGGTTTGACGAACGCTCCAATTGCTTTTATGGATTTGATGAACCGAGTGTTTAAAGATTATCTAGATCAGTTTGTGATCGTGTCCATCGACGATATTCTGGTGTATTCGAGAAGTGCTAAGGAGCACGAGAGTCATTTAAGAAGGGTACTTCAGACCCTGAGGATTCATGGATTGTACACTAAGTTTGGCAAGTGCGAGTTTTGGTTGACTCATGTTGCGTTCCTTGGTCACGTGATTTCAGGCAAGGAATCTCCGTGGACCTGTCCAAGATTGAAGCAGTGATCAACTGGCTAAGATCGACTACAGTGATAGAGATTAGAAGCTTTTTGGGTTTGCTAGGTTACTCTAGAAGGTTCATGAAGGATTTTCATTTTTGGCATCGCCATTGACTTGACTACTGAAGAAGGAAGAGAAATTCGTGTGGACAGACAAGTGCGAGCATAGTTTCCAAGAGTTTAAGCAGAAGCTGACTACCGCACATGTGTTGACTATTCCATTTGGTCCTGGAGGATATGAGATCTATAGTAATGCGTTGTTTAGAGGACTGGGTTGCGTGTTGATGCAACATGGTAAGGTTGTTGCATACGCGTCTCGTCAGTTGAGGCCTCACGAGCTAAATTACACGACGCATGACTTAGAAATCGCGGCAATTATTTTTGCTCTAAAGATTTGGAGATGTTATTTGTGTAGGAAAAGATTCCGGATCTTCATTGACCATCAAAGTCTCAAGTATCTATTCTCTCAGAAGGAGTTGAATATGAGATAGCGTCGATGGATGGAACTTCTGAAGGACTACGATTGTGATATTTTGTATCACCCTGTGAAGGCGAATAAGGTCACGGACGCTTTGAGTCGGAAGTCTTCAGTCGCTCAGATGATGGTTAGGAATGGGTTTTACTTGAAAGGGCTCGAGATTTGGTTTTCAAATTTAAGGTAGGCCACCTTTCGAATCTTATAGTCAACCTCAAAATTGAGCTGGATGTGCAGATCAGAATCAAGACGCTTTAGTTGACGGAACACTGAGCTGGATACTGATAGGAGAAATGCTGATTTTCAAATTTTTGATGATGGAACACTAAGGTTCCGAGGACGATTGTGTGTACCTGACGATGTAGAGCTTAAAGAAGAGATCTTATCAGAAGTTCATCGTAGCATTCATCCTGGTAGTACGAAGATGTATTAAGATCTGCGTCAACATTTTTGGTCGTTCGGTATGAAGGCGGACATCACCAAGCATGTCGCCAAGTGTCTGATGTGTTAGCAAGTGAAGGCACAACATTGTAAGCCGAGAGGACTTCTGCAACCTCTCGAGATTCCTGAATGGAAATGGGATCACATCACAATGGACTTTGTGACAGTCTTACCAATGAGTCAGAGGGGTAATGATTCCATTTGGGTAGTGGTTGATAGACTGACGAAGTCAGCTCACTTCATCGCGGTACAAAAGGATCTTGATTTTGATAGGCACATAAAGTTGTATGTGCGTCAAATTGTTCATTTGCATGGAGTGCCGGTGACGATTACATTTGATCGAAACTTGAGATTTACCACTGCATTTTGGAAGAGTTTTCAGATCGCCTTAGGAACAAAGCTACAGTACAGTTTGGCTTATCATCCTTAGACGGATGGCCAGTCTGAGAGGACAATTTAAACCCTCGAAGACATGCTGCGAGCTTATGTGTTGGATTTCAAGTGAAGCTGGGAGGAACAACTTCATCTTGTCGAGTTTGCTTACAACAATAGCTACTAGCAGAGCATTTAGATGGCTCCTTTTGAAGCATTGTATGGTAGAGCGTGCTGAACACCAGTGTGTTGGGATGGAGTCAGAAAACGAAAGATTATAGGCCTAGAGGTAGTTCAATAGTCAATGGATGCAGTTGTCATCATTAGGGAAAGATTAAAGACCACTCAAAGCCGCCAGAAAAGCTACGCAGATAAGCACCGGAGACCATTGGAATTCCAAGTTAGTGAGCACGTCTTTCTGAAGGTGTCACCAATGAGGGGTATTTCGCACTTTGGCAAGAAATGGAAACTGAGTCTAAGGTACGTATGTCCCTTTGAGATTCTGGAAAGAATAGGGACTCTAACGTATCGCCATGCATCTCCATCGAGGTTGGCGCAAGTGCATGACGTATTTCACGTGTCGATGTTCAGGAAATATGAACTTGATTCGACCCACGTGCTAAATTTTGAGGAGTTAGACGTAAATGAAAGTGTTGTACGTGGAAAGACCGGTTCAAATTGTAGATCACAAGGAATAGGTTTTGCATGCCAAGATGATTCTGTTGGTTAAAGTGGTATGGCAACACCACAGCACAAAAGGAGCAATCTGGGAAAGTGAAGATTTGATGAGACGATTGTACCCCTACCTTTTTGTTTAAAGAATTGTAATGGTTTAAATTTCGAGGACGAAATTTTTATAAGAGGGGAAGAGTTGTGACATCCTAAAATTCCAGTTTTGTTTTTAATTAAATGAATCAGGCTTTTCATCGACGTGCCTATAGTTTTATTTTCTGAGCTAATCACTCATGAGATAACTAGTCTAGTAGGTGAAGTCATTAAGGGATTTTAAAGTAATAGGCTTAAGAATTCGACCAGGAATCGACTGCTCGACCCTACTAGTCTGCACGGGTCATTATGACATAGTTAAAAATCGATCAGAGATCAGAGATAAGTTGATTCAATTGAGATATGTGATCAAAGTGTGGGTGATTCCACCGGATTGTAAAGTTCTCATCGATCAGCACTAGACCAATTTTTCTGTCGTTTTGGTACCTTGTGCCTGTATTTGAAACCTCGAGATTTTCACGACAACCAAGAGTGGCCAATGTGTTGAAGATGTAATCGACCACAGGTCAATAGCATCAAAAATTCCTAAAAGCTACCCGGTAGGCTAGGTTACGCTAAAATCGCACCAGATTGAAATTAACTGCGAATTTGAATCCGATTTCAGAAATTAAAAATTCTTTTATGTCATGATTCATTTTAGGACCATTGATTCATCCTCCGAAGATTTTTCTATGAATCAAAATTTTTGGCGAAAATACAAAATAGGGCCGTTTTTTTGTCTAGAAAATTCATGAGACTGTTTTTTTATCGCGTTTTTGGGATGCAAATTGGTTCTATTGACGAGGAAAAATGTCAATTTGGTCGATGATACCTTTGTGGAATTTATAGAGACCGGTTTAGGTTCAATTGAAGAGAAATTGATCTAGTTTGGGGGAGTTGTGCCCAAATTCGTAGGCCCCCTTGGTGCACAACCTTTTGGACCTCTTGGCAAGTGTGTTGGGGAAGTTTGGAGTGGATAAGGGCTGCTAGTCAATGGTTGAAGAGGCGGGGCATGTTGGTTGAGTTCAAGGAGGACAATTTTGGCTTTTAGAAGGTTGGTGGCCCCCCTCAAAGTGCAGCTGGCTTCATCTTCTTCTTCAGAGTTGCTTTCTCCATTTCTAGCCACCTTGAAGCTCCAAAGAACCATAAAACCGAGCAGCCATTCCCCCTACCGTTGCAAGCCCTCGTCGGATCATTTATTGCCACTACTTGTCGCTCGTACGCATTGCGCCTCCACATGAGCCCACGCCCCTACCGTGCCATCTCGCTGTCCCTCGTGACCCCTAAGCCACCGTCGAACCCTCGTCCAGCTGCTTGAGCAGTCCTCGTCACCATCCGGTCGCCGTCGAGTGTTGCCACCGCCTAAAGCAGCCTCCGCCAGCCTATCTCACCGCTACCAGCTTAGCTTGTCGCCTAGCCCTCTCTCTCGGCCCAACAACTAGAGCCGAAGCCCTTAGCCAGCTGTGGGCCTTCGAGGTCCATTTTGGACCTCTTCCGGGCCTCGTAGGGTGTTGCCGCTTTGGAGTTTGTCGCCCGTCTCCACGTTGCCATCGTCGTAGACTCATTGGATTTCAAAACTAGTGAGTTTACTCACTAAACTCTGCTTAGGGAGTTAATGATGGTTAAGGATTGATTAGTTTAGGCTTAGTATAGTTTATGTGGTTAGTTAGAAAGGATTATCTATTTAATTACTCGTTTATGCATGTTAGGTGGTTAGATCAGCTTAATTAGAGACTAGAGATAAGTTGTATTATTTATCTAGATAGGTTCGGAAATTTTCCGGGCCCATTTCAGTATTTAATTAGGCTTTTCCGACCTAAGTTTCTATTTATGGCATTTAATTGTATTTATTTAATTAATTTTGGTATTTATTTAATTATTTATTATTTTTCGAAAATTATACTAGGATAGCCAATGATCGGAATTTCGTGCGATTGTAATGGTATGCTTGGTTTATTTAATTGAGTGCTAATTTGTTCAAATTGAGTGGAAATTATAATTTTTGGTATTTATCCCAAAATTGAGTAATTTCGGTATTTAATTAGAAAATACTAAGCATCGGTTTACAACGCCAAAAATGTGTTTACAGACTATATGAAATAGTGGGTTTTTGAAAGGAAAAATATTGTAATTTTGGCTCAGGCCGACCATGTAGCCCTACACGATTATTTTTATTTGGTACTTTTAACTTGGGGATTTATCAGCTTGTGAGAGCATATATTATCAGCTTGTGCGAGCGTATTTATCGTCAGCTTGTGAGAGCCCCTTTGCACGTCAGCTTGTGTGAGTTAAGATCGTTTTATGTCAGCTAAGATCGTTTTATCAGCTTGTGAGAGCACGATCTATATATTTATCAGCTTGGGCAAGCTACTATCTATTTATATCAGCTTGTGAGAGCAAAGACCGTCGATTTTAGCTTGTGTGAGTAGTGGTCATATCAAATTGATAGATAATACTGATGGTATCAATTTGAGTGGATTGATTGATCGTTGGTTGAATTAATTGAGTGATGGTTGAATTGAATTGAATTGATTGGTTGAGAATATGAATCATACTGACTTGCAGGAATGAACTAAGACAAATGTAAGTCTTCTATCTTGTGTGTGACTATAAGGCCTTTAGATGGCATTTAGGGGGTAGACTTGCTGAGACATCGTCTCACCCTATTGTGGGCTCAATTTTCAAGTCCTTAGATGGCGAATCCTCTTGAGTGTTTTGGCTAGCCCAAGAAGGTCACCGAACAGGTCTCTTTGATTCCTCTTCCTGGGGGCCAAGGAGCCTGGGTCTATGAACTTGTGAGATCCATTATCTTGGTCGATGCGGCTCTACCTCGGAGGGTACCCCATCAATTCAGATCGTGGTATCATCGCGGGTGAGACGGGCCCAAAGAAGGTCCCTTACCTGAGTCTAAGATCCCTATGTCGGTATTAGAGATCGCTTTTGGAGAGGGTAAAGTTAATCATCCCGGTGGTGCAGTGGTAGACTCGAGTCCCCAGGAGACAGAGACCTTGGAGTCTTCGGTTGAGGGTCCGAACGCTTAGAGGACTTGTAGCTCTTCTGCTTTTGTAAACTTTTGTATGTAGACTAGTACTGTGAATCACCTAGTCTGCTGTGTATAAAGGTGTGGTTTGGTTTTCAAAATTGTGGCCCTACTTTTCTATCTCATCTTTGTGTTGTCTGGGGATTTATTTATTCGCTTCCGCATGCGCATTAAAATGAAAAGGTCGGTGATGCATCCTGGGACGTCACAATTTAATTGACCACCAATGGATGGGCACACGCTCGAGGATCAGGGCGTGACATTATGGGGAAAGTGAAGATTTGAATATAATAGGGCCACGATAGTGGGATGAACATCCTTTTTCATCAAGTAGAAAAACTTGAGCCTTAGTGCTTCAAAATGTTCAAAGAAAAATGCCATGGATATTAAGATAGTCAAAACCAACAAATTAATGTGAAATTGTTCCTCGATCATAAAAAGATTGAAAAGCTTGCTCATGGTCTTTGGGAAAAAAAAACTATTTCAGAATTAAATGAAGGATCAAGATCCAAACTTTCAATAGTTTGAAATTTTTAAATACCCGGTCATTGTCATTTTCACGACACCTGCATCCTATTTCTTCCATTTTAGTTTTGAGTTCACTTTGCTTAGGTTGGTCAGGTCCTAGAGCAAGTGTGATCTTCAGGTTGTACTTCAAGTTGAACAGTAGACTAAGGTAACTTTTTTACTTGTTTTTTTGGCTGTAGCAGCGACAACCTCTTTGATAGAGGAATGCTATGGAGATGCCTGAATCTCTACATTAGAAGATTCACTAACCGGTGCAAGGGTAGTACCAATGCTTGAGTTTTAGCAAACTAGTGTTACTGCTCCTTGTTGTTCCATAAACTGATCGAACGAACCCTAGAAGATTTTCCTTCCCTATGGAAATTGTGAATGTTGTAGGAATAGTTGGGTGTGGTGATAGAACATTAGGTATGATAGCTATTTCTTTTTTGATTCGCAGAAAAGATTTGAGGGTCTTGGCTGTAGGTGTTACTCCTTTTGAGGAAGATGGCAAGGCCGTACGTGTGGTTCTCGATCCTACAAATTCTCCATGTTGGCTTTAAGTTACCTCAGTGGATTCCTTAGATTGTTTAATGAGATCAATATGTGATGATTCTCCTTTGGAAGCCCTGGCCATCTTTGCAAATGTGCGAGAAGATTTCCTCGTGGCTTTTGAAGTCACACAAGGTTTGGGAGCCATTTGAGTAAGAAGGAGAAGGAATAGTGAAGGCAAGAGAATGAATGAGAATGTAGGGTTTAGAAAGGTTATAGAGAGCGGTTTTCGTGAGGAAAAATATGTGCACTATCATCGTTTAAATAGGAGCATTTTAGCTACGTTTTAGAGAGTTGTCCATTACTTAATAATGGTAACTTTCTTATCCAAAGTTTTCAACTAATTTTTTCAAATTAACTACACACGGATTAATGGAGAGAATTAAGTGCAGTAAAATTTGTGACTATGGTGATCGTGTATCAGAATGGCTATCGGCAGTAAGAAAGAAAAAGTACTATAATGGCAACTTTTTCAAACTGAGAATACGTACCTAATTTGTAACATTCCTGATTCTTGATATAAAGAGAGCATATTTACCTTAATAATAAAGATTACTTGGAAGATGGTACTGAGTGGGTTGCAATACCCAACTCTCCTCTAATATACTTGAAGGCTTATTTTTCCAAGGGCTTAGTGATAATGTCTGCTAGTTGCTGTTTTGATTGAGCAAACTATATACAAACATCAGCATTATTGAAATGATCTCTAATGAAATGTTGTCTTACGTCAATGTGTTTAGCCCTTGAGTATAGTATTGGATCCTTCATTAAGTTTGTAGCACTTGTATTATCACAAAGAATTGGAACATTTTCATTCTCTTCTCCAAAGTCACTTAGTTGTTCTTTTATTTAGATGAGTTGAGCACAGCAACTTCCAAGGGCAATGTACTCAGCTTTGATGGTTGAAAGAGCAATTGATTTTTGCTTCTTTGAGAACCAAGAAATCAACATGCTTCTCAATATTTGACAAGTACCTAATGTACTCTATTTGTCAATCTTACATTCTATAAATTCAGCATCTGAATATCCAAGTAGCTTAAAATCTGAATTTTGAAGGGATACCAAATATCTAGTTTTGGAAAAAATAAACCAATGTACCAAATGATCTGTTTAACAACAAATAGATGAGATTCTTTTGATCAAAGCTAAATCGAGCATACAAACATGTGCTAAACAAAATATTGGGTTTAGATCTTGTCAACTATAGTAATGAGCCTATAATGCTTTTATATAGTTTAGAGTAAATAGATTTACCTTTTTCATTATTGCTTGGCTTGATAGACGAAGATGTTGGCGTTTCAACCTTATTGCATTCTTCTAAACCGAATTTCTTCACTATTTCCTTTGCATAATTCTCTTGATGTATGAATGTACCGTCGGGAGTTTGCTTTATTTGAAGTCTAAGAAAGAAGATAAGTTTTCCAATTAAGCTCATCTTGAACTCTCTCTTCATGATGTTTGCAAATTCCTTGCACAAATCATTACTAGTAAATCGAACAACTATGTTATCACCATAGATTTGGATAATAAGCAAATCTTTACCTTTCTTTTTTATGAAAAGAGTTGTTTCTATGTTACCATTCTCAAAATCATGATCAATAAAAAATGTACTAACTTTTCATACCAGCCCTTGGTAAATTTATTGAGTCCATAAAGTGCTTTCTTTAGTTGGTGGAAGAACGCCCCAAGCGTCATAACTTAACTCGGTGAGACACATAAGTGCTAAAACTTCCAAGTACACTTGAGTGCCAAAATCGGAGAAGAAAATAACACTTAAGTGCTAACGGTGAGAATTTCCAACCAAACAACTACGTAGCTTTTTCTAACAAGTATTTAAAATGACGTGGCATTTCTTTAAAAAAAAATTATCCACATAAATAGAGCAAACGACGTCGTGTCATCCATGTAAACTACACAAGATGATGCTCAATGATGTCATTTTGACACTTAAGTGATCACTTTCTGCAAAACATGGCACTTAAGGGCCTGCATGGTTGTGTTCTTTTTTTTTCTTTATGAACAAAAATTCTGTTTTTTTGTTCCCGGGAACAAAAAAAGAACATAAACGCATTTGTTTGCGTTTTTGTTCCAAATCTGTTTTTTTTGTTCTGGGAACACATTTGGAACAAAAACAAGAAACAAAAAAAACTTGTTTCTTGTTTCCGGAACAATTTTTAAGAACAAATTTTCTCTCTCCTATTTTTTTCTTCTCTTTTTTTTCTTCTTCTTTTTTCTTTGGCCGGTCGCTGGCCTCGGCCATGGCATATGCTTAGGTGTCCCCCTAATGATTACATGTATTTAATGAAGAGGTGAGTCATATGGTTTAGGTGTCCCCCTCTCTCTCTCTCTCTCTCTCTCTCTCTCTCTCTCTCTCTCTCTCTCTCTCCTCTTCTCTTCTCTCAAGGCTTCTTATCGTCGCCCCTCTCCCTCTCTTGGCCTTGCTTTTCCATCGCCTCACAAGATGACCCTCTGTGGCATCCCAAAATTCAAGACAACCTCTAGAGGAATTAAAGCCCGTAATTAGGTAATGAAATTACCTATGGTTTATGTTTTAGCCATTAATTATCTCTTAAGGCTATGTGTTTGTGTTCATGAGATTTTAAATTAGATAAATTAATGAGGATAATCTATGCTTGGCTATGCACTTTATAGACTAAGTTCCTATAAATAAATGTTACAAGATTTTTGGCCATGTGGAATTTAGTAATTAAATTCCTAAAGGAAGAATAAGAAAGGGGAAATTTTGATTTTCATTTAGGTTTGGGCCTTAGGCCCAAAGGTGGATTTTAATAGGCCAAGTTGGCCGGCCCATTGAAGCCCACAAGTGGGCTGCCGTCGACCGTGAGAGGGGGGAGGAGTGGCCAGCCCATTTGCTGGCCCAATTGCTCCCAAAGCCCATGCATGTATCATGACAAGTGGCAAAAAGGAGGTCTTCATGCATTGGCCATTGGAGAGGCAAGTGATGATTGCAAATGATGAGGAATTGGGGAAATAAAAGGGAGAGGAGAGAGAGAGGGTGGCCGGTTGGGTTACCGTCCAAGTGAGAGAGAGAGAGAGAGAGAGAATCGTGCGAGAGAGAGAGAGAGAGTGAGACCAAGAGAGGACAAGCCGAGAGGGAGAGGAAGGAGCTCGCCGTCCGTCCGCCCGTTTGCCGCCCGTTCGCCGCCGTGTGCCGTCGTTCTCCTCGGTCTAGAGGCAAGTTGGGATCCGCTTTCTACTCTTGCATGTGTGTGTTGCATGTATGTTTGGAGTAGTGTCGAATTTTGGGTGATTAGGAGGGAGAAACCGAAGCTAGAATGACTTACTCTTGAGTGATGCTGCTGTTTTCGCATGAACCGTCTGAGCCAGAATCTTGTGAGAGCTTGCATGCATGTTTTGAGTTCGATTTTGACTTTGATTCCTTCATAAAAGTTCTAGCCAACATCTTAAACTACAACATAATAAAATTTGGGACAAAATGATGGAGATTTAAGGGGTTAAACTCTTATTCTACGAAGACGCTAGATCTGGAACGATTTCACTGACCTTTCGGTGGATTTGTGGTTGCATGTTGATTTTTACTAAGAATATCTCTTCGATTTCTTCATGAAAATTGTAGAGAACATCTTAAAGACTAACATACTCAAATTTTAAGTAAAATGAGTAAGTTTAGATTAGTGAATCGACTTACTCTTGAAGATGGTAGATCTGGAAACACGGTACTGGACACCCGAGACTTCATGGACCCATATGGTGACTATTCTTTGGAAATTTGACTTAGGTTCCTTAATGAAAGTTGTAGGGGACCCTTTGAAGTAAAAAATATCCAAATTTCAGAGGAAAATAAGAATAATAAGTTGTTGAAAACTCAGTATTTCGGAGAAACATACACTGGACGTTTCGGTGTTAGATCCAGAAGCGTCGTATGACTATAGAAAATAATATAAAACGAATTTGGCTTAGAAGTATTCATGAAAAATATACTTTAGTGTCTTGGCTATAACCTGGTAAAATTTCATAATTTTCGGAGGTCGTTTGGATATTTTAATCAAATTATTTTGGAAACTGTGCATTCTGTTTCTATCCGAAATTGCATGCTGTTTTGTGTGAATTGTACCTACTTGTGTGGAACTCTATGGGGCATGTGTTTCTCATGAAATTACTATCTTATTGTCTTGTTTATCACATGCCTTGATTTCATGAATTTTGAGAAGCATGTAGATATTTAATTTGAATATTTTCTAAAAATGGTACATGCTGGAATTTTGTAAAAGGCATGAAATATGGACCATTTTAAATGGCATGGACTCCATGAATGGCATTGTTATCAATGATTATGTCTTGCTGCATGTATGATGATGATTAGAAATACATGTATGAATCAAAGGATGAAAGTGATCTTGTTTGCCATTATATTGTGTGCCATGTTGAGTTGAGGTATGAATTGGTAAACGTGAACGATGATAAATGAGGAAACTGTTTGAGGCGGATGATAATGCCCTGGGAGTGTCAGGATGCCCGGGATGTGGGGTGCCGGATGGCCCGGAATGTATAGAGATACATGGCCGGATGTCCTCGGGAGTTTCGAGATGCCCGGAATGGTTGGGTGCCGGAAGCCTCGGAGGTCATTGCCCGAGGGGATGCCTCGTGATGCCAGTTGGGATGCGAGATGCCCGGAGAGTGGGGTTGCCGGATGCCCGGTGGCCTTAAATGGCTGAATGCCGGAGGTTTTTCTCGCGATGCCAGGATGGGGTGCGAGTGTAAAGTATGGGATGAAACTGATGATCCCGAGAAAGAGTGATGTGGTGATCGAATTGAAAGCTAAAGTGGAAATTGAATTATGCATATATGACATGATATGATGATGATCACCTATGACATGATGATATGATATGATGATGATCACCTATGGCATGATGGCATGCATATATGATATGATATGACGATGATCACTTATGGCATGATGGCATGCATATATGATATGATATGACGATGATCACTTATGGCATGATGATATGCATATATGATATGATATGATGATGATGATATGTCTATGACATAATGATGATGGCATGTGTATGATATGATGATGACCTATGATATGACGATACATGTGTACGACATGAGGATGATGATGATGGCATGTGTATGACATGATGATGATAACCTATGGCATGATGGCATGTATGTGTCATGATTGTGATGAAGATGTATGATGGTATATGCATGGCTTCAAGGTAAGTGATGCCTGGAATGCATGTATGACATGTATTATGCTATGATTGTATTGTATGATGCTTTGAGTGGTTATCGGATCTTTTACCTGCTGAGTGGCTGTACTCACCCCTTTGGGGACCAACATTTCAGATTAGTAGGATGCCGCTCCCTGCTATCACGCAGGGCGTGTTTTACGGCCTACCTTCTGATGTAGAGGTCGAGTGTGAGGAGTTTGACTGTCCCTCCGTTCCTGGACTGACGTATATTCGAGTGCGCTGTTTAGTTATGTACGATGTGGGCCTGGCTGGGGGCTCTATTATCCAGGAGTTCGTATCCATCCATGTTCGTCGGGACGGAGTGATGCGTGGAATGTTACCGCCGCCACCGCCTGATGCACCGGGATAGGTGTGAGGGCCTGTACGTGACAAGTAGCTACTGAAACTTTTTGGGATGGTTAGCCGACACGAGTGATGGGGGATCTTTCACGATTGTCGTAGTGGGTCGAGTGTTGGCTATAAGTCCTGGTCTTACCTTTTGATGTACCGACCCAAGGAAACCCATCATGAAAAATATGTAAATAAAGTGTCGTGGCTTTGTCTTTTATTATGATGTTTAGTGGTGTGCAATTGTATCATGGTTGATGGAGGGGGAGATGGCGATGTTATATTTTGCTTTCGCTAAATGAGTAGCGCTGGGACCGTTTTCAAAAAAAAAAAAAAAAAAAAAATGTGTGTCAATGATTTTACGACACTTCTTCTAAGAGATGTAATCAGGTTGCAATGTTTGGTGCCTGTGGCGACCTAAAAGGGGTTCGGGGTGCCACACCCTCTCTTAGTAAAACCACCTATAGTTTATGGAGGTTCATTGAAGGTAAGTAGAATCTCTAACTCTTTGCTAGGGCGGTAGCCTACGTCATTGAGTTTAGTGGTGCACTCACTCGTGTAAGTTGCGTGTATGTTGTAATATTCTTTTGTATGGTTTGCTCATATTTGCATGCTTGAATGTGTTCACACCCTAGGACGAGGTCAAGATTTGCTTGGCTTGGAATTGACGTCAAATTGCAATGGCCTAAGCCATGAGGCCTTAGATCGGCATTGAAGCGTGCTAATTTGAAGTCTTGCTTGGTGCAGGCATTGGCCTAGGCATGTGACTCAAGTCACGAATCAAGAATTGCACTCAACATATCATATAATGTGATGTTAAGAGCCATGGCACACTCACTTGAATGAGCACGCCTTTGGGCCATGTATGAGTGGACTAAGAAGAAAAGTAAGAACCGACTTGTGCGATGCACTTTTATGATGACTTAAAGAGGAAAAAGCGCCTATCGCCACATAGCATTGGCGGCGATGCCTCATTCATTGAACGGGACGCCCTGGTTGAGCCAGGATGCTAGGGTTTGAGTCTGGATGCCTCGGGTAAGCTAACCCCATAATGCCCTGGTTGAGCCAAGATGCCTTGGTGAGCTAGCGCTAGGATGCCTTAGTTGAGTCAGGATGCTCTGGTTGAGCTAGGAAGCCCACACAAGAAGCTAGAAGCCCTAGTTGAGCCGAGAGGGCCTGGTCGAGGTAGGACAATGGAAAATGAACTTGCATGAGTGCCAATTTTGCATAAGTATGAGAGGTCGATATGTTTCTCGATAAGCCAAAGGTAAGTATGCATTGAAGCATGTTGTTATAGACATCTGCATGTAGTCAATGATAGTAATAAGTTTGTTATTGATATGTCATCGATATTATATTGTGAGTGTTGTACCTACTAGATTTTGATGATGAGATGTTCTCCTAATAGAGAATTAGGGGTTTTACTTACTGAGTCCATGACTCACTCCGTTGTTTTTTTTCAGAATTGTAGGTATGGAGGAGTTGCAGTCTCGATAGAGGAACTAAGATTTACCCAAACCTTTTTGAGCATAGAGCATATAATGGTTGTTAATACAACGACTTGTGATAAAATGGCTTGTAAATATAACTAATATAATTATGTGTTTACAAGTGGTTGTTTTCCTAACTGCTTGTTGTCGTCTGGGTGTTGTATGTATACTTTCACATGTGCTAAAGGAAGCCCAGCAAGAAGCTGGAAGCCCTAGTCAAGCTAGGAGGGCCTGATCGAGCGAGGACGACGGTAAATAAATTTGCATAAGTGCCGGTTATGCATAAGTATGATATGTCGATATTTTCTTGATAAGCCAAAGGTAAATATGCATTGAAGCATGTTGTGATGGACATCTGCATGTAATCGAGGATAGTGATAAGTTTGTTATTGATATGTCATCGATATTGTATTGCGAGTGTTGGACCTGCTAGATTTTGATGATGAGATGTCCTCATAGTAGAGAATTAGGGGTTTTACCTACTAAGTTCATGACTCACCCCGTTGTTTTTTTTCAAAATTGTAGGTATGGAGGAGTTACAGTCTTGATAGAGGAACTAAGATTTACCTTGGCCTTTTTGAGCATAGAGCATGTAGTGGTTGTAAATACAATGGCTCGTGATAAAAGGGCTTGTAAATATAACTAATATAATTGTGTGTTTCCAAGTGGTTGTTTTCCTAGATGCATGTTGTCATTTGGGTGTTTATGTATGCTTCCGCATGTGCTTAGTGAAAAGATAAAAAGAAATGGGATAGTAATGTGCCTGGGACATCGTGAAAATAATCCTTGCTGCTTGAGACCCTAAAGATGGAGTTAGGGTTGTGACATTTTTGATAGGGTAATGACACGCATAGACTGGTTTTACTAATAAAATAGCACCATTTCGGATTTTTGGTAAGCTCACTGAAATTGGCACTTAAGTGTCCAATTTTTTTTTTTTTTAAAGTGGCACTTAAGTATACCTTTTAGAAGTTTTAGCATTTATGTATCTCTCCATGCCAAGTTATGACGCTTATGGTATTTTTTTTTCCCTTTCTTCAGTTGATGAACATCTTCACATCTTCCTAAGGCTTCAAAACTTGGTGGTTGCTCAACAAAAACCTTTTCTTTGATATGCCCATTTAGAAATGCACTTTTCACATCCATTTGATATCGTTTGAAGTCATGAAAACAAGTACAGGCTAGCAGGATTTGTATAGCTTTTGATCTAGCAACGGGAGCATATGTTTCATCAAAATCAATACCTTCCTCTTGTAAATATGCTTTCACAACTAATCTTACTTTGTTGCGGGTCACGTTACATTTTTCATCAAATTTGTTTCAAAATACCCATTTGGTTCTTATGATAGGACAATTTGCAAGTCTTGAAACGGATTCTCAAACATTGTTTATGTAGCTCATCTTGCATGGTTTCAATCCAACTTTCATCTAAAATGGTTTTCTCAACTCCTTTGTGTTCCAATTGAGATGTTAGGGCCAAGGAGTTCATCAAATGTTTTGGAGATGATCTAGTCTTGATTCCTTTGTTTACTTTCCCACTAATCTGTTCCTTGGGATGTTCTGTTTCGAATCTCCAATCTTTAGGAATTTGTTTTTGATTTGAAGAGTCAGATGTTGGTTGTGGTTGTTGTTGTTTACTAGAATTGGTGGAGATATTTGTATAATATCTTGGCAATCATCAGCTTGTGTTCCTCATTGATCATCTTTAAACTTCACATTCATGGATTCATCTACTGCTTGTGAATCTTTGTTGAACACATGGTAAATTTTACTAGCAGCTGAGTATACGAGGAAAATACCTTCACTTGCTCTTGCATCAAACTTCTCAATGTTGTCATTAGCATTCTTGAGAATGAAACTTTTTCATTCGAACATATGGAAGTAAGACATAGTAGGCTTTCTTCCTCTGAAAATCTCATATTGAGTATTTTCGACCAAGGTCTCAATAGTAACGTGTTCAATCTCAGGCAGAATCAATTATTTTCGACTCTCAATCATTATGGTTTTAGCCATTTTCTCTTTTAGAGACACCGTTTTACTAGGGACTATATGTTGTGGAGAAATTATGTTCCACTTCATTTTCCTCACAATAATTGGCAAAACTTTATTTGTCGAACATCATCGGTCATGATTGTTGTGATATTGTATCCTTCTTTGTTTTGGGTCCTTCTAGCAAATTTTGCAAATGAATGAAATACTTCATTCTTGTGAGATAGAAACATTACCCATGTGAATCATGAATCATCAAGGATCACTAAGTAGTATTTCCTTCTACCCAGATTGGTTGTCCTCATTGGTCCAAATAAGTCCATACGGCTTTCCTATCAAATTACTAGGGCCTTCCAATAATAATTGACCTGGATCCATGAGATTGATATGAACCAATTGAAAAAAAATAAAAAATCAAGGCTTGTTTAGCTGCATGGCGATTGTTCTCTTTGTTCAACCACTACAACTTATACGATTGGGAATGTTTCGAAGTAAAAAGATTCAACTTATCGAATAGGGTTGTTGACACTATTAGTTGTATGCCCTAAAGCAACCATATAATAGTTACATGTTATGGATTATTTAATGGCAAATAAGTTTTATTCATTCATCGTCCAATTTATATGAATGGAGTTCATAAGATTAGCTACGACTAAACCTATTCTTAAGGTATTAAAAATATGCGTAACATGTTTATAGTTATGCTGAATCTTTAAACAGTTCCTGGTCGATGGATCATTGAGAAGACATTGATGATCTTGTTGAGACTGGTGTGTTCTCAAGCTCCACTTCAATATTTGATACTTAAGGGGATGATGAGTCACAAGTCATTGGCTATTGTGATATCTGAGCTAGAACACAGGTGCTTGTCTTGGACAAGTTCACTGAACGTGACATACATAGAATGATTGGTGACATGGAAGCTTTTTAGTGGGGTCAATGTCTGATCGTTCATGCTTTGGTTAGGTGTAAGATCCTTAGACCTGAGGCATGATATTGACTTGTGTGTTAAATAGCTGTGGTTCACAAGTGCACATATTGACGCTTTGTCAAATCGTCTCCGTACTTGATGGTCATAGTTTATTCACATACAAAGGCACATACGTGCACAATATGGAATTTGTCTTCTTGTTATATATAGATATACGTCCTATGCGATTTAATTGTGACATTATATTGAAATCCTTGGCCGGGGTTGTAATCAAGAATGAATGGCTCATGTCTCAAAGAAATAAATGTCAATTAGATTTGTACATATGATCGAATTGATGGCTTGACTAATAGTTCCATGGCCTTTGTTCGATTGGGACATGGTGAGACAGAAGGATCAAATTACACAGTCGCCAAAGCTAACAGGTTCCTTATGTTCTAAAAACATTTCACATTGTTTGGATAGCCATGATATATTGCTAGATGTCACTTATGGTTTGCAGGAATAGGAGATTGATCTAGACAATCAGTTATCTTGGTTGTGCTAATGTGTTAGTATAAGTCCTGCTGTGAATTCAGTGATGAACCTAGGGATGTCACACATCGTAACCAATTAGAATGACATTTGAACGAGAGAGAGTGAATATTGCAAATGAGTTTGCAATTGAGCCAATAAGATTAAGTTGGGTTAGAAATAAAAGTTCTAATGAAGGGGCATCAAAGTTTACAAACTTTGAAGCGGGTTTTAGACTCTACGGCCAAATCAAAGCTCTGAAGTGTGTTTAGATTCAGTGACTGAATTAATAATCTGAAGTGAGTTGAGAATTCATAGCTGCGTTAATAATTCGAAGTGAGTTCAGAGTTAATCGCATCATTAATGATTTGAAGTGAATTCAGAATCAATAGCCAAATCAATGATCTGAAACAGTTTCAGACTTAATGGCTAATTTGAAGATCTGAAATGTTGTTCAGATGTAGCGGTCACATTAAGTTCTGAAACGATTTCAGAACTTAATTGTCACATTAATGATCTGAAACGGTTTTAGAATAAATGGGCAGTTTAATGATTTAAAATAGTTTTAGATTAATGACCAATTATTGCTTTGAAACAGTTTTAGAAGTAACGGCCAAATTGAGTTTTTATGACAGTTACAAAGTTAATACACAGAATAAAGACTTGTAACGGTTACAAATAAATGTCTAGAATAATGTTTTGTAACGGTTATAAGGTTAATGCTTGAATTAGTATCTGTAATGGTATCAAAACTTACATTCGTCAAGAGTTACTGCCGAATTAATTCTAAAATGGTTTAGAGTTGATGGGCTGATTTAAATGTGATTTGCATAGTCTATAAAAGATAATGCAGAGAACGGATCACTGGATGATGGACGATCAACAATCGACGATCGGTAATTGAAAGTGCTGATATTGATCAACAAAACACTCACACGAGAGCAATTGCTAGCATGATTGTAGTTGTGAATCTATCAATTTCTCTCTTCTATTCAACGTGAAAATTGATGATGTGTCTGAACTAGAGGCTCGACACTTATGGGGTTGGATCTAAAGAACATCAGAACCAAGAACGTCAGATGTTCGTGGCCAAGAATCCAAGAACATCAAAACCGATGTTACTAGAAGGCGTCAGATGTTCGTGGTCAGAGTCTGAAGAACATTAGAACTACTACTGTGAGGACATTAGACGTTTGTGTTCAGAACTCGAAGAAACTTCTAAACCAAAATTTGGAGCACAATACGAGGTTACTATGATAAGCCCCTTTAGCTCTTCTATGTGTTTTTGTTAAAATGCACATAAATGCTATGGAAACACGCATATAAGTGTTTTTACTTCCACTGCAATCAGACTTTTGGTCATAATTTACTTATGCACATATGCTTGTTTATCAAAACAAACACCAACGGACGCCGTATTGATACAACTCCTGCCATCGATTATCATATTACACTCCTTTCTATTAATAGTGCAACAGGTCAAGAAAATATTCTCCCTTTGCCGGTCCATGTTTAGATTAATTATATAGAGTGCAAAGCTCTCCTGATAACGAGCAATTCTCCTTCCTTTGGCTACTGGATGATTTTATAGTGACAGCCCGATTTTCAGGTTCTGTTTTCAATTGAATAAGTAGGGCTTTTCATTGACGCACCTATTGTTTTTTGTTTTTTTTTTTTTTTGAGTTGGCCACTCACGAGATAACTAGCCTATCAGGTGAAGTCGTTAAGGAATCCAAACCCGACTGACTTGAGAATTCGACCAAAAATCAACTGCTCGACCGTGCTTATTTGCAATGGTCATTACGGCATAGTTAAAAATCGATTAGAGACCGGAGATAGGTCAATTTGACAAAGCCATGTGATTAAGTGTGGGTGATTCCACCTAATTGCAAAATTCTTGTCGATCGGCACTAGATCGATTTTTTTGTCGTTTTGGTACCCTGTGTCCGTATTTGAAATCTCAAGATTTTCATGACAATCGAGAGTCGTTAATGTGTCGAAAATGTACAATGTGGCTCGAAAATAATCGATCATGGGTCAATTGCACTAAAAATTCCTAAAAGCTACCTGGTAGGCTAGGTTACGCTAAAATCGCGCCTGGTTGAAATGTACCACAAATTTAAACCCGATTTCAGAAATTGAAAGTTCTGTCATGTCACGATTCATTTTAGGAACGTCGACTCATCCTCCAAAGATTTTTCTGCAAACTGGGATTTGTGGCGAAATTAAAGTAAGGTTATTTTGGATCGGGGAAATCAGAGGGCCGTTTTTGGTCACATTTTTGGGATTCAAGTTGGTTCAATTGATGAGGAAAAATCACAAGAGGGACGATGGCACCTTGGTTGATTTTATGTGAGCCAATTTGGGTCCAATTGGAGAAGAATTGAGTGAAATTGAAGAGCCAAATGTCCAAATTCGTAGCCAACGGGGTGCAGCAACATTTGGACCATTTGGGGAAGCTTCTAGGAGAAGTTTGAGTAAGGCAAATTTGCTAAGGATAGGGCTGATCAAGTGGGGGCCAAGCAATGAGTATTTTTCTTAATATTTAGGCAATTGGGTCCCCCTCCTTTACAACTGGCTTATTCTTCTTCAGTAGCCACCTTTATCCATTGTTGAGGCTTTTGAAAGCTTGAGAGAACTAGAGAGTGATTGACCAGCTTTCCCCTAACTGTTGACCACCTCTTGGAGCCGTCGGAGCTGCCTGCTCGTGCTCACAAGCCTATTGAGTGCCCGTCGCACTGCCTGCGAGCCCGTGTGCTCGCCCTGCTTGTCCCGTGCCTTCTCGCCATCCCCGAGCCACCTCAGGCCACCGTCGAGCTCACCTGGTCGCCGTCCAGCTGCTGTCCGCCTCCACCGTCGATCGTTGCAACCTTCGCCACCACCTCCTTGCCATTTCAACCCCAACCATCCGCTTGGACCGCCTCTTCCAGTAGCATGTAGAAGCCAAAACCTTAACAAGGGCTAAGTGCTTGTGGCCCGTTTTTAGGCCCATCCGGACCTCTATTGGTGTCACCATAGGCTTGGTTGTCGCTCGCCTCCGTGTTGCCGTCGCCGTGAACTCACCAGATCGCAAAACTAGTGAGTTTACTTGCTAAACTCTGCTTAGGGAGGTGATGATGCTTAAGGGTTATTAGTTTAGGTTAATTAGGGATTATGTGGTTAGTTAGCATGGATTAGTGATTTAATTATTCAATTGTGCATGTTAGGTGGTTATATTAGATTAATTAAGGACTAGAGAGGTTGTGCTATTTATCTAAATAGGTTCGAAAATTTTCTAGGCCCATTTAGGTGGTTAATTTATCATTTTCGGCCGAAGTTGGTATTTATGGTATTTAATTGCATTTATTTAATTATTTTTGGAATTTATTTAATTATGTAATATTTTCTGGAAATTATACTAAATAGCTGGTGACCAGAATTTCGTGCTGATTGCAATGGTGTGCTTAGTTTATACAATTGAATGCTAAATTGTGCAAATTGAGTGGTAATTGTGATTTTGGTTATTTATTCCAAAATTGTGAAATTTTGATATTTAATTAGAAAAATCCCGGATGTCGGGTTTTGACACTAAAAATGGTTTTTAGAATTATATCGAATCGTGGGATTTTAAAAGTGTGGATATCAACTTTTTTGGTTCAAATTGACCGTGTACCCACACACGATTATTTTATCGGGTGATTTTAACACGAAAAAATTAAGCCAAGTTCATTAATTTAATTGAGGAATTTGTGTGCAAAGCACAATATCCTTGGTCGGTATTGATTGATAGTGTAATGGTTAAGTGAACCCATCCCTGATGTGAGTCGGTCTATTAGCTTGCGAGCAATAATCTGTATCATCTTGTGCGAGCAATAACCTATATTAGTTTGTGTAAGCAATAATCCCTGGCTACGCCAGAAGACTGATGTGTGTCGGTTAGTTCATGCTTGTGCGAGCAATAATTGAATTGGAATGTATGATTGTATTGATTGTATCGATCATATGGATTGATGGATCGATGGTATTGATTGATTGAGTATATGAATTGTATTGACATGCAGGAGGGAAATGAGGTAAGGTAAGTCTTCTGTCTTGTGTGCATAGATTGCCTCAAGGCGTATTTCCTTCCTAGTTAGGGTTTAGTGGGTGAACTTGCTGATACATTATCTTAGCCCGTCGTGGGCTCAATCTTTTTAGGTCTTTAGATGGCGGCCCCACCAGTTCATTTTGGTCAGCCTAGGAGGGTTACCGAGCAGGTTGTTGATTTCTCTATTCTCGGCGGCCACAAGGTCTGGGTCTATGAGCTCGTAGTGGCCACTGTTTGGGTCGATGAGGGCCTACCTCAAAGGGTGCCTCATCGATTTAGGGCGTGGTTTCACTGTGGGCTTAATGGATATAGAGTTGGTCCCCTCCAGGGTTTTAAGATTCCCACTACGGTGATAGATGCCGCTTTTGGCGAGGGTACAGTTGACCTTCCTAATGGAGCTGTGGTGGACTCGGCGCCCCCAGAGCTTATGGAGTCCGAAGGATCAGTAAACGCGTCTGACTATTTGGTCATAGGACAGTTCCTTTTTGAGATCCGATCTTTTGTAGATAGACTAGTATTGTATATAAACCAGGGTGTTATAAAAGCGTGTTTTGGTTGTGAATATGTTTCCTACTTTTCTATCCCGTGTTGATTGTTGTTAAGGGTATCGTTTTGCTTCCGCATGTGCATTAAAATGAATGGGTCAGTGACGCATCTTGGGATGTCACAATTTCATCGACCACCGAGCAATGGGCATGCGCTCAAGGTTCAGGGCATGACATTCATTTGCCTCCTTAGATTCGGAGTCAATCTAGTCTGTCTTGTATTGATTCTTGAAGTTGATGTTTTTGATTTTTTGAAGAGTTACAACTCTTCAATTAGGATAATCAGCTTGAAAGTTTCCATAACCTTGGCACTTGAAACATTTTTGAACACTTCCTTTGTTGGTCTATGGCTTTCTCTTTGCCTTTTTTTTTTTTTTGTCAACGTACTCTCTACCTTACTAGAAGAAATACCCTTAAAGAAGGTTGTCCATTTTGTCGATGATTTAGTCGGCAAGCCCTTGCCAAAATTCGGTTGTTTCTCCACCTTCTTGGCCAGTTTACAAACATCTTCGAAAGATTAATATGATGGAAGCTCAACTAAATTGATGATTTTTCTGTTCAAACTACCAAAGAAATGAGTGATGGTTTGCTCCTACAATTCTAGAATGCCGTGTCTCATAAGGAGTTGTTCAAACTCCCTAATGTATTCTTCAACATTTATTTTGCACTACTGGAGGGAATTCATTTTAAGGAATAGGTCTTACTTGAGTTCTTGGGCAAGAAACTCTTCTTCATAAGTTTCTTGAGTTCTTCCTAAGATTTGATTCAGTTCTTTTCATCTCAAACTCTTTAGTTCTTTAAGTTTTCCCATCAAAGTGAGGCGTATTTCTTCATTTGGAGAATGGCAACCTTGCAACCT